>JAWWES010000051.1:10060395-10131679 GCA_035583135.1 Lophotriccus pileatus
AATCAGGGGTTATGCACAGCTGAGAACATGTGCTGTGAAATACAAGATCACTCCAAGGTGGAGTCATGACTTGGAGCCTTGGAGCAAAATTCAGGGAAATGGAGCAAAATTAACAGCTTAATTGTGTGAAGACTCTATTCTGTTTTACTTTACACATATGGATTTCCCCTGTAAAGCTAAAGCACTACTTGAATATTTAAAATTAAGCACACAATTAAATGCCTTTCTGGATTCAAGCCATGCTGCTCAGCAACTTGCTGGATTATCCCTCCGGAGAGCAGTTACTTCGTCTTTTGAAAGCCAATTTGTCCACCCTTAATGAATCACTTTTTGCCTCTGCCCCGTGTTTTATTTCATTGGTTTTTACATACATTTTTATGAGCTGAAACGACCATCCTGCCACCCTTCAAACACTTCTGACAACCCAAATACTCAGCCCAGGGCAGCACTGAATCCACATTCATGGCAGGATGAAGATCCCTAATGTTACCTCGGGAATACAAAGTGTGAAGTGCATAATCACGGTGCCTTTGCCAAACTTGAGCAAAAAATGAAGCCACAAAATGAAACCTCCTGCAGCTCAGGAGGATGGGAAGGGAAGCTCGGCCACCAGCCCAGCGTTATCACGAGACAGTATTTCTGTTCGGCTCCACAGAAATACAAACCACAAGAGAATAGCGAGAAAAACACATCACTAACAGCCTTATGTACTTGATAAACACACAGCTAAGAGAGCTGCAGCTCTGCAAACAACCTGCCCATGACTGACAAAGCATTTATTAAATCAAACAAGATGCTTTTGGCACTTCCAAAACAACTGAAATAAGAGGAGAAAGGATAAAACTATCTCAGGCAAGGGTATCAAAATACACAAGCCATAGGACCTTCTAGGTATTATTTTTCCTTATGGTCTGGCAATTCATTTTGCTTTAACAAAGGCATAAAAATTGATGGCAGCAAAACTCTCTTACCCACTAATTATTTCTCACAATAAAATACACACTGTACAGTTCTTAGTTCACTCCTTGCTGCTGTAAAACGTCTGACAGCTGCAGGAAATAATCTGCGCACTTCCGAGAGGGAAAAGAAAAGTTTGGACAAACTAAAAAGCCTTTGACAGGATCGGGAAAATGGAATGGGGGGAAAACAGGGACTCGATTAAAGCTGGAATGGGGGAAAAGCTGGACTGGATCAGGATCGAAATATGACATGAGGGAAAACACAGATTGGATTCAGACGTGAATTCGGAACGGGGGGAAAACCCAGACTGGATCATAGCCAGAATATGGACTGGAGGAAAACCCGGACTGGAACAAGGATGGAATGAGGAATGGGGGAAATCTGAACTGGATCAGAGCCAGAATATGGAATGGGGGAAAACCCAGACTGGATTAGGCCTGGGATCCAGAATGGAGGAAAACATGGACTGGATCACGGCTGGAATAAGGAATGGGGGAAGAGCTCAGTTAAGCCTCTTGAGTGACAGAGAACTGAATTAAAGTGTTCAAAAAATGTCCCACTGCAGCAGCCAAAATAGAGCTGTTCCTCTGCATGTCACCACCCACACCCTGCCCTGCAGAGACACTCTAGAGATGTGTCAGTGCTCCCCATCGGAGCAGGGCCCCCAGCAGCCCCAAAGGCTCTCATGGAAGTTACAGAAACAATAAAGAGGAATCAGGATGTAAGATATTCTAAGAGCTAACCCAGTGCCTCTATCTGATTTAAAATCAGACCTGTAATCCAGCTGTTTGGGTTTACACCTCCCGTTCTCCTCTCTGGTCATTCCCAGGGTGCTGAAGCTGATGAGAAGCATTCAGATGGGTTTTGCTCATTCCAGGCAAACTGGTAAATGGGAGATGACACAGTTCTGTATCTTTTAGCTTGAAATTAGCTTAAAAAACTGCTGCTTGGCTTTCTGTAAAGCAATGCCACCACAAGATATGTCTTGCAGGAGAGGCATGTTTTTGGACTACGTTAAATCTATGGGAGGCACAGAGATTCTGTCAAAACAAGGAAACCTTTTGCATGTTTTACAGCAGCGGAACAACTTCTGAAACACCATGTGAAGCAGAAGGCTCCAGCTCATCAAATCCACATTATATGCATGACTACTCCCCAGAACAACAAAAATTAGCCTGTGGCTATGAAGAAAGTATAAGATGGCAAGGTGGATTTTATCCTTTTACTCACTACCTGACCTGTGGTGGGAAGACAAAGCAGCTGTTGTAAGGACCACCCAGGATCATGGGCCACACGTGCAGTCTGGGAGAATCCATCCCAGGGGTGCAGATACAGAACAATGTCTCTCCTCATTTAATAAATTTGGCTGTCTCAACTGGATAAATTTGGTTACCTGCAGGAGTTTTCATTCTGACAGCCTTTGGAATTAGCTGTGCTAGGAAAACTGCTGTAGGAAGTGTTAGGAGAGTATCCATAACTGAAATGGATACTGTAATAGTGAATGACATCTGATATTTTTGGCACAAAAATGGTACTTAGTTATTTCAAGCTATCACATTGCACCATGCAGTGGCAGAGGGAGCCAAGATGATAAAATACCAGCTACAAATCCTGAGGCCTATTCTCTCCATCTATTTTTAGGTATTCAGGTTGCTATCAGCTCTTATACCATTGCTGGGGGAAGGAACATGACAGACCAGCAGTTCAGTGGAGGGACTTAGAGCAGCCTGTCAAGCTCAGGTTGTCAGAAAGACCCAGTTTGTTGGTATTCAAATTACTAGCAGGTTAGATGACCTGAATGTAGCTCAAAAGGCAAATAAAAAAAGAGAAACTTTAATAACCAAAGGAAAGTCATTGCAAGAGAGGTTTGTAGAAAAGTGAATACTCCTGAAATTATCTTCTCTCTCTTCACAATCACCAAATAAAATCAAAGTGATATTCAGGATATTGAATTCCAACAAGACACCAGTCTCTACAGACTTCCCTCAGATGGAAACTAAATGGCTAGAAAGTGACTCTGGAATTCTGTTTCTGCAGCTTCCAAATCAGACCATTTCATAATTGGATCTGTGATACCTGGGATCAGCTATGGCACTTACAGCAAATTCTGAAAACACACACACTTTTTAGGGAACAAGAATAAAACCTTTACAGAGGTGAGCAGTAAAATAAAAGGAAGAAAATGGCTCTCAACCTACCTCAAAAATTGTATATATTAAAAAGTTCTGGCTATCCCTCAGCACAAGTACACACAACCTTTAATACCTTCATTGTGAAGATTTGCCAGTTGAGGAAGTGCTATTATCTGTCTTTTATAGATAGGGAACAGCACCCAGATAGCCTGACTAACTTGTTCAGTGTCATAAAGGGATCACACAGTAGAGATGAGAATTAAACTTTGTTCTCAGAGCTCTCAAATAAATGCCATTGTTCCTGAGATCTTTAAATAAAAGAGTTTAACGGGAAAAAAGAGGAGACAAGGGAAGAGGAGTATTTGATCACCAAAGAACTGTAAGTATTAGGAGAAACAAAACTCAATGCAATTTAATGTAGGAAAATGCTGTAAGGGCCTTTTAACAAATAAATTAATCTGACCACAAAAAAGCAAACCAACAAACAAAACCTAAGAGGAAGGACTATTTCTGGTTCTGCATTAAATGGAAAAGTGTAATATATTTTCAAAGTGAAACAGAAAATAAAACATTATTAATTCCCTAATTATGCTGAAAATAATATTAAACTGCATCATCATAACATTTAACGGGGAGTTCTTCTGATTCAAACTTATCCAATCTACAATGTTCAAAGTGACCAGAAAATTCCACCTTACCTGCATTTATTATGTTATCATTATCTATAATGAAAGAAGCTAATCAGTTAGGAGGTGCTCTGTGAGAATGCAAGGTTAAAGAGAGAGTGGTTTTCAACCTGAAATAATCAATAATTTAGTTTTGATCAATTCTAATTTCTATGCAAATCAATGCCTTCACCCTGGCTCATCTATTAACTGAAGCCCACATGGAATGAACTTGATCACACGAGGAGCCCCAATTAAAGTCAGGCCTGGAACTTGATACCAAAGTGAAAAACTACCTGTGATGGTCAAAAGCTGATGGTTGGACTCAGGGACTGAGATAGCAGGAGTGGGGCCCACTGACAGCATTAGAAACTCTGAGATGCCAAGTGTGCCCCCAAAATCCAAGGAGCAGCTGAACAGCACAGGGGGTGATGTGCTTTGGATACCTGGAGCACTTTTTATAAGGATATTCTCTGCAATGTGGTGATTTCCATAAGAATTCTCTTACCCAGTATGTATTTATTTATGCACACCACATATTCATGCCTGTCAGGAGATGTCTGCATGAAGATTTACTTTAGTGGATATACTACAGTGTCCCTCCAAATGATGCCTCTTTTACTGGTGTTGAAACACAAAGAGTAAAGCTCCTCATGCTTGAAAATCATCCCCATTAGCACGACCTTGCTAAGCACTTAATTCCTGCTCTGGAATGTATTTGGAGCGTGGCTGGTATATGGCTTAAGGTAAAAAAAATACTATAGAAATCTGCAATCTGGCCTGGCTTCAATTTTCCCTTCCAGCAAATATTTTCTGTTTGCCTCCTCATTATCCCTCCGTTGCTGTAACATCATTCACACAGAATGGTTTATGTTTGTTGTTGTCTTGGAAGAGGACAATTAAAATCTCTCACTGCTACTAAATGTTGCCTCAGTTGTGGGTTCACCCAACAAGCATTTTAAGTGAACAGTGAGGAAGGAGCACACACAGACAGCAGAGAAAAGAACACAGAAAAACAATCCTGTGCACTTTCCTCCTTAAATCACAATAAAGATCATAAAACCCCCACAAAAACAAGGGAATAATCCCAAATAGCTGGGAGCTTACACTGACAAACTGCATGAAATCTTCCTTCTGGTGTTTCCTCTTCTTTAATTTAGTTGTAAACTAGCTCGGAATAAATTCTGGAGTCTCCAAATATGCATTAAAATGAGTGTGGCACAGGGAAAAATCTGCTTAGAAATAATCGGCATGTAAGGCTGCATTGTTCAAAGAAGAATTTTTCCAAGCAATGCTCTGACTACATGTCCCCATGAGACAGACTCTGTTCATCATCTAAAAGGCTGTAATTAATTGGGAAAAAAATAACTGAAAGCGATTACAGGGAAACACATGGGAGGTGAGATAGACTATTAAATTTATTTCCAAGAGGAGATGGGGAAAGTATTACATTTCCCTGTCCAAATAACCTTAGTTAATATACATTGATCAACTACTGCTTCAGATATAAGCATGGCTTATCAGTTTATCAACATCTCAAGGTTTTGTGCCAATTGTTCTGACATGTTCTCAATAAATATAATAATAGCAAAAGGCCAAAAAAAAAAGGCAATGGGAAGATCCATCTTTCAGTGACTACTACCACCAGCTCAGTAGATCAATACATGTCATAATGTTCTTATCATTTGGAAAACAGAAATCCTTTTATGGCAATCAAGCTTTAGTATTTTAGTTATTAATTTAGATCAGTCATGACAGACCCAGGAAATTTCACACTGGCACAGGAAAAACACAAAATTAATCCCAAATAATTGTGAAAAACATGGAATCTCAAGTGAAACTTCCACCTGGTGGGTGGGTCTGAGATTTATGTCCAGATTTTCAATGCTTATTTAAGGGGGCAGATTCTGATTTTATTTTGAGATGGAATTCTGTAAAATAAGTTAAAATAAAACTAATGTGCTTGTTCATATTACTGTCAATGAAAGAATAACCAAATTCTGTTTTCTGGAACTGGAACATGAGAATTGTCATATCAAATATTGCAATACTGCCAAATACAGGTTAGAATGTTGCAGCTCTAAGCAATGAGCACAAATAGCTGTCACAGCAGAAAGTGCTGAAGTTTTTGTAGGTTTTTCCATATTTGAGAATCCCAAATTCTCCTTTCTCAAAGGCAAAGAGAACTAGTTGTTTTAAGTGGGAGGGCTGATACTCCTGGAGGTTTAAATAGATGTAGTAGAACTGGATGTCATTATTATTATTATGCCTATAGCTGTCTCTAGCCACTGACAAATAAAACCCAGGTCATCTTGAAATTTAATATTGTAGCTCACTCAGCACTTTTGTAGAGTGATAAATGAAACATTTTTCCTTTAAAGATAAATTTAACTATTGGACTTGATGATCTTAAAGATCTTTTCCAGCCTAAACAGTTCTGTGATTCTATGAATCCATACAATTCAGCTGATTTTCCTGATTAGAGTAAGCATTGATAGCTACTGTCTGGTTGTGCTAAATAGTGATTGAGGCATTCCTGTCATTATTTGTCAATTCACACAGAACATCAACCAGGTTTTAAAAGCTACATACATGCAATTCCTTTTGAGCCTATGAGCTGCTGCTTCATCTGGGAAGGCTGGAGGAAAGCTCAGATATAAAAATTATATATAGAAAGCTTAGATATAAAAATTATATATAGGTTGTGTATGTTCATGAAAGAAAGATGGCATCAAACACAGTCAGCTTTACTCTCACCCAAGGCTTGGAATTTATATAGGGCATATTTCAGGGGGAAGGCTGTGGTTGTATTTTATATTTGGCTGCACTACCACAATTCTAATCCTTGGCACAGGGGAAAACTGTCATGTCAGACAAACTCCAGCTGTCCACTGTGCCTGTCACTTCCTTCAGCTTCAAGTTTGCAGCAGAGGGATGGAGGGGTCTGTGAGCACGTTAGTGAGGCCTCGGCAGAGGGGACCCGAGGGACAGGAGGAGGAGGAGGAGAAGGAGGACAGGAGCTGGCTGAGCAGGGAAGAGGGATGGGCAGAAAGGGACAAGCATATCAGAAGTGAGAAAAGTGCTAAGAGAGGGTTGGATGGGCAGAGAATAAAAGCCTGGGCAGGGAATGGAAAGCGAACAAGACGATTGAGAGTAAAAAGCCACAGAAGGTTCCTCAGGGATGTTTGCTTTTTGGAGAGAAGGGGGAGTGGATGGACATTTGTTTCTGTAAGTTCTCAATGCACAGGTTCTTTTAAGGTAAACCTGAATGGCTCTTGGTTGGCTGCCATGTCACTGAAACGATTCCTGCCCCAGAGTAATGACATCAGGACATGCATGATGGACTCCACCTGATGTCACTGTCTGTGGCTTCCAGCCATGTGGCTCTCGGGAAGTACAAGGCCAAAATTTGTGGAAGGTTATTCAGAGGGAAGAGCAAGAGACATTTACCTCTTGAATGTGAGACATTATCTCCTCCCACCCTTAAGGACACACATCTCGAGGTGAATAAAACCATACAAATCAACACACAGTGGGTTCATTATCACCCAGAATAACAGGAACAAAAAAGGAGTTTTAGATTCAGGATCACTTGTAAAGCCTTGGTACCAAGTTGATGAAAAATCTGGTTTGTGGATGTTTCTCCAGCCACCTGGAATAGCCATGAACTGCTGACAGAAAGAAAATGGTCTGAGCACAGAGATGAAAGTGCAGTGAAATAATAAACTCTCTGCAGCACTTTGTCGTGACCTTGCTCTTGCTTGCAATGACCACTGGAAGGAAATCAAGAGCAAGTCATTGATGCTGGAACATTGAACATGGCAAGGGCTACCTGGAAGAGATTCTGGAGATGACTTTTCTTACACTTCTTTACAAGGGTAAACATCAGTCCTCCCTTAAAGACTTTACTTCTTTATTAGGAAGAAGTCCTTTGAAAATGTGTGTTCACTCATTATTCACTCTAAAATACTTCTGAGAAGTATTTTGCCTCTGTTCAGACAGAGGTGGGTATAAAACCCATCCCCAATCGAGGGCATCTTCATGCAGAGATAATGGAACAAGGAGCCCAGGGGCTGCCTTTCCCCTGCCCTTCTTATCAGTGGTCCTGCAGCTGGTCTGGAGAAAAAAAAAAAAAAAGAGAATCAAAAAACTTTGCTTGGCTTTGAGTATTAAACGACTGAATATTCTTTTTGGCTTTATACTCAGCCTAGTATTTTCTATTTCTTTTAGTCTGATAAAACTTGGCTCTATAATTAAGCGCCCCACAGTGTCACCCCAGTTTTCAGAGGTCTGGAATACATTCGCATGTGTCTTTTGGGGAATTTTTAAGTTGCCTTCCAATCTTTTGTCAGAAGTTGCATGTCCTACACCTCTAAAAATAATTTCTTTTCAGCATAAAAGATAATTTCTTAGAAAATAATAGTATCTATAATGTCATTTCATTTTCTTTCAAGAAGGGTCCTCCCCTCCAGCTTAGTTTTTGTTTAGCTTCTTAGAACTGCACTTTAAGCTTTTCAGATTTGCAGATGTACAATTTTGAAAGGCTGGTTCATTAATTTTTTTTTCCCTCAATCATTTCATCAACTGATCATACAATGATTTATAATGAAACTCAGATTCCAAGGAACAAATGAAAACAACCTATAAAAATATGAAACTGCTAATCAAGAGCCAAATAAACCTACTCTCCAGTTCAAAAGAAAGCAGTGTGTTGTGCTTTTATAATATTTCTGTATTTCTGTTCTCTTTGCCAAGACAGGAGATTAATCTTGAAGGAGCAAATGACCAACCCCATGGGCTGTTCTATGAGGTGGCACAACAGGCTGAATAATACTGCCAAAAGAGGCACAAACACAAAACAGAGCTGAATCTGCCTCATTCAAAACATTCACACATTTTTGCTAAAATAATGGCAACCAACTCTCTCCATATTTTTGTCATTCCTCTGAGAATTTGTGTCCACAGTTAATTTTCAGTAGTTCCACAAAATCCTAAACTAACTGGCTCTCTTCAGTGGTGTTTTAATTAAAATATCGTGTTCACAAAAAGAATATTTTAGCTAGTTTTAGGACATGTTCAGAGTACTTTTATTGAATTTCATTAAAACTCACTGCAGGTGCATTAAAACTTTGCGATTTTAGTTTTGTCTTTTTTTTTTTTTTTTTATGAGTGATGTTTCAAGGGCATATCAGAAACACACCAAATCATGAAAGACTATTCAGCAAAATTAAGCTTTTCCAGTGCTGAGTAATTAAAGCTCTGCAGGCTTCCATGGCTCTGTACAGAGCTTAATCCTCACAGAAATTTAAAATAAAGACAAAATAAAATCTGTTTACCACCACTGCAGAAAGTCTTCCTCAGCTTTGTACTCCAGACCCTGTTCCCAAGAAGTCATTAGGAATCTGCACATGCAATGAGGGAAGGGGGGCTCGTGGTCAGAGTTCTGCCATGGCATTCAGAAGATAATTCTCCAGATTCAAGGGGCTGCCACATGCATTAGGGATGACCTTTCCTCTCTCTATCCTAATTCTTAGTCATCAAAATAAGAAGGATAATGCCTTGCCAAGGTTCAGGAGTTACAGGATGTCAAAAGGCCTGCAACCCATTGAAAAGAAAAAAAACTACCTCTATTGGTAGTATATCTAAAACCAGCTGCATATTCACTAAAAGGAGACAACACCTCGAGGAACCAAGTTCTATTCAGTCAAAATACCAAAGAATACAAATAGTTAATAATTATCCTGGGAAGCTGGATGTGGTAAAGTGACTGCATTTGTTATGAAGCCTCTTTTATGTCTTCCTGCAGCTTTCTCTAGCTTTGGTCTTGGCAGTTCCACCAAATGAAACTGCAGGCTGAGCAAAAGTCATTGCATAAAGTTAATATAGTTTAGTGTCTTGCAATATATGAAAAAGCCCACGAACTCTCTTTCACGGGTTTTCATTTCTCCAAGTCTAAATTAAACTCCCAGCATTGTGCTCTGCGTAGAGCCTGGAGCTTCCACTGATAGACCTGTTTCTACAGGAGGAAGCAATTGTTTCTCGAGAAATGATTGTGAAGTCAACACAAGGAAGAGAGTGGGGGTGAATCTGACAAGGATGGCAGAAGTGGAACTGAGCCCTTTTTGCTGCATCCTGCTTTTCATTCTTCTGTCATGTCAAAGGTTAATAATCCACATATGTTGCCCAAATATACTACTATGACAAAAGAAAACAAATCCCTTGCTTCTCACACTTCCAGTAGGTTTTAGCAGATCCCAAATCAAGTGATGATGAAGAGAAGTTAATACAAATCTGCCTTTCGGTGGTTTGTCCCTTGCAGTCAAACCTCCACATTCTATAAACGCTCACAAACCAAACTGCAGCTGCTTCCCTGGTGGTGTCCAGTGTTACCAGAAGCTTTCCCATTCCAAGTGAGGAGACTCATCAACAGCAAACATCATGGAAAAGCAGCACCTGCCTTCTCCTTGAGTCTCCACAGCACCATCAGAACAACACACCAAATATGTGACCATGATTTGCCAAAGGAGACTCTGCAGGTGAGAGCAAATCTCCCCTGTGCACAAACACCAACCAAGGAGTGCCAGTACAAATAAACACCTGTAAACTCGCCTCATTTGTGCAAGTCCTGCTTGCAGAAATGCTGCTAATTCAATGGTGAGCACTGGCTGTGGAAAAGGCTGGGTAAACAACACGTTAACAGATGTTTTGCTTTAATTTGGTCCAGCAGAGAAGGGAAGAGAGTGCCCAGACAATAAAGGAATCTCTGGATTAGTCACACGCTTTGTTCAAGTGATGCCTCTGCTCCGTTAAACTTGCCCTCCCTGACCTGCCTTCGAGATGTGTTATCATATTTTCTCTGAGTATTATTCTGGAAAAAAACAAGACAAGCAATTCTTTTTTATTGATTTCTTCTGCCAGGTTTCTTGATGCAGAAGTACATTTTATGATCAAACTTCAGCCTTTACTTTTACGATGGTAAACAATATACAGTGTATTTTTTACTGTTTTTTTTTTTTTTTTTAAAAGAAGAGTGTGTGCACATTTGATGAAGGAGGTAGAAGAAATGGGTTGTTTCAAACCATTCAAAGTGCAATTCCCTATATATTTCCTGTTCTGTTCCTTCAACCTACTTAACAAAAACCATCACTGGAGGTTCACAGTCCAGTATTTCCCAGAAGGCAAAAAGAAAAAGTGGAAATCAACTTCTTCAAAACTTTCCTTCCTAATTGCCAATTAAATATTAATTAAGTCTTACTTAATACATACATCTGCAATGCAGTTGAATGCCACCAGAGCATGAGTCACAGCTCTGCTCACTGGCTAATGAAGTCACCGCTATGTCAGCCTGCACACACGGGCATGCAGAAGTTTACAGCTCCCTGAAATTAATTCACAGTGCATTTGTCCCTTCTTGAAAAATTGCAAATAACCTTCCCATCCTGCCCTTTAGGATGTCTGCAGACATTCTTGTGTCTCTCATGCTAAATGAGGGGTATGTCTCCCTGTGGAGGCTTTGCAGGAGAAGGTCACGTGGTTTCTCACCCAACTTTGAGAGAAAAGGACTGGCTAAACCCCCAAAAAGTGTAGCAGTGCCACCTTTAACTAGAGACAGGTTTGACATCTCCTAGAAGAATATTCAAGAAACTTACTTAAAGGAAAAAAAAAAAAGAAGAGAAATCTGCTCTTCTTTAAATGCTGATCGTAGGTATTATAGAGGAGTGGAAACCAGTTAATATCTACTGACATATTTATAAAATAAAGCTACAAGAGAGCGGTTCTACTTAAATTCCAGCTTGTATTTTGTCAGAGAACAGGCACATATGGAAAAACGATCATATGCAGCACCTGACTGCTCCAGAATGTGGAATCACAGCACTCATCCATAATTTACAAGTTACTGCAACAGTTCATATACAGCTACTTCATATGGCTTTCACCCCATCAGCCAGACTAATGCTGACAGAAGGCTTTCTGTCCTTCACTAAATGATGATGGTCATGATCTATTTTTCTGACAATTCTGAAAAGAAATGCAAAAATATAGAAATACAAACCCCTAGAGATTTAGTAAGCAGCACTGACAGCATTAATGAAAGACCAGGGAATTCTTGTACTCTGTGTGTGGCAGTGAGGGGGAAAGCAAAGAACCTGTTCAGACTGAAAAGGGAGAAAATACAAAGCAAGATATAAACCCAGATGTTTTCCTCTACACAGGCCCAATACAAATGCATTATTAAATCATCATTTTACCTATCTTGATCTGCTTTATAAAGAGAATTCTGAGTATCATTTTAGAGGAAACACAAATTAAAAAGCTGTTTATTCAAATGCTGGATTCTTTACTTGAGAGCAATCGTTGAGTGTCAAGAAACAACAAACCCCACACTGCTCATCACCCTGTGCTGGTTGCACACCTTGTCATTAGGGGGACACATAAACACTGAGGAGCGTGTTTAATGCCTTTCCTCGTAAATGGAAAACCATAGATTTCCTCTAACAAATATCTTGGGAAAAGAAGCTTTGTGTTGTCAAATATTGAGCAACTTAATCAATATGCAACACTACAGAAAGCTCAAGCACTCCAAAATACCACCACCTCAGCAGGTATGAAAAGCAAGAGTTCAACCTTACAGGTTTTCAGGGGGGTGGGAAATGCGGCAGGTTTAACTTTCCTTTTCAGGAAAAGGACTGTCACAATAATAACTGGCCTCTGCAGAAGCCTTTATGTATAAACAGAGAAAAATAATGTAAAATACTGACTTAGATATCTAAAAACTGACTTGGAAAATCCTCCCTTTTCTAGTTCAGTGAAAAAACACCACTCTATTTCTATAGAGGAAAGAGTACGCCCCGACACTTCCGCGGGTTGGGAATGTTTAGAAAAATTGTAAATATGCTACAAATACTGAGAAAAATTGTTATTACTTGTTTATGTTACTTTGGCGGCTTGAGATTGCATTTAATGTCATTTAAACAATGCAGGAGGAAATGGGGATGTCAGTTTTCACGGTTTTCTAGTTTTAAATACACATAGAATAATACAAACGTTATGTTTTCTCTGGTTTCTCCACCACAAATGCAGTATATTCCTATTTCTTAGTCTCCATGACAGGTATTTTGTTGAATCTTCTGTTCAATTCTGATTTTAGAATGTTTTTATCTTGAATATATACATATATATGTGTGTATATATATATACACACACACACACACACACTTTTTCTTGATCAAGGATCTCTATCTTGGTAATGAGGCCTTGCCAAGAAGCAGCAATCTAGCAAATAGTAAGACAAAATCTGTTCCCACTGCCAAAACTCCCAATTTCTGGACACATGGAGCACGTAAGGGAAGTGCAGAGCAGGCTGAGATCATACTTCCCACTTAGCAGAGGGATGTATTCACCTAAGTGAAGTTAAGGGAAAAACATTCCCATTTGTCATGAGATTTCCAGTAAAATTCAGAGAGTTCCCAGCAGCCTTTCCCTTGGCTGATTCTCTCTTTGAGGCAAGACTGAACTCTTGGCTCTTCTGCTGTTCCAGCAGAGCATCTGTGGGTTGTTGAACACACGTATTTCCTGCCCTTGCAGCAACTCTGGGTTCTGCTATTAAATGGCATCACAGCTCAACTTTGGTTTGGATTTTGGTGCTTGTCCAAACATTTTCATGGTAAGGGGACTTCAAGGTACCTGCTTTCCACGCTTGCTGCTGATAAATGAGGTCAAGCACAGGCTGTGCTTAGGGCCAGTGCTCAGGGGCAAGTGCTGCTGCAGCCCCGTGTCCCTGGGCAAGCAAGCAGAGAACTCCAGCACACAGCAGGTCATGGAACTTTTCCCACAGGACCCTGCCTTTAGACAGAATTAACAAAATCCTGGAGAACCAGCAAATGATTCAACAGCAGCAGTGCCTCCAAAGACAAAGTGAAGGGTCAGAGGTGTCTCTGACTTACACAAGCAGCTTCCCAAACAACCACCCTCGTGCCTACTTGCAAAGTGCAACCCCTCTGCCAGCCAGCTACAAACTCAGCACACCTCTCTAAAGCAATTTTTTTCTCTTTCACAAAGTCACAAAGGAGGACAAGACCCGACACAGGGTGCTACAGCTCCAGCAAATCTGGCAGTGCCTTTGTCCCGGGTGCTGAGGGTGCCATCCCGGGACCTGCAGAGCTCTGGGCCTGCCTGGAGCCCTGCTGAGCCAGGGACTGACAGCCCTGCTGTCAGCACATGCACATGGTGTATTTTCAAAAGCAATTGTAAGTTAGCCCAGGGGCCGCTTGACCTGCCCTCCAACCAAATTATTGGTTGGTGAAAATTAAGATCCTAATCACTGGAGACTGACAAATGGAAGGTGCAGCTCCCCACACAGCAGTTTTTAAAGGCAGAAAACAAGCCAAATGCAAACTGAGGTTAATGCAATATATACAAGAAAGAGAAATAAGATTAGATGTGATGTATGTGCCAAGAGGCCTTCTGCAGGCAAGGGAAAAAAGAGAATAAGGTTAACATCTTGGAGTTTTTTTCCCCTCCCCCTCTGCAAGAGCTGAGAGGAGTCTTCATAGCAGCAAGGTCAATTCTAATCTTATTTCCTTATTTCTCACAGTTATTTCATTACCTTCCTTCCCATTTTTTAAACTTCACAGCAAAACATATTTTTTTCCAGAAATCTCTGCAATCCAGAATCAGTTAGAGATCATAGCAGCTCATTTTAAATAATTAACAAGCACGAAATGCACAAAGAAACCTCTTTAAACAGTAGCCACCTGCAACAAATATTCTAAGAAAATGTGCCCTTTTCTTCTTGGAATGATTGCAGCCTCTCATGAAAACATTAACATTTTGCACATACAGAAAAAAAAAGATGTAATTAGCAAGAACTTTCTCTATTTCTGTTCTCATTATTGCTGATTACCAGAAATTATCAGGCAAATAATGGCTGCTTTCTCTTCTTGTGATCAATTTATTCACCCTCCATCTGATTTCTCTGGCGAGGGAATATGGGCTCTTGTGTCTATGGCACTTTGTGAGAGGAAGAAAATGGGGAGGGGGAGGGAGAGTGAGAGAAACCAAACAGCAACTCTGTGTAAAGTGTCAGAAAGTATTTAAATTATCTGTGCCAACTTAGAATTTTACTTCAAGTCTTGCATTTTTTTTTTTTACATTTTGTTAAAATTACAGCTCCTAGACTCATCTGATTGAGCCAGACTTCATTTATTAATTGCAACAACAAATAAAACCAGCTTCTCACAGAGCAAAGAGGTTGAAAGCATGTTCTCAGTGTAAGTCTGAAATGACTAAGAGGCTGCAACTAAAGCCACCCCACTCCACCCCCCAAAATCTTAAAAGAGAGACCCCAGATCTCATCATTTCAAAGACACTCATCATTTTGGGGTGACAACATTCAGCTTTCAATAGTAGGGCAAGACTGTTACCATGGCAGCTGGCAAGAGATGGGGGTTGCTTCCACTTGAATACCAAAGCACAGCCAAGTTTTTAGCAGTTGCAGCAAAAGCTATCTGGGAACACTGTTGGAAAAAAACCCACCCAAAAACCTGTGCTGAGTTCTACATTGCCAGAGCTGTTGCTATTACTAGCCAAGTATCTAATTTAAATCTCCTTGGCAAACACCTCAGCAAGCTGCACTCAGTCCTTGGGCTGTTGCATCGACACCCCTGTATTTTTGAGGAGGGATAGGAAAAATTTCTCGTGCTTGAACCACTTAATACCCTGTTGTTGAGGGCAGAGCTGAGCAGGCTCATCTCCTGCCTGGGAGGACACTCCCAGCCCCCCTCCAGGGAGCTCTTCCCTGAAGGCACAACTGCAGTTCCCATACTTAAGACCAGGCAAAATGATTTGCTTTTCAAAATGGAGAAAAAAAATACTATTCTCAGCCTGAGACTTTGCATTTTAAGCTTTAGCCTGGAGCAAATTATTAAGGCAGAATTACTGTCTAAATCCCTGGAAATAGGGGTTTATAGTGAAAATACTGACAGATCCATAACTATAGCCATGCAAATACAGCAGATAAAAATATGTATAAATGATAATGTAATTTAATGGCTTAAAGATTTTTTACTGGGGAGGAGGGGAATGTCTGCTTTATTTTGACAGTGTAAAATGTCAGAGCAGAACCCAAGGATGTAGCAGAGTCATACTCTATCCTTCTTGGGGATTATTTGACAAGAACAATTTCAGTGTTCTATTTAACGCACTTACGACAAATTTCAGTGATGAATTGATGCCTGAGAGACAGTGTGGTGAGAATTAGGAGAACAAATTTCCTTGTTATGGGAGCAGCTACAGGCCAGTTCAGCGCTCAAAGGCACAGGGAGAGTTAGGAAAGGAAATCTGCAAAGAGTATTCTGTCAGTGGAAGTGAAAGTGGAAAGCTATATATTTATTAAACCATAATGTCACCAGGTTATGCTTTGAAGTTCCTCAGAGGCACTGACTCCTCAAAGTCTGTGGATACAAGAACAGGATCAAAGTCTTTTTTTGGAAAAGCTGGTTGGCTAAGGGAAGCAAACATTGCTGTACAACTCCAGATGTCACTTTTAGTCAAATATATTATTTCATTGATCTCCTTTAATACGGAGTAAAATTGAGCAAACTGCTCTGTAAAAATGAACCCTCACTTAATAACAGTGCAATGAAGTCAGGCATCATTCCAGAGGGCTCATTTCTGTATCATTTTCCCTGCTCAGTAAATACTTACAGCCACTCTGAAGCCTGCAGTCCCTGCAGCTCTAATTCCACCCATGGACACAGGAGTTCAGGGGGAGAAACACATCCATGAAGAACATTGTACAGAACATTTTCAAAGTGTAAAACCCACGCACGAGAAACATTGTGGAGAACAACTTAAAAACTGACCAAAGACTTCCTGGACAGAAATCTTCTCACTGCGGTTTCCACCACAGTTATTTGTCGGTGCTGAAGATGTGAGTCTGAAACCCAGGAGTAACTCTTCTCTCTTGAGATCAGATAAATGAGATCCATGAAATCCTGACAGAAAACCCTGTCCCATTCACCCCAGATCGATCCTCAACCAATGGACAGCAAACACTGGTGTTTCATCACACACTGAGTGCAGCCATTGCCTGCTGCCCTGATACATCATGGTTTCTAATTAGTGTAATTATGGCTCAGGCAGATCGTGCAGCAACACCCTGGGAATGATGATCCTGGGAGACACTTGGCTGATAAATAGTAAGGGTAGAGCAATCTGAAATGCAGGGTTTGGGAAGTGCTGCCTGATAGTCACATTTGCAGAAAGATACTGGAAAGAAAGGGTGGGCACCTGGTGAAGGAACAGGGCTCAGGAGAGCTGGACCCGGTTCTTAAATCCATATGTGTCCTTAGTAACATAATATTTTGTGGAGTTTTGTCCATTTGTAAAATAAAAGCCATTCCTCCCTGCCAGAGTTTGCAGAAATCTGCAAATGCACGGGTGAGAGACCTGTCACTGTGCACAGACATACCTGAGCTGAGGATCCAGGCATGGACGGCTAAGTGCTGATGGCCTTAAAAACACTGCTTGTGTAAAATGGGATGGAAATTCAAGGTGAGTCCAGCAGAACCTGCTGCTGTTACTGCTTCTTCTAAGCTTTCTGCATTAGTGATGGCAGGGATAGGATGAGGCAGATTGTCTATGCTGGTAAATATTGTAAATGCAGATGATGTACAGTTTTTTTCTGCATTTTTAGTATGTTAAGAGTTATGCCAGCTATAAGAGCTTATTAAATGCAAATAAAAAGAGTAGTTTCTCTTAATCCAGAAGAAAAGTGAACAATCAACAATCCAGGCAGCATCCCCATAAAATCCTGTTGTTGAGTCCGTGGAATCTTCCAAACCACATTTATGCTCCTCCATGTGCACTCATGGTCTGGCCTGTTCTCTTCCATAGAGAAGTAAGTTATGCCTTTACTTGGTTTCAGGTCATTTTACCAACCCAAACCCAAGTTATAATTGTATATACTTGTTGACTTACTCTGTTTTCAACTATTGAATGTGCTGAACTACTATGTGATGACTCCTGTCCCCAAAAATCAAAGCTCTGAGAGTCAAGTTGGCTTCCAATTAAAGAAAAGATTATTGTTCCATCACTAAAACCAGGCTGCTTCCTATGAGATTTGGATTAACTAGGAAGATACACCCATGGCAAATCTAGAGTATAATGAAGTTATTCTGGACCAAATCTTTCTCCTTTTTTATTTTATTTCCCTATTAACTTTACGGCCAGTTACCCAGCTTTGATGAATTTAAGAGAAAAAAATGGAAATTATTTATTGATTTCTTCCCACCTCCCTCTCTCTCCTACTGGCTATTCCCACTAACATTTAACTCTACCCACTAACATCATAGTCGATATTTATCCTGTTTGAAAAGAAAGGAGAACATGCCTGGCAATTTAAAATAAAAGTCAAACCAGGAGTTCTCCCAAATCACATTAATACTTATGGAGCTGAAGTCAGAAACGAGATGAAAATTACCTTTACTATTTTTTTTTTTAAATTTCCATATTACTCTATTTTATCAAAAGCCGCACACTAAGTGATCAAAATAATCTGAGGCATTTAGAACAAGGACCATGTGGCAGTTTACAAAGCATTGGTTGTTCGCAATAATTTGGCCATGGCAAGTAGCCAAAGGACTGCTCACAAACATATGGTTATTTATTTCCCCTAAACAGGCACTAATACAGACTGTTTGCTACATTACTTTATAAATATAGCAAGCTTCAAAAACAAAAAGGACCACGAGTGCACAAAGCAATTAATGGAAAAACAGCCCCAAACAGCCTGTAGAACCACCAGCATCCTGAATCCCAGTGTGATTTGCTAAATTCTTTTTCACTATCACTCAACAAATCCCCGAAGACTGGCTCAAACTTAATGTACTGGAACATGTTTGACTCCTTTGTTTAATCACATCTGAAATGGCGTCTTCTGGAGTGACACATCAGCTGAAAGAGTTTAACTGTTGTTCTCAAAACAGCATTGATCCATGTTTTATTTTAGAGGCTGTCAGAGGTGTCTGTCTATGTAAAGAAAAAGTGAGGGAGCAAAGCCCATGTAAGCGGTGAGAACAACAGGGTAAATTTATTTTGGGAGGAAAGAAATTCACTTTAAAATGGATTTCATCGTTTCAACTCCTTCCATGAATTTAGATTCTTTATGCCTTGCCAAGTGCCACAAAACAAATCCTTAGTTGCCCATGGAATGTTTGAAGTCAAAAAAATATTCAATTTTGAATGAAAATTATAGCAGAAAATATGAAAAGAAATCTGTGTGTGGTTCCTGCCCATTATCCAAATCACACAGCCTTTGTTTACAGTTCCCAAAGCAACCCTGCAACTGCTGCTTCCCAGAGGCAGCCCGAGCTTTTGAGGTGGACCCATCCAGATATTTTCCTTATTGTTAGCAAAAGCTTGTTTGATTTTAGAATGCAAACTGAGATGATTACACTTCTGCAATGGGAAAAACTGAAAAGGAAACCAGAAGAGACACAAAAAGTTCATAAGCAGCAATTTCCTCACCAGCTGTGCCCTTCCAGGGAAACTCATTTCAAAACCTGGGGCTTGGTCTCATCTGCTCGCTGGGAAACTTCTTCTACTGCCACAAACTGTGGTGCTGTAACTTCCCTCCCCTTCCTCCACTCATCCCTGCACATCATCCCAGATCATCTCCCGCTTCCAAAATCCCTTGTCGACCAAGGCACGACTTTCCCAAAGGAGGGTAACACACGTGCAGAGGACAAAGAGAAGAGATGCTTTTTGTCACGCAGTCCAAAAACTTTTGAAGGCAAAGCCCAAGCAAGTCAACACATTTTATGGTTCAGTTTTCCTAAGACAACTGTGTCATCAAAGAAGGGAGGGCAGGAAGCCACCCCCTCTGCTGGGAAGCATCTTTCTGGACCACCAGAGAGCACTGTCATGTTTTTGAAAACACAAATCTTAGGTGAGAGGAGCAAGTGTTGAGTTATAGCCTTAAATAAGAGTAATTCCCTCTGATGGGATCTCACTGGGGATCATCAATAGCTCATCTGGAACTGCTGCTGCACAAATCACGGCTCTGTTTTATGCTAATGAACAACACTGACCTCACTGCTCAGTCAGTCAAGATGAAACAACACGATTTACAATCAGAAAATGCAGCTAAAAGGGTACAGATTCTGAGGCTGCAACAGCAACAGAGTAATGTTTGAGTTTGGCATTCAGGGAGGATAAATGTTTAAGGATAAACACAGGGAATAGGTTACAGAATATTTTTTATGTGTGTAGAATAACTACATGACCTACAATGTCACAAGCATTTACTTCTTCAGCCTTTTACAACATACTAATAGCTGCTAAGAAATAATGGCCAAATGCTTTCTTTTTAATAGGAACAGATATTTTCCTGTTAGAGAAAAATAATCATGATAAACTGGTAAGCAAAATATTCTTTCACCCTCATCTAATGGAAAATAACTGAATGTCTTATAAATAGAATTTTATGAAGTATTCAGTCCTTGCCTGAATGTATAAAGTCAGAGCTTCCTCATAAATTGATCTATTTCCTGGGGTTTAAGCTCCATCAAAAAAGTTTACTGGATAAGAGAACTGGCAGTAGTATAAATAATACTAATTAATTATACCAGAGGATATGCTGTCATTTTTGAATTTGCATATACAGAAGGCTTATTAACAGTGATTACTAACTTTCATTTATCAGTGTTCCCTTAACACGTGCCATGTCTTTTGGAAATGAGGAAATGAAGGCAAAAGACAGAGGCAGGATCACATTTCCAGCCCCATCAAGTAACTTCGGCAGCAACAGCTAAATCCTGAGAAACACACAGGTTACCCCACTGAGGGATGTTATTGCCCAGCTGTGGAAATACACGGGCAACATCTGGAGGATTGAACAGGGGACATGTGCCAAAGCTTCACAAAAGCAGGAGACATCCTGGAGAAGGAGAGCAAGGGGAAAACCAAAAAAGATACTTGGGCTGCCGAAGTGCCAATAGTGTTTGTAAACTGAAGGCAGCGTGGCAGCCAGCGGGAATGCAGAGGAAATTCAAGGCACAGTCAGAACAGTCAGTGACCTTCCTAAATTATTCATGATGTGCCATTTGTTTGCAGCCTGAACACTTACTTGAAACTCACAATCAAGATTTGAATCCCTCTTCTGGTTTTGGATAAATAAAAACGATTTTTCCATGACCCATTGAGCCCAATTTGAATTTTGTTATGGAACTTCCCTAATTAACCCATGGGGTATTTTCTTGCACTCTCTTTAAACCACTATTGATGTTTGTTTTAGTGCATCCACACTTGGGACCACCAATCAGACCCTTCTTTTTCGTGTAACGTGCAACAGTGTCTGATTTCAGCAGAACATTTTTTTCTTCTTGGAAAGGATGTTTCTCAAGTTGACCCCTGAAAATCCCAACAATTCAATTGACTGTGTTAAAGCTGTGGAAATGCAGATGCTAAAGATCAAAAGAAACCAGGACATGCAAAAGTCAAGATGTTGTGACCACATGAAGATCTGGACACCTCATAAGGAAAGCAAGGTCAGCTCTAGGACATGCCCTTTTTGTCACACCCTCGTATCAAAGCAAGAATGGAAGAACTAATAATAATAATTTTCTGTACTTAAATTCCTCATTCCTTAAATTCAGCTGGTTTTTAGTTACCTTAATGATGCTTGGAAGGCGCTTTCCCTCAGGGCTGTGGGTGGTGGAAAGCAGGTTCAGACTGATGGAACTCAGAAGACAACTTGTACTGCTGGTGACCTGCCACCTACTCTCCAAGAGGTCCCAAACATCAGGACCATATCTTTCTGAAAAACAAAACAGTTGTGACAGGTCAATATGAATTAATACCCCTGAGTCTACATAGGACTCTCAATAAACTGAATTTTTCAGGCCAAATAACTTCCTTGTATCCAAAAAAAACTTGACTCCCCGGTGTTGCTTGTGGTGGTACCGAGTTACATCTTAATGTTTGCCACTTTAACCAAAGGCTCATCACTGGAAGATCCTGAAGTTCTTTCATCCAGAACTTCTAGAGACAAGGAAACTTCACCTAAGAACCTCAGTGGTCAATTCTAATGACAAACTACCCTAAATTTGAGGGGCATTATTTCCAGTAACACAGCACATAAATTGGTAAAATGCCTCCCATTTCCTTGGCAATGATGCACTCAAACTGTTTGCCCACAATTAAATGTCCCCAAAGCTTCAGCTATTCAAAGATCAGAATTCTGCTTTCTCACCACCATGTATTTGCACTTGCTTTCAATTCAGTATTACTGTAATCTGTGACTGGAAAATATTGCAAATAACTTACAGTCTTTTTTCCCCCACTGAGTTTTGTCAGTTTATACCTTTTTTTTTTTACTAATTATCAACTATTAGCATTTTCATAAACATAATTTACTGAGATACCCCTCTAACTTTCAAAACACAAATCCTGAATCAGACATGTACAACATTTTATCACACATCAAGTTCTAAGATAATTTTTTACCATTTCATTCTTTTATGCCAATTCCAAAATTCAATCCAAGGTTTCTCTGCCTTAAAAGGCACGATTAGTTTAAATTTGTGGAAGTGGGCTTTTTTCCATTATTCATATTTAAATTAAGTTCCCTCGAGATGGGAGAAAAGCAAGGAATTTTTATCAGGAGACTAATAATATAACCAGTGAAAAATCTGAGCATTTTTATATTGAATTTATAAATCATGCTAGCAGTAACCAAACTGTTTAAATAATATATAGAGTTTAACTATAACATACTTATTGGCATAAGTAATTTTAGTGCTTCTTAACGTAACAAATCACTCAGAAAATATCCTCAGTTAATCATTAGCATACTCAAGTCTAGAGAGAGGTACATGTATTGTTGCCTTTATAATTTGGTAGGAATGGCTGAGTCATAAAACCTCACACTCTGTGCCACTTGATTTACAATTTCCTGAAGATGCTTGGGAACCCTGACAAAGTATCAATTTATCTCTGTGCTATAAGCCACTCTCTGCAGAAAGAATAGCAGGTAATTAAACTCAGGAGCAGGAATTAATTAAAATATACATGTCTCAGAGTGCAAAGACACGTATTTGTGTTTATAGAAACAGTAAAAAATACCCTCTGGCGCAGATACGTGTGAAATGAGCCTCTTCCACCGCGCTACGATTTGCCGCTGTTTTATCACAAAGCCAGAAAAACTCGCCAGTGGTGACTGTAAAAAATTACTGGGGGCAAAGGGGTGTAATTTTGGGCTGTGACTGAGTCAGGCAGGGATGCTGAGCTGATTTCATGCTCTCATCCCGAACACGGAGCCACTCTTTGCCCACTCACCCCGAACCCCCGAGTCCGCAGGGCCTCCTGGAGCAGCAGCTCCGCTGGATTTAGAGGGCTGGGAGCTTGTCTTTGTAGTGTCCTTCCCACAGAGGAGCCACCCAAGGGTTACACAGTGTCTAGTTCAGAGATATTTTCCGAACAATTAGGTGGAATCCACTGAGAACCTTCAGGGTGAGGAGGGCCCAGAGCTCAGGGAGTTCAAACCAGCCACACTCCATTGTCAGCCTCAGTTACGTGACACGACATTTTAATTAGAAGGGGTCAAAGCTGAGAAATTTGAGTCAAGACCCAGATCTGAACTTTCCCAGATTACTGTAGTAGTAAAAAGCCGAATTTGGTGCTGTTTTACAGTCCCATCTCTCATTTTCATATTGGAAATACATCTCTATTAGCGTTGCTATCAATATTCACCCTGTAACTTCAAGGCATTTCCCTTAAAATTTCAGGCACCCACTCTATTCTCCTTGCAGTTTCAATGACAAATTCCTGTTCCTCTGATGCAGTCATCTTACTAGAAAAGGACAGATCTTTGAGAAAACTATTAATTTGGGCTGATAATAACCTCAAACTAGGCTTTCCTCTACACTCCTCTGTAACTTTTGGGCTCTCTAACCTCTCAGCTCATATGCCTGCATATAAAATGACCATTTCACTATACCGTGCTAACCTTCCCACTGTGATTCCCTTCATCTGTTACTGAAAAATATCATTAATTTGCATTATAGGTTCTCATGGACAGGAATACTTGTCTTGATTTTATTTTAAGGCATCAGGGACACATGTGATGACTTACCAATAAATAACATTATAACTTTAAGTTCACACGGTCAGTAGCACTAAGGGAACTGAAGGCAAAAGGGCAGTAGTTGAATTATTCCAGTCCTTTTCATCTCATCCAAGTGAAACACCAATATTTTTATTGAAAAGCTATGTCATGCTTAAAAGACAAATCTTTCAACTGCCATCTTTTCTCCCTGGCTAGAAAAAATTATTGATGCCAACTGTGAATTTGCCCATCCTTCAAGTCACATCTGTGACATCTCCAGCAAGCCCAGTCACTTTGCCCAAGTTGTTCCACTGTCATGTATTAATTTCAGTGTGATTGGAGGATAACACTCAAAATATCTCAGAGGACTCTCATGACCTTGTTATATTAGCCCTTCAAATAGATATAAATTTTATTCCATGGTTCAGCAGACATGGGTTCTATTCTTGGTTCTGTGATGTGATTCTAGGAAAAAAAAAGAAGGAAAACACTGAGGGCCATGATTTTCCAACATAGAAGCCTTAAGGAAAGGTTTAAATCTCTGTGGGTGCTCCTGAAAAAGTGGCCAACAAACAGCCCTTGTGTCTCCCTCCCATCAGTGAGAGCTGAAGGAGAGTACAAGGGACAGGTTCTCAAGGACCAGCTACACTGCTGAGTGCAGTGGGCTCCAAAAAGCTTCCAGGCAGCTGTGGCCACATCTGTTGGATCCTTCATGTCTCTGAGGGGTGTGTGGAACAAGCCCTGCTGTATCCCAAAGTGTACAGTTTCGGATGTGAATGGCTCTGGCACTCTGGCAGCTTTTAGCTGTCTCATCTGGTTTGGTGGGAGTGACAGCTGACAGGGATGACAGGGAAAACCACTCATTTTTACAGACAAATGCATCAAGGCTTTTAATAAATATTTCTTTGATTGCCTTTGGAACAAAAGTCACTCGAAGCCTGTGATGAAGCAGCCACAGCACAGTTCTCTGCAGTCAATAGTCCAGCTAAATCCAAATCGTGAAATGAAATCCTAAGCCTGATTTTCCAAAGGCTCTGTTTTGGTTTAACTCAATACCTGCTGAACTCAACAATAAACCCCTTACTTTTAGATGGAGCAGTTTTAGGTCAACCCCATTCATCTTCTCTCTGCATACTTCTCAAAAACACGTACAAATACTTCCCTCAAGCACGTTTATAGCGCTTGTCTCTTGGACTGCATCCTAATATCAGGGGAAATTCCTGTTTAAAGGACAGGAGAGATATTCTTAAGTCTTTCCTCTTCTGCTGCCTTGTCTGCAAGTACACGAAAGCTGGGGATAAAGGATTTCTTACAAGCTAAAGAGGAATATTTTTGTTGGTGCCCTTTGACAAAAGGTTCCAGCACTACACTGCATAGGGACAAAATAATACAATTTAGTCTATTGTGTTCCAGCAAAGGGAAAGGTTAAAGGGGAGATGGAGTTTTTGTGGCCATCTCAGAGGAAGGATTAGCAAGGAAATGTCAATACCCACTAAACAATGTGTACAGTTGCCTTTTGAGCTGTATTAATTTTGAGCAACAGAACAGCAGACAGAAGGAATTTAAAAGCACAGCTGGACCCCTAAATGGCTGCTAGCTCTGGAAGGTCCAGGTGATCGCCCACTGGGGATCACAGACACACATTAAACATGTTAATAGGAGATAAAATCCTTCCTGGAGCTGACCAGTTGGACTCATTTTGCCTGGTCTAGTACCTGCAAACAGTCCCTGATAGGCAGATATGTACCTTAGGAAGGAACTATTTAAAAGCTCAGCTCAAACTTCTATGGGGCTTCTGCAGGTCTTGAAAGGCAGATATTCTTCAGGGACCGTCCTCTACTGAGGTCCTTGGTTCTCACAAGAGATAGAAATCGCTAATTTTTCATTAAAAGTGTTCCTACTGGCATGCTCAGGCAATAAATTGCAGAGATCTGCAGTGAATATTTCAGGTTCTCTAGAACAATGAAATGGAAGGGAAAAGTAGCTGAGGACAAACCAACAGACACCACTCAAGGTGCAATCTTTTTTTTAAAATATAGTTTCTTGAGATAGCTTGAAAACACAAGCACAGCCCAAATTACTACTGATTCTCAAAAATCCTAGCCCAAGAGCACCAGAAGGAAAATGTAGTAAGATGCTTAATAAGCTTAAGCAGAACACTTGTTTATGCATTTATCTTGTTGCAAGAAATTAGATTTCTAAAATACCTGCTATTGGCCATACAGTATTTTGCCTCCTCTGTTTCAGAAATTTAATTTAGGCCTATTGTGAAATGTTCAGCATGCATGATGGTTTATTTCCTAATCTACCATGTAAGAAACTCAGAAAAAATATTTATATCTATCTGGGCTTTTTTTGTGTGAAGAAGGGAAGTAATCACAGCATTGTCTCTAATGCAGTTTCATGCTTTCCTTATAGGCATTATTAGATTAACTTGATAACTCTCAAACAAATTTTGCCACCAGTGATGATCCAAAGACATTTTCAATTATAACCTTCCAATATTATGCATATCATGATTGCTGCTTAGCAGATGGAAGAAGAGTGCAGTGAAAGCCTTTGCTGGGGAAGTTTTTTCATATCAATGTTGAACACATTTTCACCAAGATTGATTCAAAGCAGAAATTCCTGTGTCCTTGGTCTTTTGCTATTGTCATTAGATAAAAATGCCTGTTCTGCTGTTGTGTTTATTCCTGTCAAGGAAACAATATGTAATTCTTTTGAAGTGCATGGTTAATATCCAGCAGATTATGCCACACTGACCTGTTTCTTTCCCGGCAAGGCCAGGATCCAACCTTAACGTCTTTACCTCAGCAAGACAACAACTCTCAAAGCGTTCTGTGGTTGTTTTTCGTGCCACTCCAAGTTCTCTGCAGTGTTAAATTAACTGAGTGGGGTTTGTGAACAAAATCAGTGGAACAAGTTGTATTTTTCCTGCCAGCATGTTGGCCTTCTTACTTGTGGGGTTTAAGAAAGCTTGTGCTCAGGCTTTCTTTTTTTATCTCTCAGCAGGCGCAGGCTGATACCATGGTTGTTACTCAGTGTATTCCCACCTTTCTCCCTGAAAGGCTGGGGCTGGATGTTAGTAAGCAGCTCTGCCTGATGGATTCTCATTAAGCTGCAGCTTTTGTGAGGGTTTCACTGCAACTGCCATTTATCTCACACCTGAAAGGATCCGCTTCCTGGAAGACGGGTGGATTTTAAGCCTCCTTTTT
The DNA here is from genome assembly GCA_035583135.1 of Lophotriccus pileatus. Taxonomy (NCBI): domain Eukaryota; kingdom Metazoa; phylum Chordata; class Aves; order Passeriformes; family Tyrannidae; genus Lophotriccus; species Lophotriccus pileatus. Next base: position 10,087,475 of record JAWWES010000051.1, read on the forward strand.
CTGTCTCCAGTGCTTTCACTCACTTGCTAAAAACTTGGAGCAGATACTGTAAGTTGGTAGGAGCACTCATCAAACACAGGGATATACCAGGGTCTGCAGAGAGGCTTAAAAACCCAGGGCTGGCTATAGGAAGGTGCAGGGAGATGTAAAGTCTCTTTGGTGTCAACAGAATTTGAGGACGCTTGGTACATCACAGAATCTGCGTCCTGGAGCAGGTCAGACTGAAAACACGTTACTGTTCATCTTGGAGCAGGTGAAAACAAATCCCTTGCCTGCCTTGTATGGCTTCAGCCTGTATTTTAGGCAAAACCCAGCAACTAATGATTTTTTTCAGAACTATGAAACTACAGGAAAAAAAGCAAGGCAAGCCAGTGTTGCTTGTTTGGAGCCCAATGAAATCCTGTAAGAGATCAGAATTGATCTGCAAAGCCTCTTTTTTTTCTTTTTTTCTTTTCTCTTTATAATTCCCCCAAGCAAGCAAAAAAAAATAATGGGACAAAATTCAACCAATAAATGGACATTTGAATTTTAACTTATGGACAGAAAGCACAACGCCAACGTCATCTGCACCTATTTGACTCTTCCTGCAATACATTTACAAAAGTGTAACTGCTCCTCTGACTTTAAATGTTAGACAAACACAGGTTTTAACTGCTATTAATGGAATGATAATGGACCCAGAGAATTCAAACCACCTTTATGCAGTTGTCGGCTGTAACTCTCCTCCTGTTGAGGGTAGGCTTGTTTTAAAGGTGGGCGTGATATCCTCAGGTCTCCACATTTTAAATTGAGGGAGATTCCCTCAATTTAAAAAGGTGGAAAAGAAGCTGGAAAAATCCTTCTCCCAGCAAAGCAAACATTAATTTGCAGCCATTGCATCATAAACTTCCAGGATCCAGCTGAAGCTGGAAATTGTCTCAGGGATCAAGGCCACAAACCTGCAGAGGTTTATGCATATGCATTATTTTATGGAATGTTAGTATTTCCCTTTGGCTTTAGAGGAAATATTTACTGTATGAAATCACACAGATGCCTAAATCTGGTCTGGACATATTTCCAAAAGCTGAACAAAGAAGCCAAGAAGATGGACTAATTGTGTAGTCCAGAACACACAGTTCTACAAGCCGGGAAAAGATCGTTTTGTAGGAAAATGCTCTTTCCTGTAGAATTTGAGAATGACCAGCACCTAACCACGTAATACTCTGCAGACTTACAGGTTCTTACCTTGTTCTCCTAAACTTGTTTGCTGCAGGACTCAGAACTGACCTAAAAAAATTGCTTTGCCTTTCCCTGTTTTTTCCTCCTTTTCCCAGAGTATCACCAGTGATGGATGGGATATGGTGCAGAATAATTGCTTGCATTTAAAATGCACATTTTCAAATGCTAGGCTTTATTTTTGGGGTACAAGTTATACCTCCATCTGCACATGAATTGCTGGTGCAAATATTACCATTTGAATGGAAAATGACCTGATTTATGAGCATGTGCCAGGCTGCCAGCTCTGCAAGTGCTAAATCCACATCCTCATTTCCCAGGGCAGGCAAATTCACTGAAACTGTAGCTCAGCCAGGAGAGAAACATATTCCTTAAATATATCTACCCATCAGTGGTGAGGTGCAATTCCAAAAGGCTTATTCTGAATAGAAATAATAGATGTTTGGTGCACAGGTATGTTATAAGCAATGTTTTGGCACTGCTTTTATATCTGTATTTTTCATAGGAAGACAGAAAAACAGATTAAAAAGGCAGGTTCAGAAAAACCCGACATTTTCCAGAAAAAGCATTTTAACTGCCCTCTTACTGCAGTGTGGTTCAATTGCAGCTGACTCGTCTTCATGTTCAATCTGCCATTTACAACTCCATGTCCTACAGCTCACACACCACACTTTGGTTTTACACCAAGTCCTTCATCTCAAAAGTTCAGGGAAATTCACCAGTAAATAACCAGACCCTTCAGAGGAACAGTCACATGACAATAGAAATGACAAACTAAGGCATGATGTGGATAAATAAATTCTCTGTAGGCTTCAAAGGGCAGGATTTCTATTTCCATTTTCCTTTATTTTGGATTAATAAACTATAAGTGGGCAAAATATTCGCTTCTACAATTGAAAATACAATTTACTAGGAAGTACAAATATTATCCAGGGACCAAAGATTCTGAGGCAATGACATCTAAGTTCCATCATTTATGAAAGACAGGAAATTTTTGCTCTCTTTTGACTTGCCTGCAGTCCCTGGGCTAAAAGGCTAAAAATCTGCTGAAATGGAATAAAAAGGACAAAACATAACATTAAACCTGAGGAAAAAATTAAACCAATTTCACAGCTGCAGAAAGACATAACTTAGAAAGCACATTTGTGTATCTGCAGTTCAAGAAGGGTCTGAGACCTGCATGTGCAGGAGTAAGAGCCAGATCTGTGATGATTTAGGCTGTGTTTAGGGTTTGGGTCAAAATTGTCCTTGCAGTGAGTTCTGGATGTCCCCCTAGATTTATCATCCACCTGTCATGTTAACATGAATATCCTGACAACTGGAAAAAACAGATACCACAAGACTCACTCACACAGATATTCCTAAGAAACTCACTTTACAGCCTTGATCCAAGGGGGCACAGGAAAGAGCAATTCCAACAGTCTCCAGGACAGAGTAGCCTCAGTACAGAGGGAACAGGGAAAGAAATGCTTTATCAGGATACCAGAGAGTTGTCAGGAATATTCAAAACTACCCAGGAAAGAACACAACCTATATAAAAACTTTTACTATTACAGCAGATAGGAAAAACTCTTCAATAAACCCATTTCTAATTAAACTTCCAAAGGAAAAAAAATAATTATTAAGCCCATTTATCCGAACTTATTGAGATTATTTATGTGTTTGTTTCAAATATTACATTAACAAATGTTGACAGTTTCCCAATTAATAAATTAGAAGCCTGCCAATAAAAACAAGAAAAGGGAAACAAAAGAGAAGATTATGAGAAATCGTTTCCATAGCTCCTGAACACCTTTTAGAAGAGAATAAAGGCTATTATTGAGCAGTCAATCTGTACTGACTCAGAACAAGAAAAAAGGGATGCACATCTCTTTTCTACTGGTTTGATATTCCCAATGTATTTTGGGGCTTCTTTTCCTTTCTAACAGACTGTTTAACCTTGGCAGAACACGCCAAGAACACAAAGGCTGAGGCAGAGCATTATTTAACTGCACATAAATTCAGGAAGGAATGATGATTGTTGCCAGTTTTCATCAGTTCAGGTTTTCTGAGAGACATCTGATGCATATTATTAATAGTCCTTAGGAGGAATACGTGTTCACCCCAGCCAGTGTAACCCTAAAATGAACAATCACCACCCTGCTCATACCCAGACAGGTCTGAAATGCAAAATTCCATGGATGAGGACACTTCATGTTGAAACGTGCTCACTGAATCCTCCAGGGAGGCAGAGCGGAAACGTCCCTCCTGCTGAAGCAGGAGGGCTTTACTTACCCAGTCAAACACATGATCTGTGTCATGTGCCCCCCAGATGAAAGGGAAGGTGTTTCTCTCCTGTAGGGCAGGGACAAGCTCTCCCAAACACATGGAGTCTGACTGGCCCCTCAGTCACATTCCAAACAGAGCCAGTAAAAACCTCTGCTGGGAAAGGCTTTGCCTGATAAATGAAACCCAGTGTGAACAGAATCCCCAAGGAGGGGTATGGCAGCAGCTGGTGCAGGGAAAGACACCTTTCAGATTTAATCTGGGTATTAACAGATTAAATGCGGTTTTCTCTTCCTTTTCTCACCTGTGCCTTTAATTGTATTGTCTTTTATTACTATTATATGCACATTATTTGCATTTTAGGCAGAGTTAAGAGCATTTTCAAAGAGACTTAGTAATTACCAGACATTCCTCATCTGTGAGTATCAGAAAGTTGTAAAGCAGAGAGCTGAGGCACCTCAACTCGTGATCCTGCTCCACAGCAGGGGAAAAGAGTGTGCTCCTCATTCAGGTGCTGGCAGAAGAAATGTCTGTCAGAGATCAGTAACAAGCTGGAAGTTCTCATTCACCGAGATACTGGGAACTACAACTGAATCCTGTATTTAGGTACCCACACATTGAAATACAACCCTGTTGCTCCATAGAGTTCTCACAGTATCTCCTGTTAAACCTGAAATAAATCTGAGATACAGGAAATTTAAGGCTATTGGTAAGTTTACTTCCTTTAAATACACACTGCGTGTTTTAAAAACATGGAGCTGCAGGAGGACTGAGGGATTTGCTAGAGAGAGAAAAGAAATACTATTGCCAGAAGTGAACCCAAACTACTGTGTGCAGGGGCTGTACTTCACCCCCAAACTTCATATTTTCTGTCTGTGATGGCAAACAATTTAAAGCACCCAAGGTCTCATAAAGGTACTACTTATGTTCACAAGATTCTAAATGCATCATTTTTCATGCCTGAGGAGATCTGACACTTGATTAGGCTGAATCAGGTGATGCTGTCAGACAGACTTCACCCATACAAAGACAGCAGTCATGTACTGTGACTGTGCCCCAGTTAAAAGTTTTATGATCTCAGGGGTGTTGCATCCCTGAGGTGAATTGTGACGTTAATGAAAGCATCACAGCACACACTGCAGTTCAAAGCTTGTGTCCTCCATGGAGCATTGGCTGTTTTCACAAGCAAAGACCAGGAGACCTGATCAGCTAAACACAGAAATTGTTTTGTCAAGTACCATTTTTCTGAACTGGTATCATTTCAAAATTCTGACCTGAATAAACTGTGAAAATTATGTACTAATTATATCACAGGTATTTTGCAATAGTTAATGTACAGAGTGACTCATGAGAGGAAAGTGCCCATTCTTGGTTTCATCTTTTCTCTGAACAAGTACATTGAGATACATTAGACTGAAATATTAATGAGGTAAATGCATGTATTTCCTCATATTTATAAGGAAACATCAGGATTTACACTGACAACTGACAGCTATGAAGTTAAAATGAACTACAGCATTAATGAAAATAACACAACCTACAAAATTCCCTGGTCAAACAAAACCTGCCCAGCTCTGACATGCCAAGGTGAGCTTCCTTCCCCCAAAGTGCTGATGCAGTTCTCTGCTGACCCTGCAGAGCTCTGCCACAGACTGGCAGATTTTTTCATTGCCCTGAATTGACTATGAAAACATCTTTTTTTTTTCTTCCCCCTGTCAATTTGGTTCTTGGTTTCTTTGCTGAGGATTTCAACTCAGTGGGTAAATATTCCATAATTTTCTGGTGCATGCACTTATTATACATTACCTCCCAACTTCTAGCAAGCCTTTTCACTACAGGCCCCCAAAAGCCATGAAGATGATCCAGTAGAAAAAAAGTAGATCTTTTTTAACCCACCAAATGATGTAGGTGAATGTTTCAAACCAACCTGAACACCTCCACAGCCAGTTCTGCTGCCATCCCATTATCAACAACTTATTCTTGGAGACTTGGGCAGCCTCACCCGGTTACATCAACAAATCTCACCCAGTCCCACTTGATTTGTTATTGATTTCCTAGAGGGTGTGCTTGAAACAGCAATTTTAGTGATCTTTGGAGTGGAAATGCAGGGCAAAGAGAAAGCTTTGCTTATAGAGAGGGACTCAAGTGGTCACACTCCAATAAACTGAATCCGGGGGATTTTTCCAACTGAGGCAAGAAAATCTTTGCAGAAAATCTGCTGTTTTGGGAAAAAAAATGCAAATAGTTTCAGACACATTATCTGCTCTACTAGAAATTCGAACTACTTCAAATTCCAGCACCTGACTGCTAGCAGATCTGAAAATAGGTATCTTATCTTAAACCTGGCATGTTTGTGACAGCTGTCATATTTGCTGACATACCAGAGATTGAGGTGGGGAGCTGTTGAAGCAAAAAAATGAAGCTGATACAGCCTGAGCTAATAATCTGAGCTGCAAGCAGGTTCTTTCTAGGTAAGCCATAAAGCAAGGTACATGCTCAGTGTTAATACCAGATCTGGATTGGAGACATCTCCAGGAAAGAGAGACTGTGAATGTTCCAGCTGAATGGAAAATTTCAGTGCACTCACACTCCTGGAGTATCATCAGAGGTGGTTGCTGCACAAACTTTTTTAGGATTGGACACAGTCTTTTAATCTGACTTCAGAACAGAAGAAGAAGAAAAGAAGCTGGAGAGTCACCAAAATTGGTTTCATGTTATAAAAAAGTCATGGCTACAGCAGAAGCTGCCACTGGATGAGAACTGGGCAGAGATATAAAAGAAAGGATCCTTTAACCCACAAAAGAAATATCTGCCCTTTGAAAGGCTTCACCCAGAGCCTTTTATGTATATAAACCCATGATGTTTATTATGAGTGCAAACAAATTGTATTCTTATGTTAATGAAAAATGCGTCACCTCTCTAAGGACCTGTAAGTACAGACTTATACTGTGACGCCTAAAAATTCGCTGAAATCAAGTTTTTCCCTAAGAAATCCCTTCCAACCAGATTCTCACACCACAGTTGAACTCTGTGTTATTAGATTATACCTGCCACTATTTTTTGTGGACCAACACTGACATTTTTGCTCATTAAATCTGAAGGAAACATGTATCAGTATCAAATTTGCTGACTTCACATCTAAGTTTATCTGTCAACAAAGACTGTGGGGCTGGGTTGCTTTCTTTTAGGAAAAGTTCCGTCTACTCTGGGAGCCTCTGAATCCATAAGGATTTTAGGTGGCTATCATTCTAAGCTTTTGCAATGATTAATCCCTACACATTGGATATGAACTGATGGTTACTCTGAAATCACCTGCAGTCAGAAAGAGCAACCCAGAAGAGTTTTGTAAACCAAGAAATGAGTCACCTTTGCCCACTTTTCCTTTGCCTCCCTCCTCTCCATCCATTTGCTTGTGGCACCTCCAACAGTCACTGCCAAGAGAACACAGAGACACAACACATTTGTCCTTGTAAGTTTGTGTCAGCCCATTTTTAACATGATAACCTGTTTTGTTTGATTAAAATGCATGAAAGTAGCTTTTAAAGCACATCGTTCTATGAAGTTTAAACCTCCCTCAGCAGAGTAGTGGAGATTGCTGCTGTTTACATTTGCCAGCACTCCAAATAATCACAGTGCTTACATTTGGTTGGGATAAAAGTTCCTTGCCTCCTATTACTTGGCAATACTTTGATATTTTTGCAGGTTTTGAAGTTTTATGGCAGTTTCAAAACTAAGTCCTGCAAATCACATTGATTAATTTACCGAGCTCGGGGGAAAAGCTGCCATGACTGAGAGGAAATACTTATCTTTGGATGTGCAACACAAATTAGATAATGGAAAAAAGTGGAGAATAAAGATTTTCCTGAATTTATTTTTTCAATCATCTGATAGGCCATGATTTCAGAGGCAACTTTTCCCAGGTGTACCAGTAGGAAACAGAAGGAAATAAAAAAGTCAAGGTCGTGCATCCTTTTCAGACACTCACCAAAGGCACAGAATATACAGTAACCAAAAATGGAAGTGAACACAAACTAGTACAGAGCTTTACTTATTTCTTGTTACTTTGGAGGACAACATTTAATTAGACAGGTAATTTCATTTTACTACAGTATTTAAGAGTGGAGGAATTCAGCCATCCACTTTTTGTGATGTGTGAAGACCTCTCAAAGCACAAAGAAAATCAGTGTGCACCTCCTTTCTCGTTGTTCTGTGCACAACCTCAGCTTCCATTTCCCTAAGCCAATACTTTGAGTTATAAAATCGAATTGCGGTAATTCTTAGTTGCAAAATGTGGATTTTACTGCTTCCTTCTAAGGACTTGAACTTCACAACAGTTGCTCTGCTGTAACAATTGTAAGCCATTTACTGCCGGGAGTTTACTCTTGGTTTGCAGGTGTGTGACTAAGATGAAGTTGAGTGTCTCAAAGACAGTTTCAGAGTAAGAAAACACCTTTGTTTTCTCCCTTAGTAAAACTGACTTCTAATGGACGCAATTCATTCAAAGCTGCTTCCCTCTCACCAGAAGGCTTGAGTTTGAGGAATTTATGGCTTTGAGAAAAACAAATTAGCTCAGAATTATGGCTGAAAAATCACATTGTGGCATGTGATGTCAGGCTGCATCAGCCTGGCTTTATTCCGGGATACAATTCACCAGCGGTGACACGATCCAAAGTGACTTTGCACAATACAACATGTCAGCTAAAAAGCTGAAACAAACCACTTTTATCAACATTATAGCTTAGACAAGTCCACTTTTACGGATGACAATTCACTGTCTTCAAAAAGGAAGGGGGGGGAGGGAAGAGATAAAGGGATATGGCTAAAATGCTTATAAGCCATATAGGAACAACATATACACTGGAGACTCCAGGGATTTTATTACTTCTCCATGTCATCTACACATTCTAGGGCAAAACTCCCACATTTCTGCCGTCTGCCAACTGCCTTTGTACACATGAAGCCAAGGAAAATCTAATTCAGCAGAAACACAAGCGATCGTTGCCAACACACACGTGAATCCCCACTTTCTTAAACTGATCAAAAGCTGTTTCCCCACCCAGGACTGAGATCAAACCTCACCCCCAGTCATTCCTCTACCAATGGGGTTCCTCCATTCCTTATACACAAAGGCTATTTGGAATTTCCACAATGGAGTTTGCTCTAATTTCTTTTGCTCTGCCAGGGCTTCTTGCTTAGTGATCTTTGAAATAGGGAGCTTACTTTTCTCTTATCTCTTTGGGACACTGCCTGTACTTTCATTAAGGTACCAGGCACAATGCAGAGAGGAGAAGAAAGTTCACAGGAAGGCTGTTCGGTCAAAACAGCAAGTCAAGCTACCTAGTTAAAAAGTTAATTGATGTATTATAACACTGCCCAAATATTTCTGTCCTTTTATTTCTCCTCATGCAAAGAGTTCCTTTGTGTCCTCCCTCCACCTAAACCCACAATTTCCCCAATTATAAAACTCAACTGAAGCAAAATTCAAAGTTTGTGTATTAGCACAGGCTGTGATTCCATGGCAGGGAGGTGGAGTGGGCGCCAGGTCAAATGTTGAGATGAATTGAGCTTGACATCTTTCAGGGACATTCTTGCACATCTGAATTGCAGAATGTGCTCTGTGCCAGCTTAATTCAATTGATAATAGAGGCTTCATAGTGACCACGACATATTTCACACGTACAATCATTTAAGCACAATGGGATTTTCTCCTCAGAACATTCCTGGAAACATAATGACTTAGAGATTATATTAAGAGCATGATACAATACAAGGCTAAAATCTGAGTGTTATCTTTAGCTTTCTTGGGAAAAGAGCAATTTTAGTGCATTTTAGCAGGTCTTTCAGAATCATTCTGAAACCAGTAAAGTTATCTCCACGCTGCTCAGACACTAAATATATTCAAGAAGAGGCAGAATTTGCCAGATATTTAGATATGTATTCTATATGGGGAAACTCAGGAAACAATTGAATCTTCCATAATTTATCTGGACTCAGTGGAAAATGTCCCACACAGCATCAAGAAACACTACTTGCTATTAGGACCTCAAATGCCAGCTATAATCTACACATCTGTAATCAGCCAATCCATACTTCCTTTTCATAGGAAAATAAGATAAGAAACCATTTCCTACAAAAAATCTAAAAATGAAAGCATTTAATTCTACAGAATCATATGCCTTTTAAATTGCTCTCCCTAACTTCACTCCCACCTATAAATCAAAAACCAGAAAAGGCACCAATATTTTACGTGTTGCACCGTAAAAATTTCCAATCAGATTAGAAAACATGGTTGCCATGGCACCTGAGAGCCACAGCTTCATGCAAAGCAATGCAACAGATGCAAAAGAATTGAACCTTACAGCAGGCATGGCATCATTTTTAGACAAACTTCAGAAGAAGCTGTGAGGGTGTTTCCAGATGGCTCCTTGTTCCGTGTTTCAGGAAGCTGCATCTCTGCGTCTGTAACAGCTTCAACCCCTCTCTAAGGGCTGAAATGTTCCTACGGTGAAAACTCAGTGTTTTTTTTTACTCAGTGGGGGTTTTGCCACTGACTTCAAACGAGACAAGGTTTGCCCTTGGCTCTTTGAAGCTGGATGGCAAACAGGAACATTTAGGGAGAACGGCAGGCTCGAGCCGAGGAGGTCAGACTGACGCACGGAATGGCCTTGTACCTTCGCTCACAGCAAACCTTCCCGCAGCCTGCTCTGACAAAAACTGCTTCCCTGAGTCCCCTGCATGAAAATTAAGGGGAAAAGGTTCCCAGATTAACGAGAATAATTTATGTGATTGCAGGTGTTGTACACCTTATTTTCTTTGTCCAGGGGCACCCGTTGAGGAGAGAGAAAAACAAAGGAAGAAACATCAGGAACGCTCGGGCAAATAGAAGTCAGAAATAATAGGGACTGAAAAAAGGTAGAGTTTTCTGTGCAATTTTGTGCAAAAAAAAGTCACCTTTTTGTGTTGCTCTTACAGGAACCTTGCACTGGAGAGCTCCTTCTCCTGACATCACTGAAATTTAATTCACTGAGACATCCAAGTTGCCCAAGAAAAATCTACTCCTTTGACTACTAAGAACCACCTCGACAGACTATTAAATTACTCTTCAGGAGTCTGGGCTAGGCTTTCAAATTGTTTAACACATACTATTTTCTGTTCTGGCAGCTGAATTAGTGGTCAGGAGAGCAAGCTGGTCATTTTTCCACATTTTTTTTCTTTTTTTTTTTGACCTGGTTAAAAGACCAAAAGTTCAATGCTTTTTAAAACTTACTCATTTCAGCATGACTAAATATTAGAAAGGCTTAAAAAAAAATGTGTTCCCAGCAGTTTGCTCTGTGCAATTTATACATCTTGGCCTGTGAGCTCATTAATAGCAAGAGCTAAATGTGGAGATAAAAAGCTGCCTCCTGTTTTGCTGTGCCACCAAGAGGCAGAGCTCTGCCTCCCCCTGCACTTCTCCATTCCCTGATTTCTGGGCTCGTCCAGGAGGAACAGATGTGGCCAACATGCAGCAAGAAAAGAGGAAATTGGCACCAGCTTCCGTCAATGCTTTAGTGGGATTATTTACTCTAAAAGGCACAGTCCTAAAACCGCCTTCTGATCACGTCGAGTGCCAGAGAGGGCTTTGTACACTGAAAATTTCAGAGAAAAGCAAGCAACAAACAGGGAATGTGCCCCGGACAAGTGCCTTGATTGCTGTTATTCTGCAGCCCAACGGGATTGCTGAGCAAGAGAAAAGATAAAGGAGCCCTTTGTAGGCACTTGCAGTGACACAGCACACGTGTATGCACATCATGTAACACCTTTCACTGCTTTATCTTTTGCTGCTGGGGTTTAGTTTTGAAGGAATTATCTCACTTTGTAACAGAGAGGATTGCCAGTGGTTTCAGTGAGGCTTTTAGGTAGCTATAACTCCCCTTAAAAATAGCACTTTAACAGATAGAAATAAAATATATATATATAAGGTTTCCACTCTCTCAATGAACAAGAAAATTTGCCAAGAAAAACGAGGTGCTGTATTGGGACAGCAGGAGAGTTGTGAACTGCTGAGACAACATCCTGGCACCAAACCTGAAGGGCCACACTCTTCACCCCTCAGATATTCCCCTGCCTCTACCTAGAGCCAAATCCCACAGAGCCACCTTCTGCTCACCCCTTCCTTCCCATCAGGAGGCAGAAGGTGAGGAACACAGACATCCCCCCCGAGCCCCCAGCAGCTGCAGTTGGATTCATCAGAGCACACTGCACAGAAATCACCTCCTGGAAATTCTGCCTCCTGAGGCTGGAATGTGCTTTCCTGAAGGAAGCCTCACTCCCAGAGCTGACAGGACCTTGTGTGCTGCATCCAGTCCTGATCAACAGGACACACAAAAACTTTGGATTTTTAATTGATTTCTGGTTTGCAAGGGAAGAATTGTGGCCATCCCACCTCCTGCCCATCCCTGCAAACTCAAAGGAGGGGATGTGGGAGGGGAATCCCTCGAGTGACGCTGGGAGAGTCCTTCTCTCTCTATTCCAGAGCTTCTTTCCTTCTGTCCTCAACCTCTTTGCTGTGTCTGCACTTTAAAGGCCTCGGAACTCCTGAGGAACCAGGAGCCAAGATCTTGGGTCAGTTCCTTCTTGGCAATGCCTGGCTGAGGGGCTGCTCCTGTGTCTGGTGGGACGTGCAGGAGGGGATGGGGCTGTGGTAAGTGTCTGCTGCAGAGTCTCATTTGCAGCAGAGCATGGGGCTATCTCAGGGCTTTAAAGCACTGTAAGAGTCTTCCATCACCCACAAAAGGAAAAGAAAGGGATATAAAAGGCTGACTTATTTAGGAACTGAGCTGGAGAAGGAGCGAAGTTTCTTGAATGCACCAGAACAGTTGAGATGCCATGAGACTGTTTTCGAAGGGGTCACCTATTTTGATATTTATCTGTTATTTTGACAAGTCTTCCTAACTCCTTCTTCTGGAAAATGAAACAATTTGGGACAATGGAACTGCAGTAAGTTTCTTTGCTGACTTCTGGTGTGCTGATTTTGGCAGCACAAGTATTCCACTTGGAGCAGACGGGGAGAGTGACTGTGATGAGTCACAACAATGGAAGGATGTTGTCTGCAGCCCAAGCATTCCCCTTGTACTAAAACATCCATCTGTGCATTTCACTCAAGCCTCTGCTGTTTGTAAAGACAGAAAAAGGCTCAGCTTTACATTTCTGGTCCTAATTAACAGGGCTAGAATAGCGAGGCCCTTGGTTTTTAGGGAAAAGCTTAAAAACATTTCAATTTCTACTCCTCATTTCATTGCTACCACTCAGCCTACTCAGAAAAGTTATATAAGGTCCAAGCTCTTTCATCCCATTTTGAAGGAAGCATTCAACAGCACTTTAAAAGTGATACCATTAGCTATTCATTTCATCCAATATGTTTCTTATTAACAATAATCTATCATAGTACAGGACGATTATTAAAATCTAAGCAACAGGAGCTTTAGAATAAATGAACTGGCACACTTGACTAACCTTGAAACCTGCTTTATAGATTAAAAGTGCTTTTCGTCATGAACACTTCAGTCACTTCACTTTCTTTATATTTTTCATATCTCAATTGTATTTCATTCTTTCCCCTCATGCACTTAATTCTATTCAAACAAGCCAAGTCATTCTGAAAGCACTGAATGTGCACCTGATCACGGAGTTTTCCTGCTTTTAGGTCATCGACAATGGGCTTGTCCTTCCACCGACGTTCTCAAAGCTTCCCCAGCGAACGCGCAAAATCTGAGCTCACCCAGACACTGAGACATCTGCAGTATATTTATGTAGCTGGTACACTTCAAAACTTTATCAGAAGATGTTTACTACTCTTTTACTTAACCCCAATTTAGTGCTGACCTCTAAGTTTAAAACTGGCTAATTAGAGTATTTATATTAAGGTATCACAACAAAGTATAACCAAAAGCTTATAATTTACCAGGCCCAGGAGAGGGATGTTCAAATGAAGATAAAATAAATGGGACGGGGCAACAAATAACACAGTGATGAAAGAAAAGAAAGGGGTGAAGAAATGTTACAGAACTGAAAATAAACAGGCACCTTTGTGGTTTGTGTACACACACAGCTGAAAGGTAAGCAACCAAAATGACATGAAGAAACAACATAAAAGGGTACTTGAAACAAGATAGCAAACAAAATCAATGTAAAGCCTCTTCAGGTCCAAAATAAAGTTGAAAAGGAATAAAATAAAAATCAATAGTATTTAAAAGGCTTAAAAACAATAGGCCATGCATAAAGCACATTTCCCTTCTGGTTTTTAATTGACTTCAACATCTAGAGCGCACAGCACAGGTCCCAGTACTGCAGATGGCTGCACTGCAATTTTTTCCTGTAAGGAAAGCCTTCAAATTTGTTAATTTATCTCATTAGAAAAACAAACAGCTTTATTTGAGATGAGCACAAAAGCCTGTGACATTCTGTACCTGCGCTGGTGTTGGGTGGTCAGAGCACAGACCCACAGCTCTCAGGAAGGGTGGGTGTGTTTGTTTGGGGATAAATGTCACAGTACAAGCAGGCAAGAGGGGACCAAAATCCTTTCCTGCTTGAAGATGAAATAGTTGTGTTTGCAGGGAAAGAGGCCTCGGGAATCTTGTCCTTATACACTACTCTTATCCACAAATGAGTGTGTTCTTGCAAACACAATTGGCTTTCCTTGCAAAGCAGGGAATAGCTAAAGCAATACATCCAGGTAGCCATAAACCTGTCATTCCTTTCTCTTTGCTGCCTTTCCACCTTCCCTGGCTGCTACTGCCCAGCTTGGCTGGTGTTTGAGAGAAGCACAAGTTGCACAGGACAACAAGTCTGCTGTGCCCCCTCTCTGTTCTGGAGTAGCTGCATTCTTGCATCCAGCAGAAGTCAGACAGAGCCTTTGGCCATTACGAGGTGTAGGATGAGAATAGTTATTTTGACAAAAAAAAAGGGAAAAGAGATCACAGGAGGAAGGGTCAAGGGTCATAGTTAAAAGCTACAGTTCTTCATGCATTCTTATTTTAGAGTATTAAATTATTCCCTCATGTTCAGAGATCCACATTCTGCCCTGGAAATAAATTCCCCTTTTATTCTACGCTAAGCCCCAGCTTATTTGCAAGTCCATGTAGGCAGCTGATTCCTGGCACTATCTGGCCAAACAATGACTAATTGTTACTGACTTCCCAGATGGTCATTCTAATAACCGGAGAAGGGCAACCAACCCAGCAATCAGGTTTCATTTAGCTGAAGACAGCACAACAGCTGTCTTTTCCTTTCCTACACACTCAAGCAGAGCTTTCTGTTGTTCCAGTACTCTCTTGAGCATGCAGCAAATAGAGCTCCAATGAGCTGGAAAGTCCTGCTTTAGTTGATGCTTTGCTGAGTTCTCACCCCCTTCTCCCTCCACACTGGTCTGCATTCCTATCCACCACAGCTGCACAGCAACTTTGGGCAGGGGAAGTGGTTTAAATGCAAGTGCTACCCCCAGCCTATTCAAGGCATTTGTACTCAAAGGCTTCTTATGAGAGAGTTCCCAAAAAATCCTACAGAATTCAGGGCCTTTGCAAACTGACAATTTAGTTCAGTCACTTCTCACCCAGCTCGGGATGAGCTGCTGAGTTCCTGCAGATCTTGATCCCATTCTGTAAGAAAGGTGCAGACAGCTCAAATGGACAGACTTTTCCTGAAGAATATTAGCAATGGGAAGCAAGAGAGGTCAAACATTTGCCTGCTACAAACTCTTCTGGCTCAAAGGCCAAATGAGCCAGAGGAAGCTTTGAGGCAGAGGCAGTCTGGCACACGCTCTGATATAAACACTGAAACGGGGATGAGATTCCCTGCTACTGCTTTGGCTGCAGCAGAATTAAAACTCTTTCAACTGTGTGTTTGCACTTCAGCAGAAAACCATTTCTATCCTAAATATATCTCTGAATGTGTTATGGTTCTCGACTTCCAGACTGGATACACTCCAGCCAAGTGCTGATTTCTCAACATTATCAGCTACTGAGTCTAATATTATTTCAGGTGAGAAATCACATCGCCTCCTTAAAACAGAGTTTTAATTTGTCACATTTCTGTCCTTCGCATTCCAGTCCAGCCTTTAAACAATGTCTTTGGTTCACTATTAGCCCAGGAGCAGAAGATTTAACAGACCACATGTGTAGCAAGAGACAAAAGATGCAGACCTTGGAAAACTGAGGGAAGAGAAGCTTCTTGAACTGAACCACTTGAATTAAGGAGCCAATTCCCAATGGCACCAGCAGCAAAAGCCCATTCTGGCTGGATTCCTTCCGTGGCAGGATTGGGATCAGCCTGCAAGGCCTGTAAGAGCAGAGCTCCTCTGCTAATCACATCATGCAGCTCTACACTGGAAACCATTCCCATAACAAGTCTCATGCGACCTACCCTACATTAGCCATTTGCAGAACAATTACAGGAGTAAATGCTACAAACAGCTAATCCCAGCACAGCTTCCCCTTTGTTTCTTTTCCTCCTAAAAATATCAGAGCAGTGAAGTCAAGACTCATAACAGCAGAATTCCACAGTACTTCGTTCCTCGTAGCTTTTCATTGCTATCATGTTGGAAATACGTAAAGTTCATTACAAATTGTTTCTGAAGCCCTTTCACTGGGAAATAATATTAGCTAAATACCAAGAGATGAATTTATAAATAATAAAGTTGATTGTGCACCTCAGTTTTTAAGGTAAGGCACAACCAGGCTTATTTTTTCAGCTGGTAAATCACTTTCCAGCCAGACACAATTTCTGCAAACGTCCCATATCAGATTTCTGAGTGATTAATTTTGAACTGCTTTTTATAAGCTGTATGTGTTTTATACATATTACTTTTTATGTATAGCATTTCCTTTGAAAACACATCAGTTCATAATACTTGCATACCAGAACTGGGATATCCTAAAGTATCTGAAATGACAGGATTCAGAAATTATTCCACATCTTTTCAGCAATTATCCAGAATTGAGGATAGGCTTAGTATCACTCAGTGACTCTCAGTTAATAAAATAAAACATTCACTAATATAAAAATTAAAAAAATATTCACTGATCAGTGCTTTTATTTCCTTTTGGCGCCTTTATGCAAATATCACTGGTGGTAAAGTGTCTCAGTTTGGGTCTAAAGTGTGTTTCAGGCATGTGGATCCCAGGTGGGGAGAAGAACATAACCCGAGGGTATATGGATTTTGATCATGACTGGAACTGAATGCGAAATATTCAACTTAGAATATGAACTTCAACTGACTGGGCAGAGTTTGAACTCTGACCATGAGAATGCAAAGCTTCAACATTAGATTGGCACAGAAAGGGCACTTAACACACTGTAGCAAGTAGTTGTGTTTTGGGAGACTGTTAATGCCCAATAAATATTTATTTCTGCAAAACCATCTCCAAGAAGGAGCCTAACTCAAGCCAAACATCTCTGAATCTAAATATGAACATAACCTAATAAAATGTTTTCATTTTTAAATTATACATTGCATTCAGGATTTTAGAATACATCAAAAATTCTCTTTGTTAGCTTGGATTAATATTTTAAAGCTGGAAGTATGACAAGGAGACAAAAGGAGTATTGTAGCAGATTAAACAAAAAACACCCTTGCCACATTAAAGTAGCTTTTAGAAATAAAGGGACAGCTGTTCACAGGATGAAAAGAAGTTGGAATAAATGAAACAACTACATGATGTCTTGATAGCCTGATGTATACACTCCAATGCCACAGATCTCTCTTTGTACAATATTTATATTTGTTTCTCAGTAAGATTAACCATGTTCTTATTATTCATTTGCATTTATGACTCGGTTTCAGAACAGCTCTCAGATTCCCTCCACATCTCAGTTTTGCCTCTAAGTATTATAGAGGAAGAAAAACAACACCTGTGCCCTGCAAAAGAACAGTGTTCCTGCAGAACACACGCTAATGAGAGGTCAGGGCGCTTTGGAGAAATAGTCTGAGCATGAGTGTATTTCCTAATTGTACTTCTACAACAAAGGAAAAGCTAAAATTTTCTGCAAGCTCCTTTGGATAAGTAAAATAGCAAAAATTCTCCCCTTTGACTGCATCTGATTGCCCAGGAGAATCCTGTAAACCCTGGAATTCAAGGGCAGGATTGTTCCCAGCACAGGGGCCACAGCTCCATTGAAAGCCAGCACACAGGCAGATGTAACTGTGAGGCAGAGAGGAAGATTAGGGTATTTTCTGAAATGCAATTAGATCAAACATGAACCATCTTTTTCCCAGCTGACTTGATAACTGGTTTGATTTTTGGGGTGGCAGTTCACCCCTACAGCCTTCTCCAAATAGGTATCTCTGCTCCAACTCCTGGGCACATCATATGTGGGTGAGGGAAAGGAAAGTCGTATTGTCACTGTAGGAAAACCTGAGAAGAGTCTGTCTGCTCCTCCCAGCTCAGCTGCAGCAGGGAAGGTGCCTTGCTAAAGTTGTCCCATGGCTCACAGAAACCTGCAAGTAGCCCTGATACCATCGTGCAAAACCTCCAACAAACAGCCACAGCAGGTTGTCACGGGGCTCGTCCTTATTCTGCAATCCCTGCATCTTATCCACAGAGCCATTCTGCACAGCAGGGCCCCAACACCACCACGCTGACAGAAACACTGCTAAACCTCCTCAGCACATGGAATTCCTGTTCCTGGAGGGCAGCTCTCTGGGGATTTTCCCACAGGAGGAAGGAATTGCCTCTCCTCTCTCAGGCTCGGAGAGTGCTCCTGTGTCAGCAGCTGACAGTGTGGAGTGGAGATGACCTGCCCACCTCCTCAGTCCTTGTCCCTGTAGGGGGGAGCAGATCTTTAGCACAGCACTGGGACATTTTGAAGACAAAATATGACAAGACATGAATTATTTTAACATCTGGAAATAGTTAAGGGCCTCAATTCCATGTCCAGCTGTACAACCAGAGAAGATGTTGTTTAAAATACTTCAGGTTTTTATCTGTTCACAGTACCCCGTGTTTCATTTGGGCAGTACAAGTGTATTAGGCCATATCCTCTAATTCACAGTAAAAGGGGTCCTATTCTGTCTCTACTAACTAACATTTCATCAGTTTACCCTTCAGAAACATACCATTTTGTCTGCTTGCAAAATTACTCCTTGGAATATTGATCCATACAGGCAGAGTTTGGCTCTGAACTTATTCATTAGAGAAGAATTAAGGTGGGCAATAGAAAAAAAAAACCCAACACAACATTCTTTAGAGTATATAAGCAGTGTGTTAGAAATTAAGCACCACAAAAGTGAGTCATAGGGTAGAACAGATCGATGGTAAAATTCAAATGAATACACTTGCAGCTAACAAGTGATCCAGAAATGCTGATTCTCCCTGCAGGGCAAGTGCTGTGCTATAAAGGAAACAAAACAAAAATGAATTTATCATACTGTTCCTCACTTGAAGCAAAGTGTGAATACTTGATAAGAAAAATGTATAAAGTTGAAAAATAAGATTAATGTAAAACAATTTTGCTTTGCTTTTTGTCCTCTTGCTCACAGCAAGCGACGCTCTCTGCACATTCTATAGCCCACTGTAAAACGAGTAAAGTTTCAAGAGAAATCTTAGAGAAGTCTTGAAGGCAGAATGGGGAAAAGAACCCCAAAGAAACAACAAAGCTGATTTCCTGCCCTGCAGCCTGCTGGCCCAACACTGTGTGCATGACTGGTGCTCAGGCAACAGGTTCATTAGTGCCTCCTCGAGCAGGAGATGTGCCCATATGCCAGGGAGATCTGTGCATTATCACCACCTGAAGCTCCCAAAACAAAGATGAAAGCAGATTTCAGGCTGTTTTAGATTCCACCACGGGATAAACAGGCTACAAACTGTCCCAAGTCTTGGGAGTCATAAAGGCAGTTTATAGTGCTTGGGTTTTTAAATCTATTTTTATTCTGCCTCCACTAGAAGTGAGAACTGACTCCATCACTCAATACCCTGTAGAGCAACTTGGATGCATCTTCTTGGACATTGATTTTAATGTTTGGAACTGTTTTGCTCAAGGTCTCTCAGCGAGTGTGTGCCAAAGCAAGAGGATTCAATAACTGGCAAAAGCCTCCTGTTTACCTGAGAAATCACCTCATGGCAGGCCCAGATCTAAGAGCTTGCCATTTTTCTGATTATACATGCAACAGTGACTTAGGATTTAAGGCAAAACTGCAGATATTAGCATAGCATGATGTGTGACTGGTTTCCCCCCCCCCATTTCAGTGTCACAGTCCTGCCACATTTTTTGGGGAGTAGTTTGTTCCTAGTTATGGTCTGATGTAGGTGTGGCACTTACACCACACCTGGCACAGGAATCTCACTGAGTCGGAGCCTGCGTGAGCAAGGGACACATGAGGAATATGGCAGAGTTCTGGGCACATTTTCTATGCAGGAAAGGCAGAATTGGTCTTTGTTTTTTCAGTTTAAGCTCTTTTTCTTCGACTCAGAAACAAATGGCAGAGACAAAACGAATCCTTGACTTTTCTGACTGCATTTGCTTTTTTTTCCACTGAATGATGAGAGTGCAGTGCTTCCTTGGGGGTCTTATTCTAACTTGATGGTTTCCAGTAATACATTTCGTGTCACTTCTAGACTCATCTGACAATTGTTCAAAAGCATTTTCATAAAACTCAAAACTAGCTGAACTATTTATAAGGGTAATTTGGTTAAAAAGCAACAAAAAGAGAAATATGACTTGACTGTCTTGTGGGCAATTACACAAAGCAGCTCTAATATGTAAACAGTTACATAAATTATATGAAAATTCTTTACCATAGATAGGAATATAAAAATAAAAAGTTACAAAATACTAGATGTAGAGTTCTGGCTAAGAGGGACCATTTTGGCTGTCCAAAGACAATGAAGAATTATTTCCTCTTCATGTCCACATCTCCTGATTTAGTCTGTGCATGCTTCATTGCAACATAATGAAGAACCTGCAGCATCTGTGGGCACTTTGGAAGCTGCAAATTAAGATACCAACATTTTGATAGAGCCAATTGTCATTTGTTAGATCACACTCTTTTCTATCACAACTCAAGAGCATTTTTATAATGAAAAAATTATTTTCCCAGGTCTTTTTTCCCAGAGACAGATATTATTCTTTTAAATGCTCACTGTGTGATGCAGATTATAGATTATTTGTACAAGCATATATAATATAATAAATAGCTTAAGAATGAATATGAGTATGAATCAAAATGTTACATGCAAGTATCTCCTAAACTAATACAGTTCAAAGATTTGGGAGTGCATTATAAACACTCTGTGGGCTATTTTTCAACTCCATTCATTTCTTTTCAGATAGAATACCTTAATTACAGTCATTGAGCAGGAGACACTTAGGAGAGAAGGAAGGTGAGGCACTAAATCAGTGGCTTGATTAGTATAGCCACTCTGACATGTAAGAAACAACAGTTTAGATAAAGATGAAAGGAAACCATAAAAATGCTGATACACAATATTTGTGACCTCTGATTTGCTGCATTACTGGGATTGCCCTGGAATACTATACCCTGATTATCCCCAATTTTTAATGATTGATTTACTTATGAAGGGCCACAAACAAACCCAGTGTAAACCAACAGACTTTAAAAATGGGCATAGCTTGTCCAAATAAAGGAATCTCTTTCATATGTATTTTCAAAACTGAAAATAATATAGCAGATACATTAAAGAAAATGTAGCTGTAGTTCAGGTTCCTCTGGGCACTGTGATGTAAACACACTTGTTCTGCATCACAAATAACACACCCGATCAATGGGCAGCCTTTGAAACATCTTGAACCAAGTTTCTCTCAGAATGATCAGAGGCAATCACACTGGGGGTTGCTGCTTAAAACCTTTTGCAAGTGTGTTCACACCAGATTTCGCGTGGCTTGAATACCTCCAGTGGTTACCCAGCAGTGTGGTGATGTTGCTGGATACATCCCATGGGCTGTCTGGGTGACTGAAAAGCAGATAACAGCTCAGCTTCCCAGAGTGCTGCTGGAATGCCTCTGAGAAAGGCAATTCTAGGAGGAATGAAGCAGCAGCACTGGCCTAAGCAATTATGACAGAGAAGCCAATATCTACTAAAAGAAATCTAAATATCTGGATTACAGAAATACAGATCCAAGGGTTAATCTGGCAGTGCAGTAAACTCTGCAAGTGATGATCCCTGATTACAGCACTGTCACATGAACCACCTACATGTTGCAGAGGCTTTCCTGAGCCCCTCAGGCAGGAAGAGCAAGTTTTCTGACAAATGGGTTTCATTTCTTTTGACAAACACTGAATCTGATGCCTTGGTTCCTTTACATTGCACAGGGAGTTCTATACACAAATAGCAACATAGCACTTCTGCAGCTCCTCTTAAATCTAACCCTAAAGTATCTGCTGGCTCAATACTCCCTCAGAGACCAGCAGTGCTGTGTTTTGAAGGATGCTCAGTCTAAGCCTGCATTTATTAGGAAATCTGGCCACTCACCCTGAGCCTTCTACTGAGATTTGCCAAACTAAGTTGACTTCAAACAAGCACGATCAGCACTCACGCACTTTGTGCTGCCATAAAAGCGGATTCAGCTCTGTGATATTGCTGCAGTTGGCTCCTACTGTAGAGCATAAAAATTATTGATCAATTTGCAGACCACTTGGAGAGGCAGCCTGAACAACTGAGCAGGAGATACCCACAGAAAACATGACAGTTCCACAGCTATTTTAACAGTGCACAGGAAGATAAATATTAGGCAGTGATTTAAAGAATATTTTCATTTAAATTATAAAGATAAAGCTCTAAGGTACAGAAAAACTTCTTTATAAAGGGGATGGTGTATTCCTGGAAGAGACTTATCCTCAAATATCTTTCTAGTGAATAGGAAAAAAATTACCAGAGATTGAGAAGGAGTAAAACAGACAACAGATAAACCCCTTGTCATTTGGGCACAGATCTGGCAAGTTCATCAGCTTTATCAAACCAGTTAATACTTCTTTAAGGCTTGTTGCCTTCTTTGGGGTTTTTATCTCCTCTTGTAGGGATGTGTGTGTTGGGGTGGTGATGTTCCCATGTTTCTCAGCCTTCCCTGTTCTTTCCCACTCCCACTGCCCACACTGAGCACATCTTCCAGCTGTGTGACAAGAGCACAGATGTGTCAGAAAGTCACATCACAGAGGGCAAGGCCAGAGCCAGAGAGATATTGCTGACAATATTTCACAGGTCAGAGCTCCCACATCAAGGCTTTAAACACCCAAGTGAATCAGGTAAATATGTCTGATTTCCATCTGGGCTTTATAAAACCCCAGACTCTTGATACTAAAGCAAAGTAACTTCCTTAGCTGCAAATGCTTAGTAGCAGACACAAAGACCTGCATAAATAGCAGTGAGATGAGGATCAAACACTGTCAGTTGACTGTATGAGCAGAACAGAGAACACAGTCACACCAGAATTATTGTCACTGATCAGGGATGAGCTTCTACAACCTACTGAACCTATGTTTTGGCTTTGCCATTTATGCATCACCATCCTGCTTCACAAGAAAAGGTAATTAAGACCTTAAAATGCTTGAATATCTGTAGTTTTCTAGATAGAACCTATAACATTGTAAAAGAACTACTGTGCAATCTGAATAGGTAAAAGGGAGAAAATAAAATAAATTGGTCTAGCAACATATAAATGATGGCAAATGTAAGTTTAATATAAAACCATATTAGAACAATTGAGAATCATGAGAGGCTGATTTATTATTTATATAGCACACTAAAAGTTATCTGTAAAGGAAATTGTGTAATATGCAGTAAATTAGACAAAGCTGCACTATAAATTGGGATTAAATCTTAAACTGGTTTTAATATTTAATATGCTATCATGACTCACATTTTCAATAACGGTTGTTCAAAGTTCAGGAAGAAGTGTCAAAGCAGGCAAAGGAGGAGTAGTTGCAAAACCTTGTCCCCTCATGATGTAAATTAAATCAGATAATCTCTTAACTGCCAAACCCAGACAAAACTACTACATGTCCTCTGTGGAGGAACCTGATCCACAACTCATCAGAGATACTGGAAAGACTCTCCTTAAACTAAGTATAGTAGAGATTACAGTATCTGCAGGTTACATAATGCTGAGGGCCAGATAAAGGACATGACACAGGAATAAAGTAACTTTAAAATTTTGGGTTTATTTTTAAAGATTGCTCGAGTGGAACACTGACCAAAATTCATTTTTGATAGGAGCAAAAGTGGTATGTTAGAAAAAATGATTATTCCAGAGGAGCAATCAGAATTCTGCAGTTTAACTTGAACAAAGTTGGAGCTGAAGTTCAAGAGCCCATTTGGATTCTAAACCTCACACTGAAGTGGGTGCTAAGTGACATGATAATATTTTTTGTGTAAGTGCACAGAGTGCAAGAAGATGGTTCTTGTATTATAAGGGTATTTCATAAGTTAAAACTAGTTTATTTATGGAGTTTCACTCAAGGTCATATGGGGCACTGATTTGAAGGGTGTTGGCCTGCACAGCTCAATCCTGCCCCAGACATTTAGTATTTGCACTACTGTGAAAAAACCATTGTCTCACTTACAGTCTGTGGCCTTAACTCTCTGTGCAAAGAAAATAAATCAAAGTCCTTGACCGAAAGGTTTATAACTGAAGATGTCAAACAAGAGACAAACAAAAGCAGGGACAGTTCAAGGAAACCATGACACAGCTTTGGTCAGCACTTTAGGCAGTGATCTCAGCACATTGGCAGCCTGACTCCTGTCAGGAGAGCTTTAAAGAAGAAAATGGCTTTGTTTTGTGAAGGGTTATAGAGAGTCTCAAGGGCAACATGGAAAAGGCACCAAAATTCTACATATGATCTATGGGGCAACTGTCAGTGTGGGGAGAGAAGTCAATCTATTGCTTCTTCATACAGAACGTGGCAGAAGAAGTGAGATATGGCTTTAGAGAAAGAAGACAGTTAATATTTGATCCAGTGGAGGAGAAGACAATCACAGAATCTGAGGTGATATTTCAGCAGCAATAGGCTGAGTGGAAATGAGTTGACATTACTGGTCAGTGATTTCCTGAAGAAAAGGATGTTGCACTGCTAATCAAGACAGAAAATGATACTCTATCTGCACCATCTTTAATTTGTGGAGTGCTAAGAAAAATCCTATCATAGGTATGATTTATGAAATAACTGGCAAAATATAAATATATTTATATCTGTGCATACAAACAAAGAAAAGTCAGGGTAAAAACACTACATCCTTAACTCTTCTCTAACATATTAAAATGTCAGATGTCTAAATGCATCTGTGGATCAATAAACTGAATCACAATCTGGCCAGTCTGGCTGGCAGTGGGGTAGCTGGACAGTTCCACATAAAACTAGTTCTGTACTTGTTGTCCAGACAAACCCTCAGGAGGTCTGTTTGAATTTAGGGCTTTCAATAGTTTAACTCCTCTGCTTGATGCCCACCATTCCCCTGAAAGCCACAAGAACTGAGTGGAGCAGATTTAAAAAGAAATGTTGTCATTTGCAGCTTAGACTCCGTTAATCTTTTTAAGGTTAATGTGTTCTGCACAAAAAAAAAAAAAATCATATTTCCTTGTCTGGAATGTTTTGAGCTGCTTAAAATGCCTAATTGTCACTTTGATGAATGTAAAATAGGCATAAGGCAGATAAATGTGGTCCACACTGAATTGGCATTACAAATGATAGTGCTTCCAAGCACTGCCACTGCAAGAAATGTAGTTTTTATTTAATACTTTGCTTTAAAAGGTGTTGGTTTGCACCAGACTCACAAGAGAAGGTCTCCTTATCTGCATGAATTCAGCCTGCTGAGCTAAGCAGTGTGGCTGAAGGTTTCCTTTAAGGACTAAGGAGAGCCTCTGGTCACAACCCCTATGGGGACCCTGAGCTTGTTCCTTGGTCCCCTGGTTCTAGGGAACAGGTTCTGTACTAAAAGATGCTTCTGTCACACAAGACAGCTGCCTCCTTGAGTCCCTTCAGCTCTTGCAGTTTATTTCTTCATTACCTCTAAAACTGATGCTTGTTCATGGCTAGTAATGATTCCAGTCAAACGTGAAACTAATCCAAACACACAGTGTATCAGTGGAATGTACTTTTGCTTCTGTCTTCTGTCAAGCTTGATGGATACTTACTGTACACTGTTAGTGCAACATCTGGGCCTAAACAAACAATGAGGGGAATGACACTATAGATACAGAAAAAAAGAACCAAACACACTTGAATTCATGTATTTTGGAAACCAGCACTAATTTTTTTTCCCCTGACACCAGTTTAGACATTCACTAAGTACATTGTTCTCATTTGTGACAGCCACTCTCTTTACAATTTCACCATAGCACAGGATCTGGATTGTATTTATATCTCTGAGTATCTCCCCTCCCAGCTTTCATTTATTTCCATCCCAGGTACAAATACCTGAAAGCCAGCAGCAGTGTTTGGGAGCTGGCCTCCTCTAAGTGCCTGGCCTGATCACACTGCTTGTTATGATCCAGTAAAACTAGTAAAAAATATCAGGATATCTTTAATTCCCAAAACTATCCAGTCACTTTATCTGTTGTCAAAAGGAAAGTGACAAATTCTTTGTTCTTAAAGGAAGGCAGAATAGGAAGTAAAGATTTCCCTGAGAAACACACCATTCTCTTCCTGCACTATTAGAATCCATGTTTATTGGGAGCTATTTATGTATTTTCCGAAAGAATTATGCAACTAAATGGTTTATTGATTTCTGGAAAGTACAATATGAAAGGAACTGCTGTATTTCTTTTCTCTAAAGACATCTGATGTTCAGAAGGTAAAGGATTGTAAATTAAAATTCCAGACATTTTCTGCACCTGCTGCCTCTGGACTCAGTCCCAGGATAATAACTAACTGAAATCATTGACAGCAATGAGGATGGGACCCACTTGTCACTTATACAACATCTCCCTCCAGAAATAGCCATTTTAAAGGATATTCCTGCAGACTGGCATTCCTATCCAGCACGTCACCAGATGCACAGGGCAGCTGGACCAGGCTCATCACAGCTCCACTGACTTCCACATTTGGCCAGAAAAATCACACAGGGTGGAAACTGGGATGTAGCTGCACCTCTACTGGGCTACATTTGATGCACCAGAAAAACTAGTAGCCTCTCCTGTGGGAGAAGAAACCCTGGGAATGCTTCTGAGTGGGCTTGTTCCCCAGTCCAACACCTGTAAATCCCTCCCACTACAGATGGAGGATGACAGGATAGACAACCAGCCCATTAACTTATTTTTAAGTGTGTATCTCTGTATATTCTCACCACTTGACAAAATACAGCTCAGATAAATGTAAGGCAGTTCTCCCAGAGAACACACTCTGAAATATATTTCTGGTGCTGTTTATAAGCTAAGGGATAATTTATTTTTAAAAAATTCTCAGCAAGAACATATCCAATCTTTATCATTATAAGAAAAAAACATTATGATATCCAGCTTGGTATTACTTTTATGAGTTCCATTCTTTCTTAATACAAACTTGAATAAAAACCGGTCTGGCCAAACCTCGCTATTTTATTTCTTTTATTGTAACCATTAAATCAGCTTTCATTTCATTACTCTAATTGTGCCTGCGAGCAGCAACTGCCACCTTAAGGCACATAACCTAATTTAAAATGCTCACAGCTCATTCCACCTTAAAATATATTGCAGTACTTAGGATCAGCACAGCAGGTCAAGCTCTACAACAGCACTCTTGTGATCAGAGGACTTTTTGGCAGTTAAATCAGGAGAAAGACTGAGGCAATGTAAAAAAAGTAACATTTCTCTTGCTTAAAAGATACACAGCGGTTGACACAACCATTTTTTACTTGTACCTTAAGTGTCTCCAGAGGATTCTTATTTAGGTAGAGATTTCTCACATAAGGAGCGTTTCTCAGCACAGCACACAAACATCTAATTCACTGGGATGATTTTTACTGGGGGGATTATACATGTAAAGAGCCACCTTGCTGGGCTGTGAGGGGAAAATCCATAATGATGATACATGTGTCTGTTTGTGCTGCTTGTGTGGGCCCTTCTCCCATTGTTTCTGAGTGTCTCTCAATCTTCATCTGTTCTTGGCCTCCCTGTAAATTGCATATTCCCTTCATTTTATGATGGGGAGTTGAGACACACAAAAATTAAGCAACTACCTAATGTTACATAGGGGTGCAAAGATAGAGCTGGCATTTAAATTTCGGCCTCCTGCTTCCCAGGTGAGTGCTCAATATAAAAGGTGCTGCTGTACCTCCTCCTTCTTTCCTTTCTCATTATATAGTGAACAGATTCATTCCCTACAGCTTTGTTTATAAAGACTTTCCTCTGGCTGAGGGATTCCAGCTCCTGTAAAGAAGACCATAAGCTAAATACTCTGCTTGAGGAGACATGGGCAGATCTTCATTAGCAAGAAGTGCAATTAAAAACCTAAGCTTTATTAGGAGGTGTAATAAAGGGGCAAACCAATATTTAGAGTCTTTAACATCTCCGAATATCCCAGAAGCACAACCCACCCACCTGCACTTGGGAACTGAAATCCCTACCTCCAATATTTTGTAACCCAGTGCCCGGTCCCACTGGACCAAAAGAAGCAGGGATGCCAGGAAGGAAACAGTAAGTAACTGCTCATTTCATGAGCTGAACAGATAATTGCACCTCGAAAACAGAGATAAAGGACCAAGCAGTCATTGGACTGGATACATACAGTGAATGGAACTGTTCCACTTCTGCAGTTGTTTTGGATATGACCAAAAACCCATAATAATCCCACTTTGACATGTCCTACAGTATGCCATCTGTAAAAGTACTTGCATAAACCTGTATTTACACATTTCTAGATATCCCCCACCCACCTACAAAATAGATTCTGATGAAAAGAACTCAAACTTCTTTTCAGAAAAGGCAAAACATACATTTCAAAATTTCTTCAAACCTTGTTTTTGCAGATATTTTTAAACAAGTTTTTATCCTTCAAACAAATCAGCATATTTTTAAAATTCTTCAGTTGAAGTGTCATTGATGAAATACTCCAGGCTGGGGAGCTTCACTATGTGATAAGAATGACTTAGCTGGGAGCTTAGGCATCCCAAAATGACAGTTTTCAGAAAATCCTGATTCTGTTTTCATAATGTAAATCAGTTGATTGAGTGGCATATGGTTATCCTGTTGTTATGACATAGTGTGTGTATTTTCCCTGCATCAACAAAATTAGAACTTGAAAAAAAAGCACTCATTTAAATTGGAACATGGAAAAAAGCCCTAATTTAAACACATCATACATATAACATGCAGGGATATATGCAGATACATAAGCTTGATGCATAAGCTGACATAACTTTAACCTGCTTCAGAGGTAAGGAGAAAACAGGTCACTGGAGACCCACAGTTCTTCCATCAGCCAAAGTGCTGCTCCAGTATCAGGTCACTGACTTCACATTCTACCCACTGCAGGAAAAGGCCATCCTTCCCAACACGGCATAAATTTATTTGAGTTCCTGATTATTAGGGACCTGATTCTCAATTGTTGTTTTTTACTCTTTGAATTGTTATTCAAAGTAGTGCCAAGCTCAGTGAAAATACTTCCACTGGTTTCCCTCAAACATTACTGATCCCACCTTCACATTCTCTGATGAATATTTAATTATTTTGACAAAGTGCCACAGCCCAGGTGAAGGAAACACAAACCAGTTGCCCCCATAGGTGCTTCAGGGGAAGAGGTTCAAAACCCTGCTACAACTCTTACATATCCATATGGCTGCTGTGGTTCTGCTCTCCAGCTGTGGGACACAGGGATCTCCTCCTTCCTATCTCCCTGTGCCCTCAGGGTGCTCAATACATGATATTTTCACAGAGAATCTGCAGCACTAAAACCAGAGGATCATTAATTTTGAGCATCCTCCCTAGATACTTCATCCAAGCAGCTCTAGAGCAGAACAAAACCATCTAATCCACAGGGCTTAATTTGGACCACAGAGATTATATATGATAAAATATGTCCTGTAAGAGCTTTGTGATACCCTGGCAGGATCAGGGTGTTGGGAATAATGTTTATTTGGAGAGTGTTGTTGGCAAGTCAGTGAAAAATAAATGCACCTGATGAGCCTGTGAGCACAGAGATTTTAGGCCACATTCTGGCAGACCTGGCAATCATCTCAATAACTGACTGATGGTTCCAGTGATGCAGTAACTTTTTTGTGCATATTGGCAGATTGCTTCTAAACTAAACTTTGTAACCCAAGTCTCCAGCATGTTTAGAATTGCAGATGTGTGTTCTGAGAATTTGCAGTGTTTGCCAGAAAGACACTATATGATATTAGCACAGTTGGTTCTGAATTTTAAACCCAAATCTGATGTTCTATGACTCACAGCCTCAGGAAAGAATTAGATGAATAGCTCATAAGGGGAGAGACACTGCCTGAATATCTTTATAGAGGAGATATGCTGAATAATAAGCATTATCTCCATATGACAAGCTACCATTCTATTTAGGGTATGGTGTGCTGCTGTACAAGCAGAGAATACCACACAGATACTCATATCTGAATTATCTTTAATATACCTAGAACACCAGAAATCAATGAAACTGCAACAGTACAGACCTCACTCTTTACTTGTTCTTTCAGTTCATGGCCAGGATGCCTCACTGGCACCCCTGGACAGTCCACTCTGAAATCTAGGCTGCCCCAGCACCTTCAGAGTTGCCAGCTAAGACTCAGTTCCACAGCATGGGCATCATCTCCTATTAGGTACCCATAATGAAGAAGTATTTATAATATAGAGGATGTGCACAGCCTCAACAGATTTGGCCTTTAGCTCAGATAACAGGCACTTAATTTACACGTGCATCTTTCTTGTAACAAATATCCCTCATGGGATCTAAACACAGGAGACCTGAGAAGAACTGCTGTAAATAAAACCCATTTAATACATAAGGGTCTGAAAACTCTGGGTCACCCCATAGACCTAAGGTTACTAAAACCTTATTTTCAGGGTTTCCAGGTTCCATCACATGCAAGGATTTCTAGGATTTGCACTGCGTATTCCTCTCTCTCCCAGGGCTCTGAAGCACAATAGTTGGCTTCAGGAACTTGAAGCAAACTGTCTCCAAAGAATTACAACACAGAGGTGAACAACAGCTTGTGGAATTGTAAGACTTGTGGTCCCATGTAAGTCAATCTGCTCCAAGCATCCCCATCATAATTCTTTTGGAAAGGCCCAATAAATGTTGGTATAAACTGATTATAAATCAGAAACCTTTTAATTACTTCCGTGAGGACACTGCTTTGCATGGAGAAGAGGTGCACTGCCATTAGGCTGACTTTACTGCCTAACTAGCCTCACATCTGGAGCACCATGATTTATGGCACCCTCAGGCTGTAATTCTGTGCAAGTAACAAGGAAACAGCTCCTTTCATTGTGCATTTCTAGGAGGTGCCCACACCAAACAGCTGAAGAGGTGCTGGGTTTCTCCTCTGGCTTAGCATGTGTTTTGTGTTCATTTCTGCAAAGACCTCGTGACATTTTCTTCAAAAGTCCTGAAGTTGGGCAGTAGGACATTACAGCAGATATCAGTATTCAAATAACAGATTAATTACTGGAGTTAACACATTAGCACCTAAAATTCCTGACAGAAGTTGAACCCTCAGGTCTATAAATTATGCAGTTTAAGGCCTTTTGTTCTGGACAGTTTTATGTTCAATA
Organism: Lophotriccus pileatus; assembly: GCA_035583135.1. NCBI lineage: Eukaryota > Metazoa > Chordata > Aves > Passeriformes > Tyrannidae > Lophotriccus > Lophotriccus pileatus. The sequence goes on from JAWWES010000051.1 coordinate 10,118,639, forward strand.
CCCCAAAAGGACAGAGAGATTGGAAGAACATGGGTTAATTTTTGGTTTGTGGTCTTTTAGGGCTGGTGTGGTGTTTCAGCATCTCCTTACCTCTTCCCTGCTCCTTCACATTTCTTTATCCCACTGTCTTTTTGGATTCACAATGAATCTATGACTTAATCTTTGTGAACAGGAGAAAAGCAATACCAGGATATCACTCACTTGCCTTCCCATTTCTGATCACAACTACTACAAGACAGGCAGCTGCACTGGAAAGGTTTTAACAAACATCCTTCACTATTTCTGTCTTTGTACTTTTACATCCCTGGTAACATTTCTAGACTCTACCCAGGATGAGTTTGAGTGCAAATGCTTGCAAATTTGGCCTGTGAAAAATGTCTCCATGAATAGAATTTATCCTTTAAACATCAGTCCTTCTCCTTCCCTGCTGTGCAGCATCTTTCATTTTTCACAAGGTGCAAAAAGGACCTACTGATGATAATGTCCTTTTGCTCCTCTAGAAAAGGAAACTTTTAAGCCCTCCAGCAAAATATGTCCCTGTTTAACAAGTAACTGAATAAATGCAAACTCCACGGGGCTTTGCTTAATGGAGCAAGTGCTTCAGTTCACCAAAGCTGAAGAAACCATGGAAGCTGACTTAGAAACACTCCTTTCTCCTGAGGTTCAACTCTACACAGAATCAAGGAAATAAAATCAGCTAAAGAAAAAAAAAGATTTTAAAAAATAAAAAACTCTGCAGATTTCAGGTTTTTTCCTGCCTTATGCCCCTCTGCTTCCTTTTGTAAAAATTAAATACATACAAAGTGAATTTCTTTTTTCTCTTCGTTTTTTTGGGGTTTTTTTGTGTTTTTTTTTCCCCCCCAGTTTTTCTGTGGTGATCCTGAAATTTTCAGGCATTCTTCAGCTCTTGCAGAGGAACAGTATGGAAAACAGAAAACCAAAGAGCTGTAAGCAACAAAGCAGCAGGGAAGGGATCCCAGTGCTCGGAGAGCAGGAGGCAAATAAAACATCAAGGCCTTCGTAACAAACTAAATATCCTAAAAGTATTCTGGGATGTGTAATACAGAGGTAAAATGATTTTTCACTAGAATGGCCAAAAAGACACGACTTTCCACCAAAAAACAGGGAAATACTGGAGTTGAGCCCATGAGCACAGCAGTGCTGACACATCACACCTCACGGGCTTTGCCAGTCCCACAAAAACTGCAGCAAAACCTTCACAGCTCAAACACTAAACCTTCAAAAGAGCTTTTCTTTCCTCCCATCCTGCTCCCTAAACAGAAGGAATTGGTAAAACATCTGCAAAGGCACTGCCTGGTTCCCTTTATAGCTCTCCTTAATCTGCAGTGCCTTTATGGACCTACAAAAACAGTGACAGCTTGAATTGGACAGCTGAGCAGCGACACTGCTGGATTACATCTTAAGGAGTATCATCTCCTGGTTATCCAGCCTCCTTCATAAACACCTTTGGTCTTTTTCTTCTTCAGAGAATGCAAGATTTAGGGAGAAATAACTAGTTTTTTTGGGGTTTACCCACAGTTCTTCAGCACAAACCACCTGAAACACAAAAACAACAGCAGCAACACCTCAAAACCTCTTATTTCCTGCTGCACTGTCGTAGCTGAGAAGTTACAATGAGTTTCTCTCCTGCTTATAGAGGACAACGCTCAAGGCACATACAACATCTACACTGTACAACAGTGCCAAATGACAGGCTTCAGAATCACCTGCTATCAGATTGTTTAGGATCTCAGATATTATTTTGAGGCTCATGGCAGAAGTTTCAGGGCCCAGAGAATATCTCATGTGTGGCAATGCAATAGGGAGCTCTCCAGAGAAGTACAGCTTCCAGAGCAAGGGGAAAACATTAACCTAAAACATTTCTAAGGGACAAAGTTAATGGTGATAGAGTGGTAACAAGATTTAGTTGGATAGAACTAATTACTCATGTTAGGGGATGAGAGCAAAGGTTTGCTTTGGCAATAAGTGCACTTACTGAAAGCAAGAAAGAGTAATTAGTCTAAATATGTGCTTGATTAGGGGAAAGATTTTCAAAATCCAATGTATGAAAGTAATTAGAGAGAAAATTAGAATGGAAAAAATGGCACCAAGTCACTTGGAGTCACACTAGAAAAAAAAAACAGATTTCCCTTATCCATGACACACAGCGTGGACTAAAGCTCCTATTTTCTGATCCATCTTGCTTTATCACAAAAACATTTATTTTCTAGTCATGAATGACTGGATTCAATTAAAATATAAGCTCACCTGTCAATTAAATTAAAATGGAAACTCTCTTGACATTCAGAAATTAGCGATAAAAATCACCAATTACTAGCAGAGGTTACTACTCTTCATACACAGGAACAGAATGTGTTCTCTTACTGCATCACTGTAAAACCTGTAGTTTCTATTACCTTGTGGCAGTTAGAAAGAAAAATGAGAGTCCTTTCAAAAATCTAGTGATTTAATTTAGGGTTTTTTTCTATTGCAGCAACAAATATTACAGTAACAGCACAATGTAGATATGTTAGGGTATCATAAATTATTGGGTGCCTTGATAAAGCAATAGGACTTTTCCTCTAAACTCAAAACCTGCCAGTTCTTCAATGAGTTTATTTTCTTAAACCTACCCTTTCACTCAGTGTAGTAAACTTTGTGACATCTCAACTTAGTTTAGGTTACTTAAATGGAAGTTTTTTACAATTAATTATATGTGTTTTAGTTTCAGGCTGTCTCCTGTCTTGTTCCACATTGCCAAAAATGAAGATATCTGTTGATACGGGTACTCTGAGCACAATATTTCCTTATGAATTTGGTCCTGAAGCTGTACTAAAACAACTTTTGAATCTCCTCGGGGGAAATAAATATTAACATTTCATCTCTCATAATTCCTGGGATTCACAGCAAATGCTCTACCAGCAGTGGAGATTCTTCAATCAACGCCAGCCTTTCAGTCACCTCTGGTGTCCTTCAGCTGCGAAGGACCTGAGCCTGGAGTGTGCTGGCGCTTTTTTGGGGCATGATCTATTTATCCTGCTGCTGCAGCAGGAATTCTCTTGGCTCACTCTGCATGTGGGAGAGATTTCCTTTTAACAGCAGCAGGGAGAGCCAGGACATACCAATGAAAGTTGGCTTTTTGCGGGAAACTTCACCCCTCAAAAAGCATGAGATTCTTGGAACTTGACTGGGATTTCCCAAGGGGCAGGAAGCAGAGCTATGATTCCCTTGTTATTAATAAGAGCTAACAAATATACAAATGGTCATGGAAAGAAGAGTGATGCCTGGAGTCTGGCATTGCTGAGCTTTGGGCTTTGTGGTTTTTTGGTTTGGGGGTTTCCTTTTGGGCCCTTTTTCAAACCACACAAGCAAAAAGGTCACTTCACGCTTCCCTGTTTCTCTTTAAGTTTTGTATTTAGTAGGATTGTTCTTTATTCCTTCCATTCTTCTATTGATCTGGGGGGAGAGGATGCACAGAGGGGCGATGACAAAGAGGCTGCATTTGTCCCTTCCCTTCTGTCATTTGTTTCACGGGTAAGTGGGTAGAGACGAAGACAGCGTGTTCCACACCGAGTGCTGAGAGCAGAGTATGGCCTGCAGCTACGGCACAGATCATTTCTATGCATGAGGAATCCTCTCAATAGCAAGAGCCCCACTAATGTGGGATCAAATCACAGTCATTAGCTCTTGGCACTGTTCTTAAAAAGATGATCTAGAAATCCAAACTGCACCAGCCGCACTCCTGGATCACACCCACTGGCCAGGAGTTCAGCTGGCAATTTATTTTTCTCATCAATGTGCTGGTATAATTAGAGAAAAAACCAAAACATCTGATGGGATAAACTGCTCCAAAAGCAATAGCCTGCTTAAGGAAACGGTGGATTATCCTGAAATAAGGGGGTGTGGTGTGAAGCTGCCGATGGGGGAATTGACTCTGAGGCTATTTCAAGACCCATGATGGGTGATACTCAGTGGGAGGTACCAGACTTCTGAAACAGCCCAATATTCCAGATTTTCAATCAGCAGCATCTTCTGAAACCACAGCAGTCACAGAAGGAGTTACAGCAACAGAAGTGCTTTCAAACTGAGTTCAAGCTCTTTGACCATGATCCAGAAGCTTTACAGAGTCATTTGCAAAAACTTCTTGTTGCCTCGAGCCATCCATTTTTTCCTTTCCTTTTTTTTTTTGTGTTATTATTTTTAACATAATCAGTACTTACTCTCCCATTCTAATTTGTAATTCTATTATTCAGTATTTGATCCATTGAAAAATTTTCTTGTTAATATCCTGCAATGTGTGAATTCTATGTTCTGTTAAAATCCCCAAACAATTACTTTCCTCAGTTTAAGCATGCATGGTATTTTATTTTTAAACAGCACTTTCTTGGGAGATTTTTTTATTTGCACTTTCTTTCAGTAACTGTGCATCCATAAAGATATTTTACATTTTATTCTTAATGGATTTTTCCATGAAAAGAACACTACTAATTAGCAAAGAGTTCTACTTAGATGGATGCTGTTGTATTCCCTGTGTTACTGTTCTTTAGGGAACTGTGTATGGCAAAATAGATACTAATACTTTATAAATAAGGCTCACAGAAAATGAAACTTCAGCCTGTGTTTCACATTCTCTCAGTCCAGATAACAGATTTCCCCCACCTCCCATATATATTTTTGCCAGTAAATGCACCAGAATAATTACAGCTTTCATACATTCTCACAGTGCTATTGGATTTGCTGGTTTGATACACTAAGATCCTGGCTCTGCTCAGTTTGTCAAATCGAAATGGGCTCCATTTATTACCCAATTAGGCTGGAAATGTGCAGGTTCATAAATCCTCAGGAACTGGCAGCTGGACAGTCAGCACGTGGCCAGGCTGCCCACCCCATATGGAGGGAGCCCCCAGGAGCCTTCACTGACCCCATGGAACATGTAGTTCTCACTCTACTTAAATCAAGAACAACCTAATAATAAAGACTGGCCTTCCAGACTGTGACCAAAAACCTGCTGACCAAGTAATTCCAGAAATCCTTGATGCTTTGGTAATTCCAGAAGTGTTAACATGAAAAATCAAACACTTGAACAGATGAGAATCTACAAGGGATTCACTGGGATTTAGTGTTTGAATTCAGAATACACTGCTTTCTAGGTCTAGAATACATTGCTCAGATTTGGCTGTTCCAGACTAAGACACAGATTCCACCCTCCCAGGCCAAGATTCAATAACATCAGGGAGAAGAAGGAGGGGCAATGGTTTGCTGATAACTGCCCCCGTTGTTCTCTGAATTGCATAGAAACACAGTGCTGGAGCAGTTTGTGTCAAACTGAACCAAGAAAGAGGATCAAGAGGGATAACAGCCTAAAGTTGAATCATTACATGGTTATTTTGAAACCAAGTTTCTGTGATGTTGCCATATGATCTCTTCTGGAAGAGGATACATGTTCTTGTCTAAACCTATTACGCTGACTTTTTATGCAGCTTTGATTAAAAAGAGAAGACTTTAATTTTTTTTTGGAATTAAATTCTAACTGAAATAAAATAGAACATGATCAAAAAGACAAGCATCCAGGACACAAAATTCACGTTGGAATCGCTTCATAAAGAGGAAGGAGAGACAGTTCAAGTCTAAATCAGTTTGAGATCTTTTCCAGCTGTGACACTAACTTTGACCTGTGTAACAAAGAGCTGCATCACTGTTTCCCACATGCTAAGGCTCCTCTTCCTAGTGGTTTTACCCATCCTTCCCACTGTTTCCAGCCACTGTTCCCTGCCATGTACCCAGACCCTCTCTGACACAGCAACAGCAGTAACCATCATCACAGCTGGCAGGACTCAAACATTTTGGTCTCTGTGAGGTGTTTCCACCTCATTCCAGGCTCAATACAAGGTCTGCAGAGAGACCCAGGTCACATTCCAAGTGTGTTAGCAGAACAATTTAAATAAATCTATTCTGTTTAATCTACTCACCTGGTTGCTAAAGTTATAAACCAACAGGACACCACTGATGACAACCGCTGAATGCATCTGTACTCCTTTTTCTGCAGTTCTACTACAAAAACTGCATCAATACAAGAAGTTTCCAACCAACAGAAAGGAAATACATTGCCTGTAGACAGCTGATTACGTTTGTCTCTAATGACTTAACATATAGAGAAATATAACCACTTCTTTATTCAGGAACATCAGATATTATTCTGGAAAACACCTTAGTTATCACTAGATGTGGCTCCCTTCTGTTGCAAGCTACCATATTTTATGTGTTCCCTCTTATAAACTAGAACTAATTTGCTATATTGCAATATGAAGATCAAAATTAGAACAATATTTTCATCTTCTATTCAATCAGTTTGTCTCATCTAAAAGAAAAATCACAGCTTGAGCTGTGTAATCTCAGCAAAAGATAAATCTCAGTTTATTATGTACCAAGACTTCCTAGTGAGCCATTTGGCTGAATTAAGCTCATCCTTCCTTTTTTGTGACAACTCATGTCATGACATTAAAGGTCGTGTTCCTTCCTTCCTGTCACTTTAAATTATGCCATCAATATCATGAAGTGATTCAACAGAGGGTTTAATAAATGCTACAGAATTATTAAAATCATGCTAGGTGGCTGCTTTTCATACATTCCTGCAGTTCCTTTTATGATTTCAGCTACCACTTCACATCCTTAACAGGAAAAGCAGGTGCCTTGAATTTAATAGGAAATAAGTTGAGGATGCAAGTGTGGGGAGGAGAAGTGACTCAAATTCCAGTCACGCCATGCCCATAATCATAGCAGCAGCACCATGCATGCATTCATTAAGGAAACATTCCTTTACCCTCTTTGCAATCAGGTTTAAAATGATTTAGCTCAACACTCTATCCCCAAAAGCACACATCTGGACTAAAATAAGAAATAAATAATTTAAAGATATAAATGTTTATTGAAAACATTTGCATTTGACTCAATCAAGTGCTTAGTTGTCACTTTTCAGTAGCGCTGCTTTTCTTCTATGTTGTTCTTAAGTTTTTAAATGAGAAATTTAGGTTTCATTTTTCAAACAAAGCACTTTTCTGTTTCCCCCACCTTCTGGCAGAGAGTCCCAGCCTACTTGCTGCAAGATGACTTGGAGTTTCCCCCTGGAAATGCAAATGGAAGGCAAAATCCAACTGTAAACACACCATTTATGTTAATAGTGGTGAAAAATCAACCTGGAGAATTAACTGCCACACAGTAACATAATGGGTGTATTTCCCCTGTCTGAGAAAGCAGCAAGAACTCTGGGAGAAGGAAAGAAAATAACACTTTTTTTTTTTTTTTTTTTTATGACTGCAGATTGAGATCCAGCTCTTTTCCACAGGTTCAATTAGCAGAGAGCCAGAGATTCCCATTTGGTAATTTCACTTCTTTAATTGATTCATGTTTCTATTTTGGAGTTAAAATTCTGCATCCAACAACACATTCCAGGAAGCAGAAAAAAAGTTATTCAGAGAAGAGCTGAGCAGCTCACTGGGACAGGGGTACAGTGCAGATGCAGGACTGTACAGATCTTCTCTTGAAATCCTAAAGTTAAAGGGTGGAAATAAAATCCATACTACACCAGAAACATGTGAATGGAACTGCCTTCTCAAAGCAAGCCTGGCTCATCATCCAACAGGGATGGTACCTCCTATCACAGAGACCAGGAAGTCTCCACTGCATTAGAAGAGATTCCATGTTTAGGACAAAGCGGGTCACTTGGAACAGGAGACCTCACAGAGTTAACACCATCCAACCTTTCTTCATGGAATGAGATTGGCACAAGCAGCCCTTGTTTTTCTTGTCTTTGCTACTCAGTTCTCAGTGTGTAACAGCTCCCTGAATATTTCTGATGAGCAGAGAACGAATTCCCACTCCCAACTGCTTATTAAGGTCCTGAGGAAGCCTTAACTTCTCCAAGGTCCCACTGAACTCCCACCCAAGGAACAACATAACTTATTGCAAAGACAGCAAGGCTGCTCCCAACTCACCAGCACTATTTGGGAGGGGAGTAACAAGAAATACACTCAATATTGGGGCAAGTTTCCTGTGGAGGGAGCAGATACAGAGGCAGCCACAGAATCAACAAACGTCATGCCCCCTGAGGTCAGGGGATGCACTCTCAAGTCCGTTTCTACTTTGACCTTTTCCTAACCGTTACAGTGACAGATGGAGTGCACAATTCGTGTTTCCTTAGTGGATTAAATATTTAGTCTATCATCTTGATCTTTTGTGTTTGTTTTTTTTATTTTTTCCTTCCCTGCAGGCTCAGCCTCCACCTAAGGCCAAACAGTTAAATGCACTGGGGTTCCACACTGAGGCGACTCACAGATCCTGTAACACCCTCAGCATTCAATTTTAACGCTTGAACAAGTTCTACAAACATTTAACTTTTTCTTTCCTGCAAGATTTCTTTCAGTGTATCATGCAGAGCTCTAACGATGCCACTGCATTTGGAAAGCCAGGTGAGCAATCCAGTTACCAACTGCCACTGGTTTTGTTTCTATTTTTGTTATGAACATGATATCTCATGATTAGAATCCATTTAGCTTTGCAGTAAAGTGGATTTCATTTTTACTTGAACCATTACCCGCTACAATGAACGTACAGGTTATTTCCATTCTAAATATTTATAGGAAAAAGAGAGAAATAGATAGCAAATGGGAAAACAGCAGTACAATTAATTCTGCCTCATGAATATGGAGGCACAGAGAGATTAAATGTTTCATTCAAGGACACACACACAGAATAAGTGGCAATATTGGGAAGTGAACTTAATTTCCTGAGTCCTACTCAGTACCTGAACTACAAAACCACCCATCCTTTCAGCTTTCCTGCTTTCATTTACACTAATTTGTTGAATATCCAATCAAAGAAAAGCTCTAATATGTGTTAAAAGAAAGCTGTTGAGTAAGGAAAAGGGGGAGAAGTTACAGAGCCAACTGTGTGTAAAATGAAACATTTTCAATCTTTTAGTTGTTTAAATAACATGAAATATAAATACAAGGTGGTGGGGAGTGGGAATATCAAGGGAGAAGAACATTTCAGTAACACTGGAGTTGCAAAGGCAAGGGGAGAAAAAAAAGAACTGACTGTAGAGCACAGCAGTGAAAAAAGGGCTGAGAGAAGGGGAAAGGGATGGCTGCAGCAGCAGGACAGTGAATAAAGGCTGCCCCAGACACCTGCAGAAAATGTAACTTCACACAGACAACTCCTGGGGTCCACCTTGGCCAAGGGACTGTGCTCATCCTTTTCAAGTAAGTGAGGCCTGATGGTCCTTCTCACTTCTCCCGCCTGGAATTACAAGGTTTTTTTGTCCCTGCAGCTTCCAGCCAGATTTCCATCATGTGCTGAAACACTTCTTTCAACCATCCCTTTATTACACAGGAAGGATCTTTACACCTCACATTTTCTCTCTTCCTAGAGTGGTGTTAGGGATGGACACGTTCAGTTCTGTGAACCACTTACTTACAACCTTTCCAGCTGAGTGCTAGAAGGAAAAATCCAGCACAGGAAACCTTCTCACTGCATCTTAGTAAATTTTGACTATTTAACCCTAATGCTAATCCTAACCCTTTCCCTTTGCAGCTTAAATCCAGTATTTCTGGGGAAACAGGGTTTGCCTTAGACACTTTCATACCCAAGGCAGTTGAAGATGACTCGCTCAGACCATGAGATTTACAACCCTGACCTGCCTGAAAGGTCTGTCAAACTGCATTTAATCTGTTGATGGAGAATTTACTACTGCCAGGATTTGATTGTAGCCAGTGAAACTCCTGCTAGGAAAGGCATCAAGAATGCTTGGACACAGTCAGCTCCACAAAATAAAAGTGTAGGTTCAGCACAAGACCAGTAGGCAAAATCACCTCTGCTACCCTTTGAGTTGAAGTACGAAGTCATCTTTTATTTGAGACGTTAGTGATGGCCCTTACAAAGGTTTTGCAATGTTTGCCATAATATTTAACCACGGAATATTCTCAGTTGGAAGGGACCCACATGGATTAAAGTCCAGTGGCCATGCACAGGAGTCCTGTCCTCTGCATATTCCAGCAACTTTTAGTATTGTTTACCACTTTCTGTACTTTTTTTGTCACACAGTTATCTTCTCAAAGCACACAGTGAAATCACTGTGGACTTGTGTGTTTAGTTTCCAGCAACACAGATATTTTCCTGCCGAGGAAAGTGGCCATTAAACTGCCTGTTGTCTGTCTACCCAGTAATTACAGGCAACATCACTTCAGAAAATCAGAAGTAAACAAAGCACAGACAAACTACACCTCCAGAAAAACCAAGACAAAATCTACAAACTCTTTTGTGCATGAATAATGTTTTTTCAGGCAAAACTTCTTAATAGAGACAGTATTTCAATTTTAAAGCCAGAAGCTACTCTCAAGTAAAGTTTTACAATTACCAAACCAACTAAACAATGACAACGATGCAGAACCACCAAGCTGTATATGTATTATAGGTTAGGGCCTCAAAACATTTGGATTCATTATTCAGCAACAAGGCTTCCACTGACTGTTAATCAGTCATTAATGCACATTTCTTGAGAGAAAGGACCAACTCAAATGTGTTCCTTTTCTTCTGATTTTAAGGGAACTTATATATGTGAACTACACACAGGTTTGGACCTCAAGAAATAATCAGGAGTAGCTCATTGGGCCATCATATTCTGCAGGGAATCTTACACAACAAGAGAAAAGACTGAATAATTTACACTAAAACCTGCCTGATTTTCAACCTTCTGTCTCTGTGGGAGATGATGTATGGCAACGGTTCCTCACAGTAAAGCTACTTTTAACAAAAGAAGTTACTAAGCTCCAAAAGGCTGGCCAGTCCAACTTAAATAACCCTGATAATGAGATACCCACATCCCAGAGACTCCAAGAAAGAAGACGAGGGGCTGTCACTTCATCTGACTTCAGCCACAGCCTGGCTGTTCCTGAGTCACCACAACGCCAGGACAGATCTGACCCCGTTGTGTCAGGCAAATGCAGAACAAAGACTCCCAGGCCAAGGATCCTGCAATCAAAGCACAAAACACAGGGGGAAAAAGAAAAAAAAAAAAAAAGATGGATACAAATGAACAAGAGTCCAAGGAAACAAAACAGGGATGGGAGACTTTGAGCTGCAACAGGTCTTGCTCGTGTTAAATTTCTTATTGCAAAGGAGAGTTTGAAGGAGCACAGAGGAGGAGAGGAGCACAGCTTTCTGGATATATTTACAAGCACAGCAGCAGCACAGAGGACAGCATAGGGTCAGGGTCAGGCTGCCTCAACACCTCTCACTGAGCAAAATTAGACTTAGTTCAAGCAAAAATGCCCCTGAACAAGCAAAGTGTTTACCAGAAGATACAATGAGCAAAGGCTGAGCAAGACCCTCAGGTGGTGCAGCCTAGGTTTTAGGAAAGATTCCTTTTTAAGAAAATTGGGAACACTTAATGCAAATTTGGCACTGTTGAGAAAAGACAAACACAGCTCAGGTTTTGAAAATCCTACTGCTTAACAGGAGATGGATTTGTGAATATTCATAATCTTCCTGAATTGGAATGAGTGTTGGAAAATGAGAAATCAGGAGATGGCAGAAACAGGGAAAACAGCCAGACTTCCTCTGTGTGAAACATATGTGTTAGTGCTGTTGAAAAATAAGGAGAAAGAAGTTCTTTAGCTGCAGCCCACAGGTAAACATTTACACATACAACACTCCCACTGAGCTCCTCACCTTTCCTGCAGCCTATTCTTGGAGATCAACCCAGGCATTAATTACATAAATGACCCTGCTGCTAAAAGCTGTGTGGGGAGCACGGGGTGCAGAGATCACCCTCCAGTTGGGAAGGCAGGAATTTGGCCTTCAGGAAGCTCCTGACTGCACTAGACCATTGATATTAGTTACTAATGGATGCACAGAGCAGTTATTTACACTGTGTAAGTGGTAGGTGAAGATCCTGCTGATTATGGGGATGAACAATCCAGACAACAGCCTTGAACGTGAAAATTGTTTGTTATCCCTCAAGAGACAGCTTTGGAAGTTGTTCTACAGCCTGGGAGACCAGAAAGGTCGTGCCTTCCCTTTAATGTAAGGCTTAAATCACTGCTGCGGGTTTTATTCTACAAACCAAATTCTTGAAGATCAACTGCCAAGGATCAGCTTTGGAAAGGATGTTTATTAAAGCTCCTCTTCAACATAAAGGTGTAACAGACAAAAATAAAGCAAATTGTTGAAGGGAAGGAAGGCAGGATATGGTGAGGATGAGGATGCTGAGGAACAAAACAACCAGGAATGACTTTCCTCATCCAGTACCTTTGGCACGTGTGCAAGGGTTCCGTGGCCAGTCTGGGCTTTAGGAAAGTGTTTTTCTTAAGGTAAAAACTTGATCAGAACTGAAGGTGCTCAGGGACCAGAGGCATTGGGATGTAATCTTCTTAAAAACAGGAGAACAAATCCACTCAGAGGTATTTCATAATCTTGTGTTGCAACTACAAATTATTTGTGAGAGAGAAAAGACTGGCATTCTGTGTTTCTTATGAAATTAATTACTTTATGCATTATAATTATTCTGATTGGAGAACTGAGTTCTGGAATAGCCTCTCTCTTCCTTGGGCATTCTGATTATCAGTAGGAAAAAGGACATGGGTGTTTTAAAGGAGGTATGTTTAGGTTCTGCTAAAATACCATGACAACCTTCACAATTATTCACTTTCAAAGCTGTTCCAGAATAATCTGTAAAGTAACATCAAATATTTCATACTATTATGGTAGAAAATGAAAAGTGTTCCATTTCATGCTTAATTTATTTTGTAATTATAAATCTGTTGGTAAACAGTACCATAATAGGCTTTACTTTGTGCCTGTTTATGCTGCTGAACTCGTAGAGTTTTAATATGTGTTCAATACAAAAACCATGATAATAACTGCTCCTGGCAATGACTGGCTGGATGGGTTCACCCCTAAGTAAATTTTAACATTCATCACATACACCTGCTAGGAAGGGACATTAAAAAAAATAGACAGAAAACAGTCTGGCTCTTTTTAAATATC
>JAWWES010000051.1:10131779-10174501 GCA_035583135.1 Lophotriccus pileatus
ACATTCATCACATACACCTGCTAGGAAGGGACATTAAAAAAAATAGACAGAAAACAGTCTGGCTCTTTTTAAATATCGGAGCAGAGGTAATAATTTATAACTAGAACAGTTTGATATTAACTCTACCCTAGCAATAATCTTTTCATAAAAAAAAACCAAACAGGAAGACAAGTTTTAATTAAACCCACTTTTTTTATAAAAATGGTGAACTAGTTTATAGGTGACATCTCACCAAACCACAATTTTCCTTACTCCCTCTGCTGTGCTCCTGCAAATAAGAGTTTTAGTTTTCTCCTGACTCACGAGGAGTACTGTGGCTTTCTCTTGCTCTTTTTGAAGCTTCACAATAACTTAAGAAAGTAGGGGTTGGTATTTAAACATCTATATTACCAAAATTACAGAGCATGACTTCTTTACCAGACTACCTACACTGTTTTATGAGAACACCACCTTTCTGCCTCATTGCAGCAGTACGTTCTCCTCCTTAAAGCAGGAGTAAGCACTGACTTCACAACTAAACACAGTCAATCATTAAAAGAGCCTTCCTAATTATATATGCAAAATATCTGTATGATTAGAGATACATTTGGAGAAATAGTCTCTGCTGTGAGACTTCATTGATCGAAGTATCCTCATGTCCCCTCTTATTTGTAGATTAAATACTACTCTGAGTAATTTTACATTTGCCAAGTTAACTTCAGCTCTCCCAGAGAACTGTGGATTTGCAGAATACATGGATATTGGAATTTGGATCTGGAATTCTCCATGGTCTGGTGACAGGCATTAGGAAATGCAGGCCTCTGCAGACATGAGAAGATTGCAAGGCCTCCCACCCAAATTCAGCCAGGCTGGTATTTCAGCCTCGGCTCAACAGGCCAGTTCAGTCAGCTCCTTCCTGCCTCTCAATAATTCATCAGCACAACTGCACAACAGACTCTGAGGCTCTTCCATCACCTGACTGAAAAGGAAAGTCTAGTGGGCTGTGTTTAAGTAGAGCAGCTCCCCTTTCTGGGAGAGGGGTGATGTTGGGAATACAAATATAAGGAGCAGCCCAGGTGGGTGTTTGTGGAGCAGAGTGAGCTCTGTGGTGATTCCTCGCTGCAACCTGCCAATAACCCCGAAGGTCTGCTTTGGGAAGGAGATAGCAAGGCAGTGCTGCTCTCCAATAAATCAAAATATCAGCTGCATAGAGCAATTCTTACTGCAGCTGGGAATTAAAGTACACAGATACATAGATATAGAACCTGAAGTCCAATTTCAAGTGACAAGTTACTTTGTACATAAATATTTCACCCACAAGTTAAAAAAAAAAAGTCTTGCAAATATTGTCCTTGATTTTTAACAGGATATTTCATAAAAAATAATTTAACAAGTAATCTTCCCAGCTTTAAATCTTTATATATTTACTGTAGGAGCAAATACATTGATTTATGTTGGTGCCTTTCAGTACATGAACATCTGGCTTATTTTGTCAAATTCCATGTTCATATTCCCTACCTTTTGTCAGGATACAAACAGATTAAGAGAAAGCTTTAGTTTTCCTTTTGTTTCTTGGAAGCATTTTAATACCTTTAATGTCCTAGGACAGAGTTGAAAACTCTATTTCACTGTGTTTTAAACTGACTTCTGTTACCCAGACTATTAAGAAACCAATAACTATAAAACCCCAGCTATTTATAAGATCAAAATTCCATGGCCAACTTGTGCTGTGTGGTAAAAGACTAAAGTTTGGGAACTGAATTATTAATCTAGGATATTATTAAATTATTTTCATTTACACCATTTACTAACACACTGTAGTAATAAAAATATTATTCCATTTATAACAACAGAAATCAAAAAAGAAGTTGTGTAACGGCAAAAATTATTCACAAGCACATTGTTGTACAAAGTAACCCCAATATTTTAACTGAGCTCAACATGACACTAACTTTTCTCATCAAGTTCAAACATTTTCATCATTACCTCCATAAACTTCCCTTACCAAATATTCAAAATTTACTACTCACCTGAATGAAAAAGAACGCCCCCAAAAGCAAAACTTTCCTTCAGGCAGTAGCTTTAAGTAATTGAATGTGAAAAACAAAAGTAGAATGGAAGAAGAGAAAGGTTTTGAAATCCTAATGGGCAAAGTCAGTGTAGGAAGTCAGTGAGTGGAGCTGCTCTTTTCTCTTTGGTGCCATCCACTGCAAACAGAGCAGGCCCAAAACCAGTTGGTAGAATAGTTTGTCTCCAGAAACAACAAACACATTTAGCAGTCGTGCCTATATGCATTTATCTGCATGTGTATATACAAACAAAAGCAATTTAAGGGGGAAAAAGAAGGCTGTTTTACTGGGTAGTTTCTTGGCAACAAATTATTCCACTGACTCCATGAAAAGTTATTAAAGCAACTCTACATTCTGTATTAATAAAATATGTAAAGAACACACATGCTGTCTCTGTGTTTACTCAGCACACAGGGATCCTGAGAACTGCTTTTCTTTTTGTCATCTCTTCCCTTTGCTCTCTTCATAAGAACAGATTTAATTCCAAAAATCTTCATGAAGCTACTGCTACACTGAAAATAACATTAAAAAACTATTTCTTATATAGTTGTAAGGAAAATTTATTGGTGTATTGTGATTACCACGGTGTTTTCAAAAGAGGAACCAAACCTTTGTTCAGTGAAAATGGTGGGAATTATTCCAAAGAAACGAAAAGCTACAAAATGTCTACATAATGGCGAATTGTACCAGTGGGACCACAGGGCTATGAGGCACCAGTAACAAATTGAAGATGACCACTGGATTAGGTACTGCAAACCTGAAAGAATTCTTCCCCTGCAAATGGGAAAATTAGCTGTTAATTAAATTGGTTTTAATATCACAACAACACACTTTAAAATCAAATTTCAGAAACCAGTGATGGCTGTGTGGGTCTACTTTAACTACAGAGTTGATATTGCAAAATTTCCTGATTCCATGGGCACCATCTGGGCATCTAATTGCCAACCTGGGGCTCATGTGGAATCTGTAATATCTGGGATCTCTGTGGATGTCACAAGAGCAGGACGTAAATACGCTGCTGCTTCCAGCTCTGTGTGGTCAAAATGTATCCAGGATTTTAACTGGATTGATTGAGAAAGGTTCTAAGTTTATTTTCCCCTGTATCATCCAAGTGGAAGGTCATTTTAAAATCCTTTAGGCTGCTAATTTTAAATGATTTTGTCACAAGAAATTAATTTCCAGCCGTATGGACTTTGCAGAAATGATAGATTTCTCAAGACTTTTGGAGCAGTGACTAATGAACTTTGCCAGCCTCCTCAACACTGACTGATTTAGTTTCCTGGGTAAGTAAGGCAAGGGGTAGTCTTATCTCTGTACTGAGGTCAAATGGCTTCTAATTGGAAGCAGCAAAAATAGAAGACAAAACCTTCCACCTTCTACCACATCAGAACTCAGCATGAAACCACATCACCCTCCAGGTCAGGAGCACAGTTCAGTCCGAACATCCTCAGCACTAATTCTTCAGAATTAGAAACAGAGATCTTGGCTAAAATCTGAGAATGTAAAGCAAGAGGTTTATTTGCCTTCCACACCAAAGAAAAATGATGTTTGACCTCTAAAAGGTCCTAATTTTCTTCATATTTTGAAGCAACCCCAGAATCAAGTTTTCAACGTTTCACATCCAGTCTCCTGTATCTCAGTGCTGTAAAGATTATGACTTGGGGATATTTTTTCATTTCACCCTTGTATTTCCTTCATTAAATCCTCTGCATCAATGCAAAGCAAATAAAAGATCATTTTTATCTCTGACACAGAAGGCTGTTTAGGGAATCTGACAGTCATAACAAGAACTAAACCCATTGCTTAAACTTGATAATGGGCCAAAATCAGGGCAGCTTTGATTGTTCAGGGGTGTTATCATAAATCCAAATGAGTAGCAAGCTGACCAGAGCTAACATCCGTGTATATATATTGATATCTTTCTCAAAATTTTACTGCATTTCCCACTTTCCAGCCCAAAATGCCCCCTGCTCAGTGTGTCACACTCTTGCCATGTTACCCCTTCCCACTATGCATTATAAATTCCATGATTCTTTAGAATACATGAATTTATAGCCTCACTTTTGTCCCCAGACCAACTACATTTTGATGAATGAGATCTCAGACTAGATAGGTAAATAGAAATAGGGTGAGGGATGGGAGCTTGCCATGTATAATTTATTATAAGCACCACAAAATACCAGTGCTGAGAGAAAACAAATTATTGGCCTCTCATGCAATGACCATGAGAAGGTGATAAATATTTCATTATATAGTACTCATCAGACAGCTGAATAGCTCATCTGTCCTATTTATGCCAGCTAAAATGAATTCAACCTATCAGTGGCAAATGTATTTTTAATGTTTCCTTACCTTCTGTAGAAGGGGCAGCTAAAAAGTCCATCTCCTACAAGAATCACATTATTCATTTGATTACATACTGTAAACTGTTTATTCTTGAATGGGCTTTTCCTGACAAAACCAGGCCTTTACATCTTACAGAAGTTTCGTGTCTGATGCTCGTTCCACTTACTGGGAAGCAGAAGTTACCACAGTTGTTTTCTGAGCTGTGAAAATGTGGTATTTGGATGGGAAAACACCTATCTCAGCCTAAACTCTGAAAACATTTGGAGACATCCATGGGCTCTCCTTCCTTTGGAAAAGAAAAGCCAAGCTGGATAATTCCATGTGGCCTTTTGTAAGAAACAGAAGGTTGAAAAAACAGCAATAGCCTGAAGAAAAAAGGTTTGTTTCAGTTGAATTTGTACCTGTTACCTCTCAAGATTGTATACATTTGTTTTCCAACTGAGAACAGAACTTCCAGAGATACTGAGGAGCTCCAAGATGGATGTGAAATTATAAGAACCTGCTGCAAATGACTCATAAGAATAAGTAACGGGAAGTTGCTGTTGCCAAGCCTCAGTTAACCTCTTTGGAATATGACAAATACTGAAAACATTCCTTTTGTGTTGCCCTTGCTGTTCTTGACTCCAATACTATCAGTTATTATAAGCCCCAAAATAGGACTAAGAAATTTGCAATTCCTGGTTCTAGGTCTCAATTTAGTTTCCACAATTCAGCTCTTCTTGCAGTCATTCAGGCTGCTCCCAATCCTAAATATAACCCCAGATTTAACACGGGCTTCAGATGCTCCTGCAAATCAGAAATCAAGACTAAAGAGTTCACAAGACATTTACATCAACTCTCTGTTTACACTCCTGGAACTCCTATATCATGAATCATTCAGGATGAGGAGCTATTAAGTGCATCTAGTCAGAGCTGGCTTCTAACCCTAAACTTTCCAGAAACACATGGACCAGCCAGAAGTAATGAATGGTTAAATCAGTTGTGCTTACAGGGCTGGATTTTGTTGAGTAACACACTTATTTTTACACACAGCTTGTACTTTTCCTGGCCCTGTCTCTATTGTGAGCACAAAGAGTTGCAAACATTTCTACCTCCCAGCAGCAAAAACATCTGGGCTCTTACATGAGGGACAGAAGGTCCTTTTGAGGGTATGGAAAGGGTCAAAAAAAACAGGAAGAGTGTGTTTTGATAACAAACACCCACTTAGATGAAGCAAACCTGGGGCTCTTGGTAAGGCCCTCCTTTGAATAAAGCCAAGACTGAGAAGATGAGTAACACAAAAAAAAACCCAAAAGATGGCAAAGTGCCAAAATTCATCATCTGCTAAATGAGCTGATTCATCAAAACACAGCAGAGAATTCATCTCTTCATGCGCACAATATCCCAGTCAAACATCCTATCTTTCTGAGAGTTTTCAAAGCATTCTGTCTCAGCTGTCTCTGGGAAAAGGTTTGTCTGGTGAAGGCAGAGTACTTTGGTCACTAATAAGCAAAATATGTCTGTCAAGCCTGAAAGATAAGGTTATGAAATAATTCTTGTCAACCAAGAAACAAAATATTCTTGTAGGTGGCCAAATATTTACATCTCAGAACAGCTTAATTCCAAAAATCTGGTTTAATATGAAATTGAATTTAATTTAAGAAAATAATTCTATGAAGCAGAATATTTGCCTTCAGTACTTTGTGTTTGAACACTCTGGTTCTGCTCCTCTGCACTTCCAATGGACTCCCATGTCAGCCCTGTTTCCCTTTTTTGCATGTTCTGTTTTGGGTATGAAAGCACAGGAGTTCCAGCTGCCAGTGAGGCTTGTGGGAACTTCCAACTCAGTAAAACCAATGTAAGCTCAGTTGAGAAGTTCTCTTGAAACAGTGCAGAACAAGTTTCTGTGTGACTTTGGTGTAAATACAACACTTTTCAGAAGAAGATTAATTCCAGAGCTGCTTTAAAACAGAATTGGACCAGGGATTTCTAATGGCATCTATAATTATGTCAGTGCCTGTGTCTCTCCTGAAGGATTTCCACAGACATGAAAACTCTCTCACTACTGAAGAGCTCTACTGGTTGCATTTATACAAAGTACTGACTCCGAGAGCCTTTGTTCCACCTTATCGTGGGGCAATAGCTCTGTAAATGCTTCACTATTACATTTATATTCCTTAATATTTAAGGACTATAATGCAGCATTTATTATTGTTAAACTGTTGCTCCAATCTTGACGTAGCTTAACTTCAATCTCCCAAATTTGTTGATTTTTGTTTTTGATTGACAGCAGAAGAAAGCAGGAGAGGCAAACAGAGTGAGTGTTCTTTAATATGCAAAACAGAGACATTATTTCCACTATTTGCAGTAGAATTTATGGTGGGCAAAACTGGTTTTGAAAGTTATTTTCCTTAAAGAAATGATTTTGTTTCTGATGCCCCACTGTTTCGCATTTGTTAGCAAGTGATTTATGAAGGAAATCAGCTAAATATTAGAAGTTCTGTATTTTTATAGTTCCTTTTTTTTCTTAACAATTCCATATATGCTTTTTCTCTATTATGAATCCTGAGCTCTGCATTCAGTCATCATCCTTTATAACAACCTAAATATGTACTGCATTATTTGTGAATTAGAGAGCAATTTATTTAGGAATCTGAGAAAATTACTTTTCTTCTTGGTGCTATTTTCCAGCCCATCCATTTTGTCTTTTATCTGCCATGCCTTCTACATCACATGAGCCTTAAGAAATATTTCATACAGATGTGAAATGCAGGATTTCAAAAACTCAAAAAAACCCACAAAAAACTTTCGAAGAAAAATCCAGCTTTGATTGTGGCTAGAAGGAAAAGAGAAGCTCAGTGAATACTGGGCAAAGGCAAGGAACGGAACAGGACCCTGTACAGGGCCACTGCTAGGGGTTATATCTATAATGATGTGCCCACAGTCACGCGAGTCTGGATCTGACATCAGCTCTCAGTTCCTACACCACTCTGAAGCACGGTTGCCCCAGCATCCTCCTAAAGCTCCTTTCAGAAAATTCCACACTGACATGTGTGGAATTTCCCCCCCGACTTAGAAGACTCCCCCTGACCCTAAAACATCCATCCCGCTGGATTCTGTGGAAGCTGCTCCTCATATATTGAAGTTCAGTGAGCATTAAAGGTTCAGTTCAAGGCTCACAATTCCACTGGAGGCACCTGGTGCATAAGTTTAAATGAAATAGGGCTACAAGAAGCAAATCTACATTATGCAACAGGAAACACTTGGCAAACTCCATCTTACACACCCAGCAGCTAAGGGGAAACAGGGTTTTGCCACAGATCTAATGTGCTAATTTGCAGCAAAGTAAGTAATTAACACTTGGAGTTGAAGATATGATTTTGCACTCTCTCTCGTGTAAGCCAGGTGCCAAAAAGGCCACTTGAGTATCTGTTTCCTTCTCCTGCCTCAGCCCCGTGAAGCTCCACAATGGGAGAGAAAACAGTCTTTTGTACCTCCTCATTAACAAATAAAGGTGAATTTCAGCATTTTGAGAGTCTGGACCAATACCTTGGGCAGAAGTTGTTCTTAACCTGGAAGGAAGGTTAACCTCATCTTTTGCCCCATGCCAGATCTGCTAATTTTGTAAAATAATTTATATAAAAAGCAGGGAAATGCAACGTATGCAGAAGACACCCCACTGGAAGGAGCAAAGACTGCAGTCCTGCTGGCTTTGTGCTAAAAACTCATCTGACAGTCAGCAGCCCTGCACTCCTCCTGGCTGCCAGCCATGGGAACACCCTCCCAAAGCTCTTCCCCTCTCCTTTGCCACATCCCATCCACTGCTCACAAGCTGGTTTTGCACAAACTCCTTAACCCCTCCATTCCACAGGAAAACTCCTCAGTTTGCCCCTTACACCAACTCCCAGCCCCTCCTGAGCTCTTCTAGGAGCCTACAGAGGCAGGATGAGGCCTTTTGTCTCTATTCTGCCTCAACTTTCAGGAGTGCCAGGGCACAGACTGATAACACTTGAAATTTTCTACACGTAAAACTTCCTGTGACCGTGACACAAGTGCTGCCAAATGAGTGTGGATCTGATTTACTGACAGTAACTTCTTTACAACTATAAAAAAGAGCTGATTGCACTCCTGGAATAACAAGTTGAACTGAACTCAGCAGTGATATAAATGACAGATAGAATGAAGTGATGGCCCAAAGCATGAAAGCATGTGCATCAAATCCACCTCCTGCAGGAAAACGACCAAAAGCACATTTCCACACTGGTCAGCCACCAAAAAAGGGAAAAAAACCAACATGAGCTAAATTAGATTCCCTCTGGATTATGAGAATCTAGGCCATCAAACGCACCTCATATTTTTTCCTCATCTCAAGCTAATCAATAAGTTTTCTTCCCTAGAAGTACCTGTTTAGTAGGGAGAGTTTGTTTGCTGCCATAAAGGTGCTACGAAGGCTTTACACATCCCTAAAGACTAGAGTGCATAAAGTGTCCTGGAACCTGGTTTGGGAAATTTGTAAACACTTCCCAAAGTGGCCTCTGACTCCCGTGTGTGTTTTTATAGTCAGGGCCTTTTTACAGTCTCCTCAGTGACATTTAATTAGAAGTCTGGGCGGCACATTCAGCCTCATGTCAGCAAAATACCTTGGGTAAACAGCAATAAGCAAACTTCAATGGGTTTATTTACCACACAGTTAATAACTTGGGTGAACTATTTGTCTTGGGTCTAATATTTATTTTGGCAGAAAACCTGGTACACATCCTTTATTCTTTGCGATTCTCATATGTACGGAAATTTTAGAAATATCCATTGACAAATAGCAAAGTTCAGAACCTTTCCCTGAAAACAAACACTGCTCTATTGCTTCTGTATCAAAATGTTACCAAGCATTGGATTCACTCAACAAAAAACAGAAGGTTCTCTTCCTGTCTCATACTCGCATCCTTCACTCCTTTTGAGCAAACAGTAACACTCTGGAGAGAACATGTACCACCCTGAATTACTTTGTTTTCAATAAAATCCAGCGGTGGTACTATAGTAACCATC
Source organism: Lophotriccus pileatus (assembly GCA_035583135.1). NCBI lineage: Eukaryota > Metazoa > Chordata > Aves > Passeriformes > Tyrannidae > Lophotriccus > Lophotriccus pileatus. The sequence continues at coordinate 10,141,196 of JAWWES010000051.1, forward strand.
CTCACACGATTAATGGAGGAAACGTTTGGAAAACACATTGTTATTATTCTAAATTACATTTTGCTTGAATTAGTTTTCGCGCGTGGTTACTAAAATATAAAGGGTTCTGAAATGCTAATTGCAACATTCAGACTTAGGAGGTAGGATGAGATTTGAAGAACAAGTACATGTTGCTGAAAGACTTTTAGGTTGAGAATCTGCAAACTACAGGAAAGGGTGCCACACACTGTAAAAGTCAGTGAACAGGCTATCAAACCTAGATAATAGTGCCAATGACATCCTTAATTAAAGATTTCAGTTAAACTTCAGACCATAATGTGCTTCCAGTTTAATGCTGTGACAGAAAACACTTTTATTCTGTACTTATGTGCTTTTTCCCACCTCTTATCACTATTGTTAAGTCTTAAATCCTCTCTTGTCCTACAACAGCATCATCAGTTTTCCATGCAAGGAAATGCTCTTGTAAAGTTGTGATAGATTCAGATGCACTGGGATTATCAATCATGTAACTCTGAAGGACCCACAGCAGTTCTCGCTAGAGATTGTGCAGATTGCTTTAATGACACCTCAGGAACACTGATCTTCAGCCCATACAGTCCCCAGCAAATGTATGGTTTGCATATAGGGAGCAGTGCACAGGTGTGACTGAGAAAGAATCTAGATAAAACATTAGATTCCCTCTCCTGTAGCCTCCAAAGCTGCAAATGATTGATCCAACACAATACAGATTTGGAGATGGAAGAAAACAAAACCGTAAGCAGGCCCTGAGGGTTTCATAACCAGAAAAGCTCATTTGCTCCAGTCTTTCCTAGTAACAGGCTGAAGAAATGACTTTGCTATTTAGAGTCAGCTATAGCACAATTACACTTCCTGTGCAAGGATTAAAGCTCTGGAGAACCAAGAGATGCTCAATTCCAATGAAACAATGGATGTTACATCTGAATTTGGCATTGCTGCACAAAATATCCTTTCAATAGCAGTCAATTCATTTTCTCACTACTTGGCCCATAATAATCCAAACCCCCTAAATATCAGCGTAAAAAACGTGACGTGCAGAGTCAATCACCATTGATTTTGGATCAGCAGCATTGGTAGAGTTTTGAAATGGGTGTACAGAAAATATTCAGTGATTCATTTTATACTCTGAAATGCTTAAGTGGGATGTTAATTGGTAAATCAGGAAAAGACATTTAACCCTCAAAGTGAATCTGTTGCTGCAATAGTCCCTCTCTCCAGTTACACCTCTGCTTCTGCAAACCTGCACTCTAATTATTCCATGCTTCAATATCCCAAAGGCAACTATGCATTTTTCAGAAGTTATTGGATCGTAATCAGTGCTTTCACCCAGACTGCCAGACAAAGCCTACCCGATGCCTTATTTATTAATAACGGCGCACACTTTGATTTATATTGTATGCATCCAGCACAGAAACAGGCTGTCTCTCGTGGAAAGCAAGCTTCTTCATTTCAAGGATAAAGATGTTTCACCTTCAGCCCACACAGAGTTACTGAAGTCAAAGGGAAGCTGTGGTTGGAGCCCTGTAGAGGAGGAACAGGCGTAGCATGAGAAGGGGGAGTTGGGAAGAGGGGGAGTGTATGGACTGCAGGGAACAGTTGCTGATATTGAGGTACAGGTGTCATGTGTGTCATGGCAGCAGCAGCAGTTCCATTTGCACCTCATTTCTCTGCCCCTTGTCCTGAGGCAGCACCAGTTCAAATTGTTCCCTCAAAGAAATCGTCCCTCTAAGTGTCCCCAGTCACACAGGGAAGCCACAAGAAGGAAGATTTGTGATCACCTCCTCAATCTGCTCTAACTTTGCCAGCAAAATCCTTCCAGACTGTGCTTTCCACAGCCAAGAGTTTGTTGATTTGCCTGTCCTGCCAGGCTTTCGTCTGTACCCACAAAACATCCTTTCATAAACTGCAGTGAGACTTTAGCTGGAGAAAAAGGGGATTTAAAGGCCACAAGGAAACTGAAATCCATGTTGTTCTTTATAAAAAATGGGCTGGTCATTTTGTCTGCTTTAGAAACCACTCAAATATAAGGAGTTGATTTGTGCAGCTTTAGGAGAAACCATAAAATTATTTCAAGGGAAAGTAAGAGTGTTATAAGGGGACAAAAAGGAAAAAAAATCAAAACAAATTTAAAAATACATTACTGGTATCCACTTCATGACACCTAACTTTTTGGAAACCCTTTTACACTTAATACATACTACTCCTTGCTTTTTTAGGCTGAAACACTCTGTATCCTGGAAAAATTTGTCTTCAAATCTCAATTTACAGAGTATGGCAGCACAAATGAATTTGAGAAAAGCTAGAAGATATCTTGCATTGACTGTCCACTAAAAATCTTTAAAAAAAACCCCCACAAACAAATGAAAAAAAAAACAAAAACACACCAACCCACACCCAAAACCCAACAGACCCAAAAATCTTTTTGGCTTAGGGTGTTATTTACTGCTTTATGCTGCTGGAGTACCTGAAGGGGTAGTTACCTGAAAAAACACCATTTATCCAGCTTGAGTCCTCAAAAAAGAAGCAGCATTTACCCAGAGAGCACAATCAGAATAGGAAAAACCGAAGTTCTGTAACTTTTTTTAGACTTATCCAAAGTGTTACAGGGCTGAATTTATGCATCACCATCAAGTGTGAGGTGTTACCATGAGGTCAGGAAACAAGACTCAAGCGTATGATACACAAAGAAGGTAATACCTAAAGTCTTTTCAAGTTACCTGGAAGCTCTTAAGCTGCTGTGGTTGTTAATGACTCGGAAAACTAATAAAAATACAGACCCAAGTGGGACAGAAGGAATCCTTCTCTTACAAAAAATCGAGGTTGAGGTGGGACATAATTCTGTTTTCTAAATTAAATGAAGGTATGAACACTGGAAAACAAGATCTCTTCAAGCTGGAGGTCAGTACATGCTGAGATTTCAATTGTAAGGATATTAATCCTAGGAGATATTCCAAACTTAATGGTCAAGCCCCTGAGAAGCCTGACCTGGGCTGACCCTGCTCCAAGTGGAGTCTGAATTCTTGTGCCCTCCAGATGACCCTTGCAGTCAACTGTTCTAGGATTCTATTTTCAGGCTTAGAACTATTAAAGCCAATGGCTTTTAGAATAGGCCTGCAATCAGGATAAAATCTTCAGTGCACCAAAACAGGATGGTAAATACAGGAAAGAGAGTTTAGATGAAAGTATCATCAACAGTGAAGATCACAACTTGATGCCCAAGTTTTTATACTCCTAAAAACAGATGCTTGGACAATCCCAGAGCAGCAGACATTCATATCCAATAGGCATTCACTGCACTGCCACCTGGCCTACATTTCTTTCCATTCCATTGAATTACCTGCATTAGTAACTGGCATTTCAAAGGGAGACTTTCCACACAAATGCCCTGTGTCACTGTGATTAGTTCAGCTTTGACACTTTAAAAAGTCCGGGTTTTGTCTGGAAAAATGTGAATGCTAACTTATCAGCTAATACCTGTAAGGAGAGGAAAACCAGTAAATGCTGAGATATTACTGTCTGGACAGATGCTATTGAGGAGTTCATCTGAAATCACTGCAAGGCCAATATATTTTATGCCTATAATTGCTGCTCAAAGTTCACAGTGGCATTTTGCTGATGTGCCTAAAATAGTCTTCATGGGTGCTGTTAGAGCTGATTTGACAGTAGTTAAGGTGTAAGGGGCAATGATCCAGCTCAATGCCTGTCTGAGCCATTTTGATAAGTGTGCAGCCTGTGCAGGAACTTCTTAATTGCTCCAGTATTCTCCAATTGTTCCTGTTCACAGAGTCTGTGAGAAAGGTCATCAATCACAGACCAGGTGAAGTTTTTATGTTTTGCTTGCTTAACAAAATACATTTTAAAGAGAGTAAAGCCAGTTAATAAGAACCGAAGGAGGTTATGATGTTCCCTTTCCTAAGAGCAAATTTGGAACATGAATCATTTAGTACCTGTATTACAGGGAGGCACAAGCTCAGTACTAAACCTGGCTCTTGCCTCATTCCTGCTTTGCAAGAGAAAACATTACCTGTCACATTTAGATGTGAGAATAGTAATAAACAGATCCACTGCACTTAAAAACTCGGGATGTACTGAAAGGGGTGGATTAGGAAATGCCATATTCTGGTCCTGGATTTGCAACTGAATTCATGTGGATCTGACCAGGTCATTTAGGAGTTCTACACTTTGCCAGCCATGAAAGAGCACAGCCTATGTACAGAAGCATGAAACATGTCCTGAGATCTCTGAAAACACAGAAAGAATTCCCAGATCTGAGGATATTCTCATCACCACTACATGGCCAACATACCACTGGCTCTTGGTTTGGGGACACAAAGAGGATTAGCTTTGGTGCAGGACTCTTCTTCCCTGGCTACTGTCCAAATGTGGCAGTGAAGGGGACAAAAGAAAGCAAGTGGGTTGACTTTATTTCACTTCTCAGTCCCTTTGCTTTGAAATTATCATGATGCAAAAGGTGTTTTCATTCCAGGAGAGATACTGGGTATGAATTCGACCCTTTGTATCTAATCCTGTATACATTTCAGATCCTATCAAGGTTGCCATAGTAACAAAAAGGTTTGTATTGAATGGCAGGAAATTCCAAAAATATGATATATGAATCCTGCATAATTTGTTGACACTAAATATTCGTTGCCTGAGGCTTGTATCTCTTTAAAATTACACATTTTTGCTAAGAAAGAAATTGAAACCTTGATAAAGCAATTAAATGGTACAGAATATCCACACTTTTTTTCCACTTGCTGCTTTTAGAAATACTTATTTTTGTATATATATGTATATATCATCTCCAGATAGGGAATTCTCCCTGGTTCTGCCAGTGAGGATTTTAAAGGGAAAGAAACCTGACAATTATGCAATAACAAAATCAACAAAACCTACATTAACTTTTACATTCCCACTGTCCCTTTATATTTGCACTTCCAGTCCAGTCTCCCATTTTAAGAACTTCTGCAGTTTTATCTCCAAACACTCTGAGTTTTGAGCATTTTTACAATCCCCAAAGTTAAGTTACCCACAATCTAAACTTGCCTTAGATTTTGTTGCCAATATTTTCATATCTGCAGCCTTCCAACCTCAGAGCCCTTCCTCACAAACCCAAACCATACCAATAAGTTCTCTCCCCCCCACACTTTATTTGGTATAGTAACAGATGGATCCCAAACTGTAGAAAGACACCCACTGACTTCAAATCTGTAAAGTTTTAAAGTACATCTGCAATGTGCCAATCTCCACTGATTTCCACATTCCTATGGAAAACTAAAGGGTTTTAGGCTACCTTTCAGCTGCAGCTGAAATGAGGGAGAAGTACCACCTGCACATTGCTTATTTTCCAGCTGCCAACTGCAGTTATGAAAATAGAGATTGTGTGAGTAGGTGCAACCCTGAGAACATCCATCGCTCCACTGACATGGAATCTGCCCCATGGAAGGTCCTTCCCTGTTTGCTTCTCCTCCAGCATCTGGCATGGTGAGAAAACCCACAGCTCTACACATGGAAATCCCTGTAACTGCTCACAGGAGCTCTTTCCTGGTTTGGGGAAAGAAGCCTCTTTGTGTTTGACTCTGAAGGAATGAAAAGCATCAGCATCACAGTGGATTAAAACAGTGGTTTACATGTGGAAAATTAGAAAAATGTCCCTTAATTCCTGCATCCAATTACCAGCAGTTCTCCTTATGTGTGTTTCAGACACTGACTCCCCTAAACATCACACTGAAAGAGGACTCCCACATTTTTGGAGTGCACTGTACTTCCATAACTACAAGATCCAGTTTGCTGTATGATAAAAAACACTGGAACAGTCCCAACTAGTTTTATGTCAGGAGGAACATGGAACTCTTCTTCATTACACAATCAGTTCTAACTAATTAGTAATATTTCATCTCTCATGCAATGCAGATGTGACAGCATATGTTTTTCTATTAAACTTTACAAATACCTATGGAGTTTTCTCCAACAGATACTATTGGATTTCTTTCATTCATTCTCAGCACAGGAATTACTTTTTGAAGAAGCAGCCTACAAGTCTCTTTTAGAACTGCATTTGCTGTTTTTTTGAACTTGAAATATCCTCAGAAACACTGTCAAACAGTGCAAGAGACATTTTCATATAAATAGAGAAATTGTATTGAGGATGAGATTGGGTGTATATTTGGTCCTCTGAGCAAAATACGAGACAGAATATTCTGTGTTTGAAACAGCCTCTGTGTCCCGGTCGTTAAACAGACACCTGAGAGAAACGATGCACCTCTGCAAAGGCTGGTGCCACAATTGCTCCAGCAATTTAGGGAGCGAGGGATTTGCTCAGTCCCTGAGCAGTGGGAATGACAGACACACAACAGGCCTTTCCTTTACCCACAGCTGTTATTCCACAACACTGAGTGGAGCAGCTCCATTTCTTCCCATGGTTGGGGATTTTCCTGTTGCATGTACAAGCACAGTTTTTCTAGTTCTACTCTGTTACAGCTCTTTGAAGAGTTTTTTTTTAAAAACTGGGTTCTCCTGCATATTTTTATATTAATAACCTCCTGTGGGCCTGTTTCTGTTTGGATTATATTATAAAAATAGATGATATTCAGATGAACATTCAGACCCCTGCCATGCAAGCCTAAAAATTAATTATTAAAATAATTGTGGTCAAGATCACCTAAAGTGATCTGTTGTCTCTTCAGGAATTAATTTTAAGGGCTGAAAGTTGGAATTCTTGCTGACCTGTCTTTCAGCTGACTGACATTCTCTGACATGAGTTACTTCCACCCTATCCTAGACACCAAAGGGTCATTGCAGCACTTTTACCAGTGATGTCAAAGAAAATATTTATATACGCACCGCAATTAAGCTGATGGAACAAGGACCACAGACAGAGGGATAAAATATCCTGCTGCACCATAATATCTCCCAGTTCTCAAGTGAGGACACCTGTCCCTCCCAGCTGTGGAGGAAAACACAAGTGAGTTATTCCGAGCTTTTGCTGAAGTTGAAGCATTCCCTTCCCCAGCAAACATCTCTGCTTCAGAGCATTTGTATCTCAGCCTCTGTTATTCACAGTAGGCACTGTTTATTTTTTAACTTCACAAATAAATAATTACATTTTCTAAGAGCTCTTTAAAGTATTATACGAGATATAAAGGGATTGAACTTTGCCTCTTGGCTGATCAAGAATGCCACCTAATTAAGAAGTTTTGTGTTGCTGCCACAGGCTTGGCAAGAAATTAAATAAACAAATACCAAGCAATTGTGCTTCCATAAATTGTGTGACACTGCTGGGCTTCCCTGCCTGGAGAGCAACAATTCATTGCTCAAAGCAGAGGTGGAAAAGATTTTCTCTGAATGAAGTTTTGCATTCTACAGAAAGAATAATATCAAGCACAGTTGGTAAAAGGTGATCTGTGTATGGAGGTGAGAGAAGCCACATTTAGAGGGAGATATAAAAGTTCTGTCAATTATTTTATCTTTTCTATGTAGATGGCAGCTGAACTTGGGGATCAGTGCCAAAAAACTTCCATATAGTGTGGGGTAACACAGAGAGTGCAAAACAGCATCAGAGAACAGTAGGAGTGGCTCCCACTACCTATGGAAAAGCTAAACCAGTTTAGAAGAAAGAAAATCCATTTGTTGATGTTCTCTATTCTGAACAGTGAGTGGAAAGAAGAAAAAGCAACTCTTTTTTCTCCTGCATCCATTTCTAGAAATGCTAAAAAGCTTATTTGGAGAGATATTTAGAGAGGAACTAGCCAGGAAGTTCAGGAGCTGTTTCAGCCATAGTTCTGTGGATTTTTCCACAGAAGTTTGAGTCTCCAATTACACACAGCATCTTTTTGAATTACCTGTACCAACAGGGGCTTGCCCACAATCTCATTCCGTATTGAGAGAGCATCTCATGCTGCTCCTTTTTACATCACATCTACATATCCAACATATGGTGTTTCTAATCTGGATTTTGAATTTCCAACACATCAGGGCTTACTCCCCTAAGAATGAGCCAAACTAGTCTTCATTTGTGCTCTTAATTCTTGTGACAACAGGAAGACATAACACAAGCCTTTAATGCATGTTCTAGCTGTGCCTAACATTCGATTTTTTTCCTTTTCAATAACGTTGCAAAACACAAATGTTTTGAAAACTTGGATAGTGTTGGTTTGTATCTTCTTCCCATAGTGCTTAAACATTCAGGTTCCTGGCATGGTTAAGATGGTATCTCATAATTAAAAGTTGCAATTGAGCAGAGACATTTGGTATAAAGAAACATTTCCTCCCTAAATAAAGTATTATACGTGATGTTAACAAAAAAACTGCAGCACTGTTTATCTGCCTCTCAGCAACTCACTGTGAATAATCTCCTTGCTTGTCAAAATCATCATTGCTTATTGTATTCCAGAAGCAACCTCAGAAATTCTGATTCTAGGGAAGGAAATACTTCACAATCAATGTACATGTACCTGGATTTTCCCCTAAAATGGAACAAAAACAAAAGCAAAAAAACCACAAAAACTTATTCTTTCTTCATAATTAGGAAGAATTTTAGTTTCAAGGGGCTCAAGAGACCACCAGGGCTTTGTTGGAAGCAACTTTCGATCTCACACTCAGAGAGGCAGAAATAACTTCACACAGAACTGATCACACCAGATCTTCTGCAAAAGCACCAATGGGGGATCTTAGTTTTTACCACAAAACCAACAAAACCCAAGCCATGTTTTTCACAGGGAGGAGTCAGCACATTTTTCCACTCTTAGCTGGGAAGGTCACAGAAAGCTGCAGATTCACAAGCAACACCAGGGAGAGGTTTTGGAGAGGGAACTGTTGCAGAGGCTGCAAAGAGAAGGAATCCCACCCCAAAAAGCTTTTATCAGATGCCTCGCTGAGAAGTGCATCAAATCATAAAAGCATTCCTCTAAATCGCACTGGATAATTAAAGGGAGAGAAGGAGCAATATTACACAATCAATCATTACCAACCAGCATCTGCAGCTCTGGCTTTCCAGCAAACCCCTTCCACAACCAACAGAACATGGAGAAAAATGAACTGCAAACTTCGTTGAGAAAATTATAATACCAAATGAAATAATTTTGATCTTTTTGTGGACATTCTGGAAATGGAAAATAATTTATTCCCTAACGTCCTTGAGTGATGAATATTTGGATTTATTTCAAAGGGAATCAGAGTCAGGGAGTGTGTGAATGTAATGAATTTCACTGCTGATACTGGGTAGCAGCACAAATGGATCTATCATCTTCTTCTTGCCCATTAATGCTAATGCATGTGCATTGAAAAGAGAATATAATCCATAATATATGCACAAAATCTGCATTATTGTTGGTAGGAGAGTTACACTTGTCCTTGGGCTTTAGTAATATTCTCTGCTGGTGCTCTTTTGTTTAATAAAAACATCATTATTTTTCCTTTTAATTGAATAGTTACACTTCAGAGCAGCATTAGGAAGACCATTTTCAACTGAATTTCTACTGTAACTCCACCATACTCCTGTTGATATCTCCTGAGGGACAAGTGGATCCACCTCCAAAACCTGATAGGAGTCAAACAGAACTGCCTTTGAAGTATTAAAAAAGTGAAGAAACTTCTCTTACTAAATTATTTTCTAGTTTCTTCACTCCTTCAGTCATGTATAAAAGATCCAGATATCCTGCTGAAGGAAGTGACTTCCAAGAATACCCTTTTCCAGCTCAGCAAAATTCTCACTGACATCAGCAGGGTCGAGATCCTGCTCCCTAAGATTTTCCTTAAAACAGATTAAAAATGGATAACTTAAACAAAACAAATAGAATCCCGCCCCCCCCCAAAAAAACCAAAAAGGCACAGCCCTGGTCGTTGCCTCATAGGTATGAAAATGAAGATATAAACCTTCAACCAGCACATTTTAGTTTGTCCTACTCCTGAGTGCAGCCCCCAGAGCCCCAACCTCAACTGCAAACAAAAAGAGGGTCGCAGCATCCAGAGAGCACTTGTAGGATAGTTCAACTTGATCTTCCCGGAATTCTTAGGGAGAATAATAAAAACCAACGGGGTTTGCTTAAAAAAACAAATAAACAAACACAAAAAACTTACCTCCCCCAAGGAAAAAACAAGCAAAACAAACAAACACCAAAAAATCCCCACAAGCCTCCCCCCCTCACTCTGAGCCCCCACAAAACAAAACCAACAAAAGAACAAAAAAAACCCCAAACAAACAACAACAAAATTATTTTCGAGCCAGTTAAGTATTAGTTCCCTCTCAATCGCAGTGCTGGGTCTGGGAAGGACTTTGAACGTGATTGTGCCTTGTGATATGAATTCAATTTTCATTTCAGGTGCCATAATGGAAATGACCCTAATTCAGATTCTCTAGAGAAGATGTTTGCCCCTTGTCATCAGCTTAGATTTAATTTAAGAGAACACGAAAAAAAAAAAAAATTAAAAGGTACAAATCACATCCCTGTGTTTGCTGCATTAACATGATTTGTGTGAGGGAATGCTGCAGAAATAAAGAGTGAGGAGGCAAAGAAAGCACTTGAAAAGTTTTGACTGCAAATGCTTGCAAAATGCTTGCTTCCTGTCAAAGTAAGATGTCCGAAATAAGCAAAAACTTACCTAAAAATGAGACTAAAGGCCATAGTGACCAGTGTATAAATGAGCGGGTCAGTTGGATCCCTCAAGTTTAATGGTAAGGACTCCAGTTGACTTTTTTCCTCAATAAGACCATCCCCAGAAACTTCAGTCAAAAGCCAAATGACTTCTATTAGTGGGGAAAAAACCCACATGTAGCACTTTTGTTCTTCACCACAAACACCCTGTTCTCTCTATTTTCTTCCCTCCTATTGCCATGAGAAGCCCCCAGCACGGATCTCCTTCCTTTAGGCCAAGCCACAGCTCATGAGGTGCTGCAAAACTTTGCACAGGCAGAAGTTTTCCAGTCAGAGAGTGGTGACACTTTGCACCAGACTGGCGCCACACCAAGCCTGGCAACACCAATAAATTGGCCCTAAGGCTTGAAGGGCTCTTTTCCTTATTTCAGCAACTCCACAGATGAAAATGAGCCCCCTTTTTGCCCAGTTCTGAATTGCAAAGCTATAGAAGAGCCTGTGACATTCTTGTTGTGCTCCATTTGTCTGTGGCTGAGGGGGCACAGACATGGGCAAGTCAAATCTGCTCTTATCAGTCAGGTTGGATAATTGGGTTGTTCAGGGTCTACTCTCCTTTCTTGAAGATGTTTTTCAGCGACTGAAATGTCATCAGGTCACTGATGGATCTGTTGGTCGTTTGGGAGGCAAAATAAACTGGTTTGTTTTAATCTCTGCACTGTAACGTTCTGTGTTGAGGAACATGGACCTGCACGAGCTGTAAGAGCAGCTGGGTCAGTGAGGGAAAACAGTAACATCTCTGTGGGCACAAACACCAAAAGGGCACTGAAATGTTTCAGTGTGAATTCATCTCACAAACAGCAGAACCAACATTGTGTTTTCAGACCTCCCAGAATCTGATTGTCAACAGCTCCTCTATTGTGTCAGAAATTGTGACATTATTAAAAACGGGATGACATCCTTAAAATCTGCATTTAGATGAATAAATATAGGTTGAGTGGCTGCACTTGAGGCAATCATTTTGGGGAGAATTCTGTCAATGCTTTTTTCTCTCCCCTAGCAAGTTGCAATTCTTACTCTCAAGTTTAACAAAAGTGCACTGAAAGGATGCCAATAAACACACAATTAAAGATTATCAGAGTAATCAAGCAACAAAAATTTTGATTCCTTATTGTGCTACCTTAAAGAAATACAAATGAAAAACTGTTCTGATATTCCACTTCCAGAATACATTAAAAGAGAATAAAACCTCTTTCCACAAGCTTCCTGTTGGTAATAAGCATTCTGTGCTGAGATACACAGCACAGTAACACAATTTATTCTATTTAAATGGAAAAAAAAAATATGTACAAAATGCAGCTATTACCCAGATGCTGAAAGGTATTTTTTTCCCAATTCAAAGCCCCTTAAAGGCATTTTAGGGCAATTAGTTAACAAACAAGTTCTGATTTGCAGATTTCAATGAATGCAGGCAGCATTTTAGAGGCAAAATAGGAGCATTAAGGCCCTCAGCATAGGTGTGATGTCAGGGAAGGTGTCTGGCTTTAATCCACGTTCCTGCTGAAGTCTTACCCAAGGGGGAGGGATAGAGGCACCAGGATAAAGCCTGGGCTGCTTAAACCTCCCCTTGCAGGGGAATGTACAGCTCCACGGGAGCTTTAAGCCACGTTTGAGGTCTCCTGTCAGTCACCTGTGCTCCCATTCTGTCAGGCAGCAGCCAAAGCTCCAGGGTGGCTTTGCAGGGGCTCTTCCACCCTGCCACGTGCTCATGGCACAGCAGCACCTAAATTATTGCTAAAGGAAGCTCCTCGTGGAACACAGGCTTTGAGGATGGGCAAATAAAAGTTGACTGGCCAGTGCTGAAGTATCTGGTCGTGTTCAATAGACAAGGGACAGAACACACCCTTCCATCACAGTGTGATTAGCCTCTTATTCTACTAAATGACAGTACTGTTTTTAAAAAATAGGGATGGGGTGAAGTGACAGGGTGATTACAAGAACTTTAAACAAATACATCCTTTCAGAAAGCTCAGGGATATTTTAACCTCTCTTTTCCCACGATCACTCCTCTTGGCTTAAGTCAGCCCTTGTGCCTTTTCAGTGGGTGACAGAAGCACAGGCAGCGTCTGCTCTGAAAACAAGGAACAGCAGTTCGGTTCAGCAGAGATCTGTACAGACATCATTTACTGGGAGAGTTGATAAAACACTTAAGAATTTGTCTCCAAAGTATGAATTGAGAACAAGCCTTTCAACACATGCTCACAAGCCTGGCTACTGCTATTGCCATTAAAAAAACAAAAGAGAATTCAAAGATGCCACTCAGTTGTCAGAGTGCTGTACCAGCGCTAAAGGAAAACAAAACACAAATGAAAAAACACATATTTGTATCTCAAAAGTGCAGAATAAAATCATAAATTGCATCAGACAGTGTACAAGTCACTGTCCCTTTCCATTAGCAGTGGTTGGAGGCAGAGCCAGTGTTACAGGATGTTTCACTCTGCAGTTTCCCTTTAGGTGTCACATAAATTAGCCAGAAACAAATATTTAACTTTCCTCAGGAACAAGCTGTCTTTGTCACTTTGTCTTGACTTCATCTGTGTGCATTAGACTCTGCCTGAAGAGTTCTTGAAGACTCCTTAACATCAGAAACAGAAGCTTCTCACTTTAAATCATAGTAACAGCAGTGCCCAACTTAGCTGGCAAAACATGAGGGAAACGGTCTCAACTGCAACATTCACGAGGTCTACACAACGAAATCCCAGTGCATGAGAAAGAGGAACGTTTTTCCACTCTCCCACTCCAACTGAAGGCTGGGGAGAAGTGACTCAAGAACAGAAAATTTTTCACTGACTTCCCCCCCTACCCCCAGTAATTTGTCAGAACTACCAATATTTACAGAAACCCAACGATGGCTGTGAAATGTGTTTCAGAACAGAATTTGTACCCACTCCAGAAGCTTCTGTGTACCGAGTTCTTGCATGTCTTTGTTTCATTGTGAATATGAAGGCCATATGAATATCAAGGCCTGGCTCAATGTTTCACAGGGAACAAAAAAGCCCTGAGTTAGTGCTGTCATACTGTGATTCAGGACAATTCAAGTCACTGAAAATATCATCACAGGAGCAAATGATGAAAAGGATCTAGATCTCTCCTATGAAAGGCATTTCTCATTGAATCACTTCAAGTACCTTTAAAATTACTCTTTATAAGGTGCTTGGTTTAAAAGAAAGACATTTTATCACCCACAAAAAATAATAAAATAGATAATTCTGATTTAGCAAGACATCTTTGACTATGTTGGCTTCACAAGACTAAGCATCAGAGAGCTTTTGGGGCCTGGATTTGCAGAGCAGGGTGGGTGGGTGGAGGAATGCTCATGTTGATGTTACACCACCACAATGTGTTATTTATCATGCAATGTGTTATCATCACAATGTGTTATTTTAGTGCTAGTATAATGCTTCCTCTTACAAAAAATGTCAAATACAAGATTTTTCTTGCAATTATGGTTTGTTTCAATAGATAAAAGGGATTTGTCTTAACAAGAAAGGAGCTTGTCTGCAAAGTATACTTGCACATGTCTGTAGAGAAATATAAGTGGAAAAAACCCTAAAATCCATCTGAACATTTCCTTCTTAAAATAATGCTGTATCAACCCAAATGATTTCATTTTGTATGCACCTCTGTGAGTTATGGAATGACAAAATGCATTCTTGTACATGAGCACATCCCAAAAAGGACTGTGCACTGGAGCAGATTGCCCAGAGAGGGTGTGGAGATAGTCACTGGAGATACTCCAGAGCTGCCTGGGCACAACCCTGTGCCATGTGCTCTGGGATGACCCTGCTGGAGCAGAGAGGTCGGCCCAGGTGACCCACTGTGGTCCCTCCCAGCCTGAACCATCTGGTGACTTCGAGGAAAAGACAGAGCACCAAACACTTGCAGCTTCTTCATTCTACTGAAACTTTCATTGAGTGGAGTCTGAAAGACTCCTCACTCCACACACATCACAAGTGTGAGACCCAAGTGAAAAGCTCTGCTGTATCTGTGCTAGAATTCACTTCAGCCCCTGGCCCTGGTTGGGGTTCTGCACATGGGAGCCCTTCCTTTGCTCTTCCCCCTCTCCTCATCCCACCCCATAGCACAACAGAGTTCAAACCCAGTACAAAAGCTTGGCTTTCTCTGCAGAAACACTTCTGTCACTCCATCTGTTGTGGCAGGTGCACCCTCAGCCTGGCAGTTCAGGAACTGTGGCACTACAAGCAAGGCCAGAGAGACACCAACATGAACTGTGGAACCTTCCACTGGTCCCTGAGCCAGAACACAGTGATGAGACCTCCAGATCATGACCAACTGCACCACAAATTCAAGCCTTATGGCCTCTTGGGCTACACATTTTAGATGTTGAAATAGAATACATTTAGAATACAACCTGAAGGTTGTGCGCTGATAACAGGGTGTCACACAAAGAAAAGCACCAAGTTTTACAGTTGCCCACATATTGTTTCAATGGCACCTGTTGACATGTCAGCATTTTACTGGGTGCTGAACTGAGACAAAGAAACAGTGACCAAAGTCGAGTGTTGGGGGATAAATGGCATCAGGATATTTTCATTTAATTGATCTGGGTCACACTGCACGTCTAAGAGGTAAAGGAGTTTAAAGGGAACTCTGCACAAATGTGAGCAGTGGGGTTGGGAAGAACATTCCCAGCTGCTCAGCCCACCCCACCACCACTGGCAGTGGTTTGTTCAGTGCAGTTGCTCTGTTTCCACTCATTAACACCCTAAAAAATTGCCTTCTCCACTGAACTGCTCTCATGAACATTGTTAGTTCCTTTAGTGGCTCGATTTTGGAGATACAGAATCCTTCCTTTAACTACAGAGGATCCCCTGCATTAAATGAAGGGCTTTTGTATGTTTGATTAAATGTTCAAAAAATTGCCTGTGATAATTGGGGGATACAAGAGGCTTATTTCACCTGAAGATCTTTTACAAGAAATAGGGGTTTTTTTCCTGATTTTGCTCCATTTGGACAGTCCATACATAATTTAAAAACAATATGTTTTCAATTATTTTGAGTTCCCTAAACAAGAGATTTTTTAGGGATGTTAAATATAACCAGATAATCATTAAAATGTTGCTTGTGTTGCAATTTTTTTTGCAGTTCAAAAGCAATGCTAAAATTTCTTCGTAGTAAATGAGACCTCAAGGGAGGAATGGTTAGAAAGAGGTTTAATCAGATTTTCCAGTAGAAAGCAGAGTTAAAAAAATCCAGCAAAATCACCTTCAATTTCCCTGCTCTTCTGGAATCAAAGTCAAGCCCAATAACCATTCATAGTCAAGTTATTCCAACAGAACCGTGTTCCTTATTTCATGGAAAAGTGCTGTCTAGGTGAAACTGACTGCATGACCAGAAATGTTTGGGCTGCATCATCCAAAGTGCTCAGGTTTGTAGCACTGACGTGACTTCATTATTACTAAATAAAATCAAAGCCTTGGAGGATGTTTGGAAATGCCTGACAAGCTACAAAATTGTATCTTAGAGACACCTTAGTAAGAAGTCAAAAGAAATCAGCTTCATCTTCCTTGACTGACAGTTCAGTGTTCAAAATACCAGTTGGCTACAAGTGCTGTTCATGCAAAAATATAAAATATATCCAAGATGGGCAGAAGTGTTGAGTCTTACAGTTTTCTTGGGGGTGTACCTTACTTTCCCATTAAAGTCCTATATCCACATTTCTCCTTTCTTGGCAGTTGACTGCGTTTTGCTCCAGGAGCAGAAGTTGCTCATCATGCATTTGCATCACTTGCTGCTCCACGTCCAAACCACCGAGTTTTCATAGTTTGCTTTCACATTTTTTGGGGTGCTGTTTACACAGGCAGCCAAGGATTGAGAATTCCTTGGTTGTTTTAGTTCTTCTGGAAATGCCCCTTGTTGCATTCAAATGGTTGATGCACTACAAAGAGCTGGACAGACACTCTCAGCTGCCACTGCATATTTTGAGGCTGGTACGTCTCCAACCTTACAAGAGCCTCATTCACCCCCAGCAGCCCCCTGAGACTACAGAGCATTATATAAATAGCTGCAACACAGCCAGTAATACTTTTTCTAGTTTTGGAGCCTCTGCAAGTTCCTATCTCTGCTTTATGCATGGAGATATCAAAAGCCAGCTATGTTAAATAGGTTGTCTTCAAAATCTGACTCAGAGAATCCCTTACCTCTGGCGTTATCAGACACACACAAAAAATGTGCAGCTCTTTTCTTATCCACGGGATGAGTGGTGAACTCCAGGCCTTTGTTGTCAAACAACTTGATATAGTCAACCAGCACTTGAAAGTAAAACATACTTTTAAAGAACTAAAAGGAGAAATGTGATGTGAATACATGCCAAAACAACCTCCTTGCTGTCTCAGCATATTTAAGGTGACAGCTTTTACTTGCTCCTCCAGAAATCCTTAGGGAGGAATTAGGAAAACATATCTCAAGGCACACAGTTACATGGTGCATAAATTACACTTTATGTATTCAGGGTTAAACTTAACACAGAGGGAACATAAAGTGGCTCCACACTGCCAGAAATGATCCTAAAAAATCCTGCAGTCTTTATGCAAGGGCTGTGCTTCCACAGGGAAGGAGGGTTTGTTTCATTTTCCTCCTCTGAAGTTTGCAAGTAAACAACCCAACAGCATCTTGACTTTGAGAAGTTATTCAAACTGCAATTTTATGTGCCAGCCAACACTATCAGACAACCAGGGGGTTTTGTATCTATTTTGTGCTTTCTTGACATTTAAAAACAAGTGTATGGGAGTATTTGGGCAAATTTTACAGGCTGCACTAAAAAAAAAAAACCATTAAAGGCAAGACCAGCAACACCAAATGAATGCAGATACATCAGGAATGCCTTTCTAGCACTTCATTTCTGCAACCAGAAAGCAGAGGAACAAAACATGAGCTCCATGAGACAGTTGACTGTCAGGTTGCTCAGAAGATAGGGATAAATGTAAAAACAAATTAAACTGTCTAGAGTTCCTATTAATTGGTTTCTTGTGCATAGGAGGAATTACAGCTAAGAGGTATCCAAAAGAAGAAACCTGATCAACAATATTAATTCTCGTGTGTAAATAGCTTGAGGATAAACAGTGATAATCTCCAGAGTCAACAGGATGGTTTTCTTCATTTACTGAAGAAAACATTACATAGCTGTATAAAGCCTATTCACAGTTAATTAATTTACAGTTAATAAAGCTTCTGTGTCAGTGCTCAGTACTAGGGAGTTACACCCTTTGTAACCACATCACACCCCCTCACTTTTAGGGGAACGAACCAGAAGTGGCAGAATTTAAGCTACCACTGGAAAACTCAGATCCTTGTAGAGTTTGCCACATTACAGGTGTGTTTCCAGGTAAATTGTGGGAGAGGACTCAGTGTGGCATCTTCATGTTGAAGAAGTTACTTCTATTCACAGTCTGACAAAATTGAGGGAAATGGTAAAATTTGATTTGGTTTAATCCAAAAATTGCACAATCAGATGTATTCCTGTCATTTTGATGGTTATTACTATATTAGCACTAATTATCACCATGGAGGTTGACAGCCAGATTCTCAGTTGCCACAAACAGTGGCACTGGATCCTCTGCTGCTGTTTAAGAAGGGATGACAAAACACAGAACCAAAAGACAGATCCAGACCTAAACATGCTCACCTTTTAGTGGGGTGGTCAAACTTCTCCAAGCATGTTATAAACATCAGAACAAAACTGGGAGTTAAAACTGGCCCCATTTTTTTAGTACACTGTTCAGTGCTTTTCCCTAATGAATAGGGGGATGCATTATATAAACTCTTTCCTTTTAACATTGCACTGGTCAACTTAGTGAGCCTGAGATGTTCTGGTAAAGATTCCCCTCAGTGACACATAGCACTGGGATTTGCTGGGATCCAGCTTTATTACACACATTCAGATTTAAGCCTGGATCTTGCGTTAGCTGGAGCCCTGCCCTGCCGTTTCACGCTGGCTGATTTGTGTATTCTTTAAAAACCTTAACATACCATTCTGACAAGTCCCAGTCAGCATGGCAACTTCTTGTGCAAAAGAGCTGTGCGTGCATTCCATCAGTTCTGCTGACTAACTGGCCAAAAATCAAGTTCTGCCAGTCCAGTGACCCAAGACTCAGGAGCAGACCTGGACCAAGCCAAGAGGCCAAGGCCAGACCCATTTCAAAGCTCAGCTTAGTCAGAGGGGGAAAAAAAAGGATGAGAAAATCAGGGAAGAAGTGTGAGCAGTGGGCAGAGAGAACAAGTGAATCAGGACCTGCTTAAAACCCAGAGTGAAGATATCGGAAAAGAATAACAAAACTGGAAGGATGTATAATTTAAAGGGAAAAACAGACAGAGGAGTGAAACAAGGGAATGTTTTATTACATTCTTCAGCTGCAGTGATAAACCAAAGTGATATACACCCAGCTAGCACAGGAGAAACAGAAGAACTCAAAAGAGAAGAAAAACATGCAAAGAGTCCATAAATTATTTTGCAAGGTATGGTATTATCAAATAGAAAATTTAGTGCCGGGGTGTTACTATAAATAATCCAATAAATATTAACATTCCTATATGGGATAGAACAAGCTTGGATTGGAACATGTACTGAAGTTCACAGAGGGCAGGGAATGCCTAAAGCAGGGCTGGTGCTGTGCAGCATTTTGGGAAGAGATATAGAGGGTCAGAACTCCACCTTCAGTGTTGTAAGTGATGTGAGTTGTTGAAATATGCATCAAATGCAATAGCAGAGAGAAGGAAAAGGCCCCTCTTGAGCACCAAACTCCAACCCTGCTGCTGAGAAAGACTGGCAGGGAAACAGCTCGGTGTGGGGAGCTGGGAGCAGGGTTGGCTTCACTCCTGTGCCTGGGGATGTTCCCTATCCATGAGCACCATTCCTTTTCCATCCAGCCCCAAGGAGCAGAAAGCAATATCCCAAACAGTCAGGATAATTTGTTCCACTAAGACACAGAAGATTTGCTCCACAAGTGCTAAGGATTATACTCCTAAATTGCCTGATTTAATTTTCATTTTCCAAAAAAAACACAGGCACTTCAGTGGAAATAAAGCAGCGAGTTTAAGTTCCCTGAATGTTTTGGGAAAAGTTTTTTCAGGCTGAGAGCACGATCTGAAAGGATTTATCCGCTTACAACAGGTGAAACACTTCAATATATTGCTGTTATCATAAAACTCCTGTCTTGTATTCCCATCCTCATTTCTGAATATTAAAATAACTGTTAGATATATCTCATCTTAAGAGAAAATAAGTGCTTCCTGCGCTTGCACAACATGATAACCTCAATAAACACTTCTCTAGGCTTTCTATTAGAAGGCATTGTGTCCTGCACGTTATTCACTGTCACACTGCGCTTCCTGGTGTTATGTACAAATAAAACTGAAAGCCATGAGAAAAAAACAACATCCAAAGCAAGGAAGACTCAAATTACTTGGTCCTTAAAGCTCAAGTTCCAAAAGCAAACTGGTCAAGGGTAAGTTTTGTAAACAAATATTAATTCTACCCTACCTGGCAAAAGCTGGTAATTGCAGAATATACTGAAAGAACCCCAAATCATCAAGTGTCTGTATTGGTGCATCATTTTGACTGGAATTAAAACCTATGCCAAAATAGTGCTGTTTGCACTCAATAACAATTAAAATATTGATTAAAAACAATAATACAAAATTCTTCAAACACTAAGTCATCAGAAGACATGTAAATTGTTATATATGTGTACTTATATAAAACTTCCTTTGTGCTTTGTGGAACAAGACCCTAGCTGCCAATTATAAGTCTTTTTCAACTTTGGGATTTGTTTTGTAAATTTTGGAATCCATTTGCTCTGAATTGAAGCAGGAAAAAAAAAAAAACAAACAAAGCACTTATGGATAAAGAACAAAGAACCTAAAACAATGCATATTTAATCTCAGCTTAAAGAAAACAATTCAAAACTCATTTTGAGAAACATGGAGGTGTTGCCCAAGTTTTCCCTCGGATGTCAAGCTGATTTGATATTTAACATTCAAAGTAAACCAAACAGTGCAAACAAGGTTCCTTTAGAACCAGAGATGAAAAGCGGATAGAAGCTTGTTGATTCAACAAAACTACCATTTTAGCACAAAGTTCAGCTTTAAACTTCCACCTGAATAACTGCAATAGGAAAAAGGTTATTTATTTAAAACCTACAGGAATCTATTTTGGGGGGCGGGGAGGGGGGCATGATGCTGAGTTGGGGTTACACACAGATGGTGAATTTTATCCGATTTTATCAAACAAGGGAAAAGTGAGAGAGGAAAACCCCAAACTTGAGAAGGTGCTTTTCCCATCAGAGTATTTTCTTCTGTTTACCTGACATATCTAGAACAAATTTGTTTGGTTGTGTTCTGTGCAACAAACAAGCCCTCAAATGTTCAGTATTTCACCTTGAACTACTTGAAAGCATGTGCTGTGAACTCGCTAAAATTTTAGGTTTCTAAAGAAAGAATGTGGGGGTGAGGGAAAGAGGTTAGTCTAGAAGGGTGACTCCAGCAACATGTTAAATTCCACTGCTACAGTTTTACATCCAATAGCCAGAAAACAAGCAAACCAAAGCACAGCCTGCACGGAAGATATCAGGGCCCACAGTTACATCAGGAACTCAGTACAAGCCATATATTGCTCTGCCTGGTGATTCATTGCATCTTTCAGTTTTCGAGCAAAATATTGTTTATTTAAAAGGAGGAGAGCCAATGTATCTACATACACATATATACCAGCCTTCTGGTTTAAAAGTCCTGCTCAGAGAAAGGAAACAAATTGAAACACTAAACCAAATGTAACAACTTAGGCACTTCTCCATTTCTTGTCTTTTCTTCATGGAAGTGACATAAGTGGGAGACTCTGGATCCACGTGCACTTGAGTGACTTGGCAGATACTCGCTGTGGGCTTCGTGTCTGACACAAAAATCTCACAGCCCTCCCTCTCAGATGTTCTCCAAGTGGAGACAAATGTCCATGATGATACATTTCACCCAGTCTCAAATAACAGGGACTGCAACAGTCACTTCCTAACACAGGTTGTGTTGTTTCAGAGTTCGTGGCCTGCACATCTTGAATTTCAGGAGTCTGATTTCCACAGGATTTCTTACATTTAAAAAAAAAAACCAAAAAAACCCAAAAAAACAAACAACAAACAAAAACAAACAAAACCAAGCAACTTGGCATTCCAATTGAATTACATATAAACCTGAGGTAGGGACAGGAAATATTATTTCAGATCTTTCAGATCTATAAATCAAGGCTATATATTCAGCTCCCGGTTTGAATAGCCAAGATAGAAACACAAAGACAAGTGAAGAAAGCGAGATGAGAAACAGGAAACTTGTTTCCTGAGCTGCATTGCAGGGGGTGGGGGTGAAATCTTTTAAAGGAATTGCTATATAGGAAGAGGAACCCTGCCTGGTCATGGTGTTGGTTTTCTGACTAAAGATCTGGGGGGACTGCAAAGCTCAGGAATGGAGGTAACTAGAATCCATCACACAGGTTACTTCAGGTCACACCAGATGAATTTATCAAGCCACCAACCCCATGAAGCCAAGAGAAAGAAGAAATACTTTTCTTCTCAAGATGAGGAACTGACTACTTTGACGAAAAGCTCTTGGCCAACCTAAAATCTGTCAAGGAGCTCCAAGGGAGGACTGTGTGGAACTCCAGACCACGTGCTTAACCTGGAATCACTTGCTCCCACTCAAACCCTTTCAGTATTTCACCAGGGATTGAAGCTGGACTAGTCTCCAGATCCCTGGATTCCTGTCATTTAAGGATATTAATACTTATCCTTCAAAGTCTTAAAGGCTTCCTCAGTCCCCTACCCATATTCCTCCCCCTCTTAGATTTGTTTTAAACAAATGATAGTGGTTCTAAGAGCTTTCAGCTCACACCTACTGATCTGACCCTGCTGATTTAAACATGTTTGATTTTAGCAGGCTTTTACCTCACTTTCCTTTCCTAGAGATGATGTGTTTATTCACAAAATAACAAGAAATGCATAGAAAGGACTGAAATAGCAACTGCTGCCTTTGCTGGACCTGCACTGCTGCTCTTTCCTTTATGGTTGCTTCATTTTAGAATGAAAGTTGCTGGAAATCAAGTATCCAGCAAAAACTTCATAGAATGAGGTTTAACCCAAAATTATATGACAAACTAATTATAGCAACATTACAAACTAATTATAATCATTATTATAGAAAGCTTTGTTTCTTCCAGGGCTCAACTGTTCCAGCAAAAACACTATGAACCAAAGGCAGCCAGAATAAAAGGACACCCCAGGTAGATAAAACATGTGAAAATAGATTGCAACCTGGGTATATGAAAGCCTTAAACCACAGCTCATTAGGCATTTTTGCTTATGAAGTGAAAGAAATAAAAGCCCATCTGCTAAGGAACAACCTGTTGTTCATCAAATACACACATATTGTCTGATTAAAGCAGACTAATTTTTTGAGATAAAAAGGGAGAGAAACTCATGAATGAGTCCCAGAAGACATCTTGACCCACAAGAAATAAATCAGATGCAGCCAGTAACGGGATTGTGCCGTACCCAGTTGTGTAAGACCATTGCTGAACTGTCCTGAGAGACCACACTGCTTACACAGCTCTCCCATCAATAACACCACGAGAAAATCCTGCCTTCACGACCAGACAATTACAAGAAGTCACATGTAAGGAATAAAGCACATTCCAGATGCTCAAGAAACCTTTTTCTAGGGAGTACTCCTGAATTCTCTCTGCAAATTTTCTGCTTAGTTAGGACACATACCTGGCCATGCAATTCATCCTGCGCTGCCCACAGTGTGCCAGGCAGTTTGCAATGCCCGAGGACACAGACAATTGTTATTTTATGCTTGCATTTTAAGTGAGAATTTCTATACCTTGGTAAAGGACAGACTTTTTTTTCCTCCAGTAAAGTTCCTTCAAATCTTAGCAGCCCTTTTGAGGCTTTGGAAAAGTGTGTGTCCCTCAGATAATTTAGATTTTTGTCTCTTATGGTTGTTCTTCTTTGGGACCTATGAAGGCAGAACTGGAAGGATCTTAACATTTCAGTCAGGCAAAAGGGAAGGGCATGGCTAGTTACCTTAAATACACAAACTCTTGTTTCAGAAGGTCATGGTTTTGTCTCTGGAAAACAGGAATTATTGGTGTTATGAGAAGAAAAAAAGGCATGAGGTGACTATTACTTATTCTCCAAGGGCCTTGGTGTTGTGCTTAACTTCCAGCCCCTCCCCACTTCCCAGAGCCACACATTTTAAAACCTGGGAATATTTGGTTGTGCCTTTAGTGAACACAGGAGGGGGAAGCAGCTTAATTTGCAAGTGTCACAAGGTCCACATTGTCATTTGGCTTCACTTTCTTAATATTCTCAGTCTTGCATTTGTTCATTCCATGGCACTAATTCCATCAACAGCACTCCAAACCAGCTGTGCAGACACAGCTGCCTGTGGGAGCAGAGCAGAGCAAAGCAAAGCTGGCACAATGTCAGCAAAAACATACAAAATAAATAATGCACTGCAGCCCTGTGTTCTCTCCCACAAACTGGACACCAATACTTGAATCCCTTTGCACAAAATCTCCACTGAGTCTGATTCTGCAGCTCTGCAAAGTCACTCTTGTTTCCAGCAATCCTCTCTTGTCCCCACTCCCCCAGAAGAGCAATGGCCAATGAGCTGGATTACCATAAATTCAGCAATCAAATTTACACAGCTCTGGAGATGCAAGTAAAATGAGTATTGTATCTTCATTTCCTTTGTGGCACTTTATCAACCTCTT
Source organism: Lophotriccus pileatus (assembly GCA_035583135.1). Taxonomy (NCBI): domain Eukaryota; kingdom Metazoa; phylum Chordata; class Aves; order Passeriformes; family Tyrannidae; genus Lophotriccus; species Lophotriccus pileatus. The sequence continues at coordinate 10,165,640 of JAWWES010000051.1, forward strand.
CCTCTGTTGATGGGAGAAGTCAATAAAATCCTATTAACACTAAGATGTTGTATTAAGTTTGACAGTTTACAAATTGCAGGGGTTTTCATTTCAAATATGAGCAGCTTGAGATACACTCTGGAGTTTCACTGTATAAAATTGTTAAAGTTGGAATAAAGCAGATAAAATAATTTGGCTGTATTTTTTTCCTCTCCTTTTAAAGAGGGCAACAGAAGGGAAAAAAATCAAACATAAAAAACAACCTTATAAGCTTTCCTGGGAGATTCACATTAGTCTAACTAGGAAGACCAGAATAATACCAGATCTATATTTTGAGCAAAGCATTTGTTTTCCTATGGACTCCATGGGCTCTGTATCAGGCTCTGCTGCTCTCCATAATCACAAGTAACTGCTCTTGCAAAATGAGTAACACATCCTAAGAGAAAAAGGCTTAAAGCAACTGAACCCTTAAATAGGTAAATAAATAGAGATACCAGCAGCAGGGATGGAGTTGGCACCTGCAGAAACAGCAATCAAGAGTATAGCTGACCAGGTGGTAAATGAATTAGGAATTGTGCCAGAACAAAGTTGGGGACAAATCTCAAGCTATTCCTTCAACTGGGCAAATTGCCATCACTTCTGCATTTATCCACCTGGTGATTTAAAATCCTGTTCAATATTATTTGAAGAAAACAAACACCAGTCCCAGTTGGTACTGTTCCTCCAATTCTTGCTTCACTGAAAAATGTTCTCTGAGAGGAACATGCAGAAGGCATTTAAGCCAGGTCTAGAAACCTTTCCTAAACAAGAGGTGACTGGAAACATGAGAGAAGGGAGAAGAGCAAAAAGGGCCACATTTGGCCCAATTCCAGGGAATCATGCAAGAAAACAAAGAAGAAATAAGTGAAGCAGAGGCTCTGAGAGGGCAGTGTCCCTTTACTCTGCTTGTTCAGCCTTTTAAAAGTAAAAGTGCTTGGCCTTGTGGGCTGGGAACAGTAGAAAAGTTGCAGCTGGAATGAACAACAAGCAGGGTTTAACACAGCTCTAGCTTTAATTCTTCTCAAAACCTTCCCCAGACTCATACAACCATTTCTGAGCAAGTCTGAAAGATCCTTCATTCCCAGTGCTGGGCAGTACAGAATCACTTGGTTTAATTGTTAAGAATAAGGACTCCACAAATATTTACACCCCCTCCCACAGTTCAACGCTGTCTCTACTTTGATTAGACTTGGACAATTTGCAAGAAACTTCACTCTAATTTAATTTCTAGTTGTCTCATTCTTGTTCTTCTGCTTAATGAAGAAGAGTGCAAAGCTTGACATTTTTTAAATGCACTTCCATTTTAAGTATAATCCCAAAGCCTGTCAAAAATTTAGTATTCACTGGATTCCTAAAGGATATGGATTCTTGCAATTAATTAATTAACTAAACCAGGAAAATACCACTTAGATGCTCCCATCAGAAAATACAGGTTATGTACTTACAGCCTTTTCAAAACCAACAACTCCAACCACCCCAGAGTTTGTGGCTATACATAGATCCCTCAGATCACCACTCTCACTGCATCAGACAGCCTGGGACTGCTCACAAGACAGAGTGGGAGGCTTTATTTTGAAGCAAACGTTGCCTCCAGCAAGGATGTTTGCACACAGCAATAACTTGCCAGTGTTTAAGGCCAGAAGCTTTCTTAACACCCACTTAGGAACATTCAGATCCATCTTTTTTGCCTATAAACCATATTTCATGACAGGAAAGAAAACTTTTCCTGCTTTAAGTAGTTTTGTCCTGCTCTGATAGCAGGTAGATCACATTTAGCCATCTATCCATCACCCTGACTGCACACACATTCCCATACACCAACAGCACATCATGGATCCATGGACACTCCAAAGGAGTTTCTCTGCTAGGTGATGCTGTTTGTTCTCTCTTCACTGTCCTTCAGCTCAGGGGAAAAGGACACAGTGGCCAAATTCTGTGAATTCAGCACCACAGTTAATTTATTGGCACCATGATTTTGCTGCTTTAAGTGGTTCCAAGTACAATCTTGCAGGCTCAAATTTCACCTTAAGCAGCAGAATGAAAAGGTGTCTTTCCATAGTGCTTAGAGAAAATAATCTGCTTGGAGAGTAGAATCTCGGGGGTTAAAACTGAGCAATACAACAGTATTTCTGTTATTTGTATATTGGTAATGGCTGACCTATCTAAATTGCCAATTAAAGCTTAGAGCAGGCCAAGTAAAACCTGGACACTGCCAGCCTACACCAGAACACCCACCACAGCTGAGGCCAGGATTTGGAACTAAAAATCGTAAGCCCAGGAAAGCAAAAGATCTGAAAACCTTTCTTCACAAAACATTGGTTGTGATTTGTACTTTGTCACCTCATCAAACCTTGGCATTCGAAGCTACACCTTCAACCCGTCAGATCTGGGGAGACCCAGCTCTTTAGGGACAGGGTATTTTTGAGGGACTGGTACCTACTGAGAGTAAACAGTGTTAAGTGTCCCAATGGCTGAAGAAAGGAAGGGATCTTAATGTTGCTCCCCAACCCAACTGAAATAATGGTGTGCTGTCATGTCAGCAGTGAAATATCAACATAGACCAACCTTCTCTCTACCTTCCTGTGATATTGTTATGAGTGATGCATTTTTAGCTTTATATCAGGAGACAACATCTCAACATCCTTTGATATTTTACTGCTGTACTGACTAAAAAAATAGAGCATGTGACCCTTTTTATTTTCTGGTTCATCAGTTTTATGTCCTTATTTACTTGCCATAGATTTTTAAATCTGATGGTAACCAACACAAGCTGCTCTAAATATGCTGTGTTTAAGAGATACCAGCTGACTGACTGTGACTTCATGAAAGCCTGTTTTCAAAAAATTACCTGTGTACATGTGTATTTTTTTTAATGCACAGTGTAACAAAGAAAAGACACAGAAGATGGCAAACAATTACAGATTCTTGTCTAACCTGGGGATACACCCCATTGTAGCTTGAAAAAAAGTTGATTTCGTCCACTCTGCTGGTCCAGGAGCAGACCTGGTTTCTTTGCTGCAGAACCTGCCATGCACTGGGCTCAGAGATGCTCAGGCAGCACAAAGGCATAAACCCCCATCGATCCTCCCACCTGTCTGTGTGCACACCTAATCCCAAGTTCTGCCAAGGACAGGGAGCCTCCAGCATGTCCCCCTGTTCCCCCAAACCCTGCCTGTGCTCTTCCTGTGATTTAGGAAGCCCTTAATTGCACTATTGCTTTGCAGTAAATGACAAACAGGAGTCTTTTCACACTTGTCCACTCTCATAACTGGACTGATTTTGCTTCACCTGCCACAGTAATTGATTTTGTATGATAATCAACAACTGCCACCTCAAGTATTAGACTTCCCTGTTTAGCAGTGTCCTCCTGTGGGTGGCTGACAACATGCTATGAAGTTACTAAAGAGGTGAAAGAGTAATGTTTCCAAATGGTGAAGAACAATACCTAAAAATGGGGGTTTGTTCTCCTCACTGAACTAGGTAACATGTTGCAGAAGGCCCAAAATAATCAAGTTGAGTCCAAACCTGTCGCTTATCATTTGGACCTGGGAATAACTGCCAGTCACAGATGGAAAGATCTTCACACCAGTCAAGAAATCTACTACCTGCAAATGACCACAACTTTAGAAGTATGATTAAAAATATAGCCACTAAATAAAAGCTACAACTTTTCTTCAAAACTGTTGTGGTTTGGGTTTTTTTTTTTTTGTTTTGTTCTAGTTTTTGGGGTTTTTTTTAAATAAAGATTTTATTCTTCATAGCAAAGGTTTCTTCATATATACAACAGATATTCTATTAACATTTAAGAGAAATGTGTGTAATTAAACCATCTCCATCCTGTCTAGATTAGTTGATTAACAGAAAGCCTTTGTTCTACAAGAATCTATTACTTTGGAATCCTTGACTTTATCTCCACTATATAAAAATAAATAAGAATGTTTTACAAATAAAGCCTTTAAAAGGGAAGCTCACTGCAAGATAACAATAAAGTATTTATGTTTACATCTGCCTGCCTTCATTTTTTGGTTGTTATTATTTCCACCAACACATCTCCCCTAAAGCAACAGAACTCGTTTAAGTCTGACTTCCTTAGCCCCTCCTGCTTCCACTGATTCAGCAGGAACGCTGTCAAGCACCTGGTGCTTTGCTGTTCCTGAGTAGCCCAATTATCACTTGGATTGCATCAAAATTAGGTTCTTTTTCAAATGGCTCAGCTGCCCTCTCTCGAGATTATTTTCACACTCAGACTGTGGCTCTCAAACAAGGATGTCTCCAAAGCAGATTTCCTCCGCCTCCTTCTCTTTTCATCTCTCCCAGTCTCCCAACTGCACAGGGTAACAGGCAAATAGCAGCAAAGATGTGAGAAGCCAAAACACAAGAGACAGAAAGCCACAACTATAGAAAATAAGGGCCAACAGGGCAGCTCTCAAACAGCTGTGAAGATCGCAGTGGAGCTGCAGGACAGATCACTTACTACAGACCACCAGCCAGGGGCACTGAGTTCCACGGGCTCCTTCCCACTGCCTCTTCCCTCCCCATACCCTGTCAGGGCAGCCCTCCCTGGCCCACAGCTCCACAGATCCCCAGACACTTTCCAGCAGGAGTCCTAAAAGCACTCAGGGAAGGACTGGACCCTTCTTGTGCTCATGCTGCCACAGGTAACACCTTAAGGCAAATACAGAGCTTGTTCTACGATGCTTTATAAAAATTGGGTCTGGCTACTAGAAAAACAGTGTCAGACTATGGCTAAGTTTTCTAAATGTGAAGTGGTTTTAAAATGTGTTTTCTCCACTTGAAAGGTCCACAGCTGCTTCACCCAGAATCAGTTTTCAGAGGTATCTGATGAGCTGAACACCCTTCTTCAAGCAAACTCCCAAGTATAGCTCAAACCATGAGCAGAATGTGCAGAAGACAAACACCTTCAAACACCTCAGCAGTCTTAGGTTACCTGAAGCCCTTCTTCTAAACAATTTTCATCAGATAAGCAAGAACACCTTATGGAACTGGATGAAATAGTAAGGCATCTAGTTTAATGAAGTGTTTATGTTCTTGATCAAAATACTGTACTGAAGTTGCAGTCAGGTTAAATTGAATTCTTTACAAGAATAATGAAAGATTTGGCCACAGTACTGAGTGAAATGACTTCCTAATAAACCCAAGTACAGAGCTTGCATTTGAGGCGGCACCTGGAATCAGTAAATACCTGTGCTTCTCCCTTTAAGAACCACAGGTGGCTATTGCACTAATCTGATGCTTTCAGTTTTCCTTATGAATTAAATTCTCCTCTCTTTAGGAGCTCAAGTTCAGTAAAGCTCTTATCTGAGCACTGAGCAGCCATAACATTTTCTCATAAAAACACTCTCTTCAATCTGAAGAGACTTCAGCCTAATTTGAGTAAAGCCCAAAGTAAGACAAGCACAGGAAGAGCTGCCCTGATTTTCTCCAAAGGAATCAAAACACAATCAGTAAAACCCTGCCCTCACAAGTCTTGTGCTTTCCTTATAGTCTCAAACTATCACAAAAGAATTAGAGGCTGATAATTATAGAATATTCAAATGCTTATTTCAGGCTTTGTCTTGAAGATAATCAAACATTACATGATTCAAGTGTAGAGCTTGTTCCACGGCCAATGATGCAACATAATAATCACTTCCTTCTTTCAGTTCATTTAACTCTCCCATTCAGTCCTTTTGCCCTTCTTAAATAATTACTTTTGAGACAACATGAAGTCAATAAAAAAGTTACATAAATAAACACTTTTTAATGTGTATTCAACATAGGAAATGACGGCACCAACAACAGTGAAAGCCAAGTAAATACCCAGAATTTAATTAACTATCTACAATAAAAGCAAACTACAAGCTTAATTTCTCATAAAGAGATACTTAGTCACAGTAGCCAGAAAGACCTAGGATATAAACCTACAATATAATAAATGTTCACAGGAAAACCCAATACTTATGCAAAATAAGTTTATCATTTAACAAGATGTTAAAAACTGTACAAGTTTTACTCTTCTCAACTCCGTGGAAGTTTTGCAGTTTCCAAACCCCCTTCCAGCTCGGAAAGGGAAAAGCAAACAAACAAAAACATACCCTGTACACAAGAACACTTCTAGAGTCAACTTTACTAATGTAAAAACAAAGTTTAAGCACCAAAAAAACCCCCCACAACAGGGTTTTTCAAATGTCCATTTATGAGTCCACATCTATTTAGGGGTGAACTTCAAGAGCATTTAACATAATAGTACAATGTAAAATGTGCAGAAACTCTGCTGCTTAATAAAACCACTGCAAGTTTCTGCTTATCAACAGTGATTTTGTAACACTGGCCAGGATTAAAAAGGCAGCTCTTGTTATGAAAGCACCTCTCTGCTTTCCACCCCTATTCCCAGATGTTTACACTATCTGTTCAAAGGCCTATTAGATCTCAACTCTTTGATACATGACCAGCTCCTCCTGCACAGCTTTTTGTTAACTGAAATCTAAACCCAGCAGGGAAAAGGCCAGATCAGTTTTTATCACGTGTTTTCAGGATCCATTTCCTATGAACAGGCCTGTTCTTTACTGGCTTTCTCAGTGCTCCAGTACCTCAGGAGTTCAGGAGGAGGAGAAGTGAAGAAGAATAGAATTCAACTCTTTACTAATATATTTCTAAATTTATTATTTCTTATTTATTATTTATTATTTATTATTAAATTTATTATTTTTTATTATTTGAGCAACAAAGAGGAGCAGTTTTGGACATGGACACTGATTTCTGATTTCTCAAACACTATCCTGAATGAACACCAGCCTGGTGACCCCTGTTCATACAGGAGCAACTTTTGATCTTCCTTACGCCAAATACTTGATTTTAAGAACTGAGGAACAAGTTGGAATTCAGACACCTACCAAGGAATGGGAGACACATTAAGTCAGAAATTAATAAATAAGAAACACAGCAAATCTTGACTGATTTCTTGAAGCAAAGGAGAGAGTTCTCTTGCAAAACCCAGAAACTCAAACCAAACCACAAATAAAACAAACAAACAAATCACACACAGAATTTCATCTTTCAACTCAAAGGCAAAAATAGACTCAGGAGCTGTGCAGAGCTGAGAAGTGGGTCTTCACTATACACAGACAGAGTAATAACTACCAATCACTGACAGTGTTAAAGTCAAAGCTAAGTACTGAGCAAAATCATTTTTCACTATATTAAAACAAAAAGCTCCTCAGTAACAAAGCTGATTTTTTTAGAATGAGATTCAATTCTGAAAGCAGAGCACTTAATATTAATTGCTCATCTTGCCAATAGTGCTAAAACACATCCATAAGACAACATTTAAAGCTGGTTTATTTCCTCAGGAAAGGGCTTCTCACAGATCTCTCCATCTCAGCTCTGCATTGTAATTGATCAGAGTTCTGCAAACTAAATGATGCATGAATGTGTATAGATTCAAAGTTCAATTTCTTCAATCAAAAAACCCAAAAAGCACTGCCAAAGTAGGCCTGGGGAGGAAAAAAAAAATACCAAAAAGGAAAAACAGCATCTGCTAATATTAAACTCTGAACAGAATCACAAAACCTCATTTAAGGACAGAATAATTAGGCACACAGAAATTGGCACATTGTCAGAAATAGAATCTTTGGGGGAAAAAAAAAAAAGATACAAATATCAGCACTTTCCCCAGCACTCCCCAAGTCTGGGCCTTTTGCTTCCCCTGACTGACTCAATCAATGAGTCAACTGCAGCAGGTCGAACACGACTGTGATAAAATGCCACCTTATGAAGTAACTGCCTTCATAGATCTCCCCAAATGAGTCATAAAACTATTCATCAATATCCCACCTCGTGCAGCACAGCACAGGCAGGAGGGAAGCACCAGAGTCCCTGAACAGCTCCCTCTGATATTCCATTTGCAGGCTATAAATCAGCATCTCTCACATTGGGTCCCACCATTAAGTCGGGACCAGGAACCTCCCCTGTCATTAGCCGACAGCTAACAAGGCATTAACATTTTCATTAGTGGTGTTGGCAAATTCAAAATCGATTTTGAAAGCTCATTTGCATCATATCCTAAAATTGGGAAGTAGAAGGGAGCAGTCTGACAACTTGATTACATACTATAGCCTACATTTTTGGTTTCCTACCTATGTATAGAAGTGAAGTGCACATCACATCTGGGTGTGTTTCAGTGCCCTCACATTTTTTGTTTGCAATTGCTGCATGAAGTTTAGGACCAGCAAATGTGTGTTGTTCCAACTTCAAGTTGCTTGAATAAATATCACCAGCCATAGAAGATGGCACATTTAAAAGAAATAGCAAAAACTTTGTCTTTTTTTTTTAATCTGAGGAACAGAGGAAAAAAAAAACTAAGATGGAAAAAGATCAATGTAGTACTGTGACAGGAACACCAGGTGTGTAACACCCACAAAACTATAGTTGCTTTAACATGTTGAAATCCCATTTGATTCCAGCTTTGAGTGGTCCTTAAAGAATAATTTCATTGGCTCTGTTTGCAATGACTGTTCTCCATCACTGTTATCAAATTTGAGATTATTATAAATTATACATCAAAAAGGGAATAAAGAGGGACACAAGAGTGAGATAAATGCTCTTGTGCACAGAGAGATCTGACACACCCAGGGGTCATAGTCTAGAATGCATTTAGGTTGTGAGAGACTTCATTTTGAGTCCTCATTTCACTTGTACTGGACCAGCAAGAGGAATCAGTTCCTCCCACATTTTTATTCCATGACTTTTGGAATGGGTAGACCATTTTTATGGAATTAGGTAGGGCCAATCCTAAAACAGTCTCAACAGCACTCAAAATGAAAGCCTACAACATACACTAGACCC
>JAWWES010000051.1:10174601-10291200 GCA_035583135.1 Lophotriccus pileatus
TATGGAATTAGGTAGGGCCAATCCTAAAACAGTCTCAACAGCACTCAAAATGAAAGCCTACAACATACACTAGACCCCGGTGACTTTTTCTTGCAGTTCCAATACAATATTTCTTTCAAGTTTCATTCAAAACCCTTCACCCAAATTAAGCATTGCTAGAGAAAATTAAAAAAATTCTTTCTGTAATTAACAGCCCCTAAAATGGACTAATGAAATCATGTTTCAATACTTCAAATTTCAAGTGTATAGATACCTTAACAGCAAAACAGTCAACATCTATTGCGGCCATTAGGAAAAGGCATTTTTCTATTACTCAGTGTTTGTCTTTAGTGAGAGATGTCTGCATTTAGCACTATTATCCTTTAATTCTAAGTAACAGGAGCCTTTTACAGTCACAAAGGAATTTATAAGGTATAAAAAAAGTCCTAGAGCTGGCACCTGAGGGACTGTGGTGAGATAGATTCACTGCAAGCCCTGGTGCAGCTGAGGTGATCCTGAGGAACCTGCATTGCCATTGCCTAAAAATTCCAAGCAGCACATGTTAAGCATGAGCTGCTGTTGCTGAAGTTGTGCATGGCCTCCATCAGCTGCTTCCCTTTGTCCCTCCAGAGGGACACACAAACAGGGCCCAGCCTTGCATTCACCTGCTCCCATTTCCATCTCTAGACATTGGGTTTAAAGATGAAAGCAAAACTGCTACTAATTAAGTGGGCTTTGAATTAGACGCTGTTTGTCCAGAACAACTGCTCCATAATTAATTCCCCATAAATTAATCTGTACAGTCAAAGCTGACATGCTTTGCCACTTGGGCAGCTGGAAATCCAGTGAACAAGGTGAAAATTGGTATTTCTCCCTCACTGAGTAAAAAACCAAAACCTCTCAAAGTGACTTTTCTGGCTCTACTGAGAGTGGCCAGCAAGGACTCATCTGTGCTGCTTGCAGAGTACACACAGTGCTCTGAGATTGTACCCATAAAATCTGCATCCCTCAAGCTGGACAAGTTCTATGTAGGGCACAAGGCGGGACAAACCAAATAAAACCCCCTCAAAATGCACAAAAAACCCACCACCAGCAGCTGTGAAGAGTGTGCTTAAAAATACCAGCTGCCCACCATACAGTTTGAAGATATTTTAGAGGATTTATAGCAAAACCAGCATCCTTGATAAATAATCAGTATTCATTTGAAGCTTCTGATATTTTCATGCTCTTACAAGTCACACTAGGAAATCACTTTCAAGATCCAGACAGTTCTACCAGAAGTAGCCAAACTTGAAGTGTTTGCTATTTAATACTGGCTTCCTAATTGCTTCAATTTACAAACTTTTTGCATAAGCAATCCTTCAAAAAATTATTCTTTTTAAAAAAGAAACAAACTTCAGAAACTTGAATTTTTTCTTTGCCAATTCTTGTGCACCAAGCAATATTATATGTGTTGGTGTTTTAATAACTTATGTAAGTCAGCATGTGCTTTTCCTCACATCTCCATAATTAAAACCATTAGGATAAGACAAATAAGGAATTGTTAACTGAAGGCTTTGCAATCTGGGATGTTTTTAGCCCTGAGTATTGCAGGAAAACTGCTGCTAATCCTTGTTCCATGGGCATTAAATTGCCCAAGGTGCAGCCACGTGCTCCAAGCTCAGGTTTCCTTGGGCTCTAATCAATAAGTTCCCTGCATCTGCTCTGTATTGGAGCTCTCCTTATTACCTCAATTGATTCCCCAAGCAACAACAAGCTGGAAAAGGCTCCATGGATAAAGCAGGTATTGTTCTGACCTCCACCCACCGGCTCACAGGGCCAGTTTTCTGTCTGCCTCCAGGAAAGAAAGATATCCCAATCAAGAAAAACATCCCATTTTGCCCCGAACAATAGATGTTACACTTGTTATATAGAAGTTCTTGCTAATGTTCTCCCTGTTTCCTTTCAGAAATCCAAACACCCACAGAAACACCCACCATGAAAATCACAGTACACTGCTTATTCTAAAGAACTTTAGAGAAATACCCTGGATTTGAAGAGCTTGAAAAAGTGAACAGCAAGTTCTAGAAGGCAAAACTACAGCAAAACAAAGTGCATTTTCTGAAGTTACTGGGAGCTGTAGATTAACAGACAAGTGGCACCGTATTACCAATACATGGAATGATATCAAGCCAGGAAAGCTTCTCTTACTTGAATTAATTGTTATCTTTAAAATTAAGGCAGCACGAGAAGTAGAAATAAATCCATCAATTAATAAAGGAAAACAGAGTGAAAAACAGAAATAAATCCATCAGATAACAAGTGAAAATTGAAAAAAAAAAAAAAAGTCCTTCTTGGGAGAACAAGGGAAGCTGATAAAAATATAGAAAAATCACTCATGCAGGAGATAAAAAGAAGATCCTAAAGATGGTAGTGATAAAGGAAATGGAGGTACAAAGGGAGAATTGTGCTCAGAAGGGATGGGATATTGCTTTTGAGAGTATCTGATATAAGGAAGACCAAGCAGAGATATTGGTGCATCAAATATTTGTTATATTTAGGAGATTATTTAATAGGTTAACCTGAATGCTGGGGAAGCTGAGGGGCAGATATAAAACACTAAGATCTCCCAATATACACATAAAAACAGAGGAGCTTCTGAGCATAGCACAGCAAAACAATAATGCCTATTTTTGCTGATATCTTTGAGTGACAGACAAAACAAATCAGTGAGGAAAAGAGATTTTTAAACAATAATACACTGGAGAGAAAGACCCATGGAATTTCTCAGCCCTACTAGTATCATAGAATTTAGTAAAAATCCTAGAAAACATGAAAGCTTCGTTACCTTAAAGATTTTTGTGTTTCTTTACTCCCAGCCATCCAGTCTGTCCCAGCCCAACTGCTGCCAGCTAAATCCTTGGTAATCCAGCACCCTCCCAAATCCACCTGTGGATTCAGCCAGAGCAACCAATCCCAGGGATGCAAAGCCCTCAGCATTTACTGCAGGACACCTGTGAGCTTTAGGGCTTCACGAGTAGCACACCTGTCATTGTTAGGAAAGTACTTACCACAACTCTTCACCGGAGCAGGGTTTGATTCCTGATGGTTTTCTCTCCCCCGGTTGAGGAATTTAGAGAATGAGGTGGTTACTGTGCCAGAACCAGACCAAGGCCTTTCTAGGTTGGTGAACATGACCCAGACACTATAATTCCATTTATTCAGAATTAAGGCTTAAGATTGTTTCTAGTAAAGGCAGTGATGCATATTTAAATGTGAATTTCATGCCAGAACCTTCTTCTCATTAAACAAAAAAAATTGATAGAGGTAAAACCAGGAAAAAAAAGTCTAGTTGCTTCATCCCTAACAGATACTGTCACTATATTTCTTCCTCATGTATTTTGATCCATCTTCCGTTGGATCCCAGCATGTCTCGCTCTTTCAGCTTCCAGAGTGGCTGATGGAAAGAAGCAGAGCCCTTTCCTGGGTGTCTCTGGCCCTGTGGAGGGTCTGACTGCTGTCACCAGGGCCCTGGATTGGTAGCAGAGGATGAGCAGCTACAAACTTTGTTCTCTTTTAGAATATTTCTGACAACAAAGGAACCAAGGAAAATCTCACAGACCATCTGATTGGCACAAAGCAAAATTCTGGGCTTTAAACTGCGACCTGCCTGAGGTACCATCCACATATAAAACTATTTATAAGGAGGCTGGAGAGGGGAGGAAGAGGTTTCTCATCTCCCTTCTCTGTATGTTTGGAATCAGAGTATCAAGTTCCAAATCTTTTGTGCAAACCTGATTAGACTTTAAAGACCACAAGCAGCTGGAGGTTAGTGAAGACCAGATGAATCAATTTGGAACCAACGTCCTATCTGGATTTTAGTACGTACTGTTCTTCTAGAAGGTTATTTTACAGGAAATTTTAAAACAAAGCTTTTATTTTTTTTTTTTGTGTGTGTGTGTGATTTAGAAAGGTTTTGATTTTGAATTAAGGCAGTTCTCAACAGCTGTGCAGAAGAAGTTTCATCTGTAATCCTGCCAGGACTATTAATGAAAATGTGTAATATTGGAGCATTCCCCTTTTTCTGGTAGTTTGAATTATATCTCTTTCCTCTCCACTCATATAAGTCTAGCTCTACAAAGTAAATGGAACAGGAACATTATTTTAGGATCAAGATGTCTCAGCAGAAACTGAAAGAAAGCAAATGGTACAATGTGACTGCCTCAGTCTTCCTCTACTAACCCTCAGCTTAGATTTAATTTTATTTTCCTGGACAGCTACGGTAGTTTCATCCAGTCCTTAGCTATTGCACGATCAACAAAAGAAAATGAAATAAACTGCTACAATTGCTTGTCACTCCTGTCATTCCTCGATGCCAGTAAGTAGTTGTGTGATTCATGCAAGTGGGCTGGAGACGGGACCGGGATGTGAAAAATAGTCTTGTCTTAAGCTTAAGATACTTCTCGTGTTTACAGGTAACGAGAGCCAGGTTCCATCTCTGCAACACACATGGCACTCCCTATTAAATTTGAAAGAGAATGTCTCTAATTTAATTCTGTTCCCTCTTCAGGTGTAGGTGTAGAAGATCTTACTTCAGTGGAGGGTTGAGGAAAGCAGCACAGAAGATAAATGCACACTGAAGGCATTGCAGAAGTGATAGGCATTAATTATGCTGCCTGATGGGATGCTCGTCACTTTTCTTGCCTTGTTTAATGTTGCTACAAAGACATAACTGTGTTTTTCCCCTCCACAAAACATTTAAAGAATTGATGTTTGCCAAAGACTGAATGCGTTTTGATTTAATAAAACCAAGAGAGTGGAAAAATAAGTGAGAAATCTTCATTCTTAATCTATGGCACTTGAACTAAATAGGGAGAGAAAAACACACCCCAAAACAAAAAAAAAAAAGCCCAAAACAAAACAAACAAACAAAAAAACCCAACCAACCAACCAACCAAAAAAAAAAAAAAAAAAACCACACACGCAAACCCAAAAACCAAAATAATAAAACAAAACCATCACCCCCAAACCAAACAACAAAACCCACAAACAAAAAAGTGTTCAGAGAAGAATGGGTTCAAGGGGATGTTAAGACTTCTCTTTCCATATTTTGTGTAGTGTAGAAGTCATGTCTTAATACTCTTTGCATGTTCCCTAAGGTTTTTCAGAGTGGGCTCCAGAAAGAGCACGGGAATTGTTTGAAGCTTAGAAGCAAAGCAGATGGCACAATAAACCCAAGGAGGCACCAGAAGAAAGGAGAGGTTGATTAGAAGATAAATTCCTAAATCCATGAGTGTCTGCTTTGGCTTTGCATTTTGACACACCCTCTGAGGTCTGGTTTAAAGGGTTATGATTTACACTTCAGCCTTGAGAAGAAAGGTTTCCCCTTTGTAGGATCTTACAAATCTACGTGCTGGGGACAATTTGCCAGCAAGTTGCTGCAATTATCAAGATCTCTTTAATCTCCTGTGCTTTCCCCTGGGTCTCTGTGTCCCTCAGTCCCCTTGCCCTGCTCATTACATTTTGATCTCTTTGTGACAATCCTGCTCCTTAGAACCCAAGAGGGGGTTGAGAGGAATGAAGGGCTGACACCTGGCTGGAGTCCCCCTGTGCATTTTAAGTAATTATGATAAGAAGATGAGATGTATCTGAAAGAAATTTGAAAATGTGATATTAGTTTCTACATTCTATTTCTGCTCACCTACAATTTTAAATTAGACTTCTAGTGTTTAGTATATTTGATCTATTCTCTGGGTTTCAAATGGCGTTACCTGAGGATTCTCCCTTGATATTTTTATTCTTATTCAAAGGACAGATAGTTTTTTCCAGCTGGGGGTCAGGAAGGGGAAATGTTTCTTTGTAGAGCAAAGAAGAAGGAAGTCCCAGATAATTACTTATTATTTTCTTGTCAAGTGCTATCATTGTCCTGCCTACAAAGTGAGCAGAGAAGCAGCACTGAACTGGCATTTTATGATCAAATAATAACTAAAATAATAATTGATACAGGGTGGGATGTATTCTTGAGCTTTGTTACAAAATACAGGGATTCAGGGACTCTACTTCAAACCTTTAATGAATCTGAAAAGAAGTCAGTATATACTTAATTATCAAGGAATTAGTAATGAAAAACAGAGTTCTTTTCTATTTAAACTTTCCAATTTAAAGGATGCACTGAGCAAAAGAGAGATCATACATAATTTAATATAATTGAGGAAGCGAATTAAAATATAATTTTCACTCCTCCATCTAATAACAAGCTCTTTCAAGCTCTGGGAATGTTGTTTAAGCCAAAGGTGGTGGTTTCCTTTACAATTCTAGGTAAGAATAGATACCCTTAAAAGAAGTGAACAGAATAAAAGGGCATGAATAAGCAGGATTTACTAAATTGGGGGTTAAGGAAATGATAAGAGATCCCTGAAGAAGACTTAACATTGGAGATATAATATTAGAAAGAAGAATGAAATGAAGATTAATCTTGATAATGAAGGACTTGAACCCAGGGACAATGTCATTATCAACATGTTAACATGTGCAGAGTTGGGGTGAGAATTGGGTGGCTCAGACAGCCGATGCTATTTGGAGCTTTTCATCTGCTGCTCATTAGGGGTCCTGTAAAACTGCTCCTAGTCAGAGCACCTGGGTGGAGGTGTCAGTGTATTCCCAGCAAAATGGGGTAGGAGGGTTGACACAGCAACCAGCAGCTGCCTTACAGAGCCCTGGAGACAGGGGTACTTCTGGGTGAGAGTCGTTCTCTGTTCTCAAGTTACTGAAAGCCACGGCCCTGAGCTGAGCTAAACATCAGCCCATCACCCTGCAATGCAGACCCAGCTTGAGAGGCTGAGTATTGACAATTTTAGGAACAGCAAAGCACCCCAGCATGATTGCCTGTGGAAAATCCCTGACTAAAAAGCCCTGAATAATAAAGTTTCAAAAGCAACTCGTTGCACCCACTGTGTGTAATTGTGAGGCCCCATGGAATACTGTTTAATTCCTCTGATAAACAGCAATACTGGTCCTAATTCTATCAACTGTTACCTTTGAGATGGAGTTCAAGGCTTGGAACATTTTGCCTATAACACCATGACTATTTTGTTTTCTGGTGTGTCAGGTATTCTGTTAGAGCAAGGAGGTTTAGGAGCTTAGTTTTGTTGAATAAGCAAAAGTGTGATGTTCAAAAATCAAGAGATCACATTGAATAAGTAACAACCTCGCACAAAACTCCACTTCAGTCACTGGAAAATCAGAGAAGAAAAACTGACTTCTGAAAGCTGAGAATTTTGTTCCTTTTGCTATAAGAATGCTTAATGCCCTGGGTATAAACACGGGGATTTTATGGGAGCAATGGGCTGTTTCTGAACTAAAACTGGCTGAACTAAATTTTCCAAGCAGAATATTTTAGTCCCGTGGCAGAAATAGCCATTTCACTGTATTTCTGAATAGAGCAAACCTGATGCATAGAAAACACGACAGAGAAATGCAAAGTCCATAATTTGACAGTATCCTGTCAAACCCCATTCAAAGGATGCTCCTTGGCACAGTGCAGGAGATTTTCATACTCCCATTCTGTGCTCTTACCAATTCTTTAGAAATGTTTCAGATAAGACTTCAGCTGTCCAAAGCCTTTGTGCACGGAACCTTTCTCCTACGGAGTATTTAAAACATACAATGAAATTATCTAGTGAAAGACTTGAGGTTTCTTATCCTGTTTTTATTGGACAGATGCTGAATCTCTAAAGCTTGGATCATATTGATCCCAAAAAGCTGTTTATATGTGAAGGCAGGACACTGATAATAATTCTTAGAATATATGATTTGTGCATGCAACAGCATTACAAACAGGCCAAACTAAAAGTGCGGGTTTAGGTTTCTGTTTTGAACTGCTGTGCTAAGTCTCTATGCCATTTTTCCTTATTATTTCAGCTGGAGAAATAACTATATTGTCTTTCTTCCAGTCTCTTTAAAATGTAACACATTTCAGAATAACAAAATGCATTGACAGCTTCACAGTTACATCCCCAATTATCAAAGCTTTAAGATACATATACACACATATATTGGTTATTTAAATGTGATTTCACTGTTATCACAGTCAAATGAAGAACATATTTCCACTGCAGGATGACATAATGTCTGCTTTCATTTCAGACACTATAACCTTAAAGGTACTAACAAAAAGCCTGTCAAATTTTTCAGCAGTCTTTTGGCCTCCAACACTCCTGTTATGACATCAATTATCTTTCACAGCAATTTAGCTCTTGTATGTTCTAAATAATGCAAAACACTAACAGAAGTCTATCAGCAGGGAAATTGCTTTGGTGGCTTGGGTTTTTGCAGCATCTCTGTACTTCAGGAGTATTTCTTTTCATTTCAGCTGAAAGTTACTCACCATTGTTTCAGTGAAAACTGAATAACCCCCACGATACAAAAATCCTTTGTGGGAGCAGGGAAGAGCAATCCCAGAATCTAAATCCACTGTACTCTTGTCACCCTCAAAGACTGCAATATAGGAGGGACTGGCATCTTCTCTGTGCCATCTTATTAAACAGACACATCCAGAGATGGTTTTCATATAAAACATTCAGCTTTTAGGACCTGAAGGTGTTCCCCCATTTTTCACAAGTCACACTTGGATCCTGTATCTTGAAAAGCTCATAGAATGCTTTTGCAATATTGTAAACTCTGTTGCTCCCCAAAAATTCTACCTGAATTTTCCCTTTTCATAACACAAAAGTAAGAGAACAAGTAGCTCTTGAGAAGCTCCTGAAAGAGAATTAAGGAAGAGGTGGAAAAGCTGCTCACTGCTCTGTCTAATGAAAGTACAAATTAAATGTTTAAGGTAGGCTAAGACACAACTTCTGGCTCTCCTTGTTCACAGTACAACATACAAACTTGGGTGTGGAGTATGAGCAGGGCTGCATCTTTTCAACCCTGCTCCTGAATTTGGGTCTTGAATAAAAAATTCCTTAAATCAGACAGAGGAAACACTGAAAAGAGGGGAGGTTTCAGAGGTTTCAACAATTTTGCTGCCCTTTCACAAATTCAGTAAGGTTTTCTTAAATCGTAACTTTCAAGACACATGAGGTGGTGTAGCAACACTTCTAAACTAAAATATTTCAAACCTCAGCGTTCAAACCGTTACACAAATTAAAAACTACGTGTGTAAATCCTGGATAAAAAACTACCTTTATGTTCTTTTTATTTTGGCCATTTAATCAGCCCAAATAAAAAGCAGTTAGCAGCAGAAAGTGATGTTCTTTAAACCAGTGTCACAGAATCCCACTCACCTTTCCATCTTCCTTTATGAGCTACAGAAAAGAGCCATTTCAGGGAGTTGTTTTAAAGAGGCTCCACTGCACGAACACCGCTGTGCCAGCTACAATTTCATCAGCTTGAGAGCTGCTCTTCAGACACTTCAGATGTTCACAGTGTAAACCAGCTCTTCCCACACCTCCCTCCAGGTGACTCAAGGCCTGAACTTACAGTCTGGCTAAGCTGACACTACAAGTAACATTTGCATTGAAGTGTGAAGGCCTTTATGGGCAGAACAAAGTCTGGTGTTCTCTGTACACCTTGTTATTCTCTCAGATACTCTGCCCTGTTGCATCGCTTCGTAAAAATGTGTCTATCAGCAAATATTTGGCTATTGGAAGGTTCTGAAAGACCTGATTGACTTGTCATCTGATGTGGTGACCAGTGACAGGATGCAGGGAATGGCCTGGAGCTGCATCAGGGCAGGTTTAGGTTGGATATCAGGATGAGGTTCTTCCCCCAGAGGACGGTTGGCACTGAACAGGCTCCCCAGGGCAGTGGGCACAGCCCCAAGGCTGACAGAGCTCCAGGAGTGTTTGGATGATCCTCTGGGGCACAGGGGGGATGTTCCTGTGCAGGACTGAGGGTTGGACTCGATGCTCCTTGTGGGTCCCTTCCAACTCAGCATATTCTGTGATTCTGTCTCAAGGCAAACCAGACCTTCCAATATACAGTTTTTCTGCAGTACTCCACAACAATTTGCCTGTTTCAATAGGATTAGTTTTCAAAAGATCTCACACACATTTGCAATTTAGATCGTTAGAACAATCTGACAAGAGTATTCACAAGTTTGTTAAAATCGATTTGAAAAACCAGACTGCAAATCATCATAAGCAGTTTTCTGTGGCATTAAAATATCCCATAGACACAGACTGTTCAGTCTTCTCCCTTTCCAGACCTGCTAATGGGCTCCTGTGACAAACCTTAGAACATCAGGGTCTGGTCTTGGCCATTGTTAACACAGTGATTTCATGAAATTCATTTCTGTGAATGCAGCACATTTTCAGAATAAGGTGATGTAACCTCTCCTTTTGAGGTTTGAAGGTTTTTTAAATGACAAAAATATCCCATAACAGTTTGCCAAGCTCCATAGAAGATGGCACAAGCAAAGCAAACCAAGGAATACCCTCTTTATGAGATGCTGTCCTAGACAAGGGGACAGGCACTGCATGTTCCTCTACTTCACACCATCACCTTTCCTGTCCACATAACAGAGCTAACACGATCTAACTCCTGCTGACACTTGAAATTATTAATGAGTCCAGAAAATGGAACAAAAACTAATTTTGGGTGGTAAAACCACCAAAAACTATGCTCACAATTAAAAAAAAAAAAAAAAAGTGAAAATAATTACCCCAGTGCAGTATTTCATTTAACTCTAATTCTACAATTAGCTAGTATTGCTTAATTGTGCAGGTAATGAACCTAAATAAATTTCATAGTGATTTCCACTACCAAACTTATTTACTTATCGAAATTGCTGGTTTAAAAAAATGCAAACAAATACACAAAACCTCCAATTCAATCCCCATTACTAAAATGACATTTGTTATCTACATTTTGGGAATTTCTTAATTGTTAAACAATTACTACTGCATTTAAAGATACAGCCGATGCTACTGGAAATTAATAGGATTTTTTTTTTCCCCTAGAACATAACCAGGTATTTGTTTTACATTTCTGTAGGTACACGTCTAAACCCCAGATTTTTTCCCTCTCTATCCAGCTCTACAGAACTCTTCAAAGAGCATTGAGTTGTACGTGAAACAGCCTTAAAGACTTCTTTTATTTTCACAATAAGATAAAGCAACTTAATGTAAATCTAAGTTCATCTGTTGATTTAAACACATTCTAAACCACAAGTTGTGGATATTTATCCTGAACATGGCACTTCTGAGACTTCTTTGTGCCCAAATTTTTTGGTTATTATTGAGAAGCTAAGCATTATGCTTTATGCTCTCAGCTATTATTTCAGTCCTTTGGTTCCTCCAGGGAGATGATGTGTATCTGTAATCTGGGTCATGTCCACCCCTGCCAGAGCTGGCACATTCCTACAGTCTGGCCACATCCATGTCCCACAGGATTTGGCCACGTTCTCTCTCAGTGCCAGATATTTTCTTTGTGGGTTTCAGCTCAGAACATTTGCAGGTTACCAGTTTAAGAAGTTTCTCACTGGCTGTGTCATTCCCAGGTTGAGCGGAGAGATTTAGTTGATCAGGAAGCCGAGAAATAAATTATCACAGCCTGAGAGTCAGATTTGCAGCCTGGGTACATGGTATGGTTTTATAAAACCCAGGGAGCAGACAGGCAGAGACAACTCCAGCAGCTTGGGATCCTGAGACCAAAGAAAACTGTTCTGAGAGCAGGGCCACCCTTCCTTCCTGGATCTCCCAAATTGGACACTGATTATTGACAGAGCAGACAAAGGAGGCCTTTACGAGGACAAAAACCTTCCAAGATGACCTGAACAAGAGCCCTTGCTCCCAAAAGTACATTTGATTTTCCTACCTGTATCAGATGTTCCAATAAAGGATGTTTCCTCTTGTCCTGTCAGTGACCTTTAGATCATAACAGAAGGCAAAGTACCCCTGGAATGATTCAGTTCATGACAGCACATCAGCACTCAACCTCCAAACTCTCTATTTAAGTGACAAGAGGGGGTTTGGGGAGAGTTGTCCATTTTAGCCTTCCCTTTAACCCTTTATTTCTGTGAAAACTGTGCTCTCTCCACATCTATCCCATTGCTTTGTACTCTGTTATTCCCAGGAAAATAAATCTATACAACATACTCTTCAGGATTACGTGAATTCCGAGGCTGCACCTTTGCCCGCTTTAGGGAAGTGATGATGAAAATATGAAGGGAAGAACAGGAAAATTTGAAGGTATGAAAACATCCCAGTCCTTGAGGAACAGGTAAGTCACAGGCATTTTAAACACAGCAAGGCAAGAATACAGAATTAAAAGATTTGAGGTTTAAGGGTATTTTCCAGGTACATAAGGAACGAGATGCTGACAAAGGAGAGAACAACGTGCCCGAAGGACAAGAGATATTTACTGCTGAAAAAAATACATTTTAAAATTAAATTTAAGAAAGGAAGATGTGCAGTACATATAGAACAACTGCATTTAGTCATGTTTAGATTATACGAACACTAAGAGTTCTAAGCCCTTTAACTCTTTTCAGAGTTAATATATATATATACATATATATATATATATACATATAATGTCTCCAGTACAAGATCCCTTGCTGGTAGTGGGATCCAGATTCCCACAGGAATTCAGATGACTCCTTTTCTGAGGAGTTAAAAACTGCTGTGGTCATCAGCATACAAATACAAGCAGAACTAATAAACCAAATGCTCAGAAAACAAGTAGAACCTGAAAAAAACCCCATGTTTTAAAACTATGGAAATTTGCTTTCTTTGATCTTTTATCTTTCTGCTTCACCTGTTTTTAAGGGTTCGTTTGGTTGCGGTTTTCACCTCAGGATATGCTTGAGTTCAGGCTTCATGTTTTTCTCTGCAGCTTTGACAGCGAGATATTTACTTGGAAAGAAAGCTGTGATTCACAGGCATTTAATGACCCCTGAAGGCAAACCTTTAGGAACATCACCAATTATTGCAAGACAAGAACCAGGAGCCTCTAACAGTACCCTTGCAGCTCGTGCAACACAGCTCTTACACCAAATTCCCTCACTTTTTCTTCCTGCCTTTGAGAAATTCTCTTTGCTCTGTGTTACAGAAGTTTCTGCACAGATAGATCAGAGTAGATAATGTAAAATACCCGTAAAATTTTAAACATTCACTTCATTTGTGTTCCTGACTCCAGTTTTCATTTGCTAGAGAAACTTCAGTGCACAAATATGGGAGGAATATTTTGGGATGTGCTAGAAAATATTCCAATCATAAATATGGAGTTGCCCTCCTGTGAAAACTTCGTACTGTTATCCTACTTTTAATTGGAATAAAAAATAAAAATAAAACATGCAACATAAATAACCAATCCAGGCAAATATTCCCAACTCAGTTTCAAAAATGCATTATAAGCCAATAATTATTGACACTGAAATGAATGAAAAATACTGCAAGCCACTTGTGTGAACAGGAATGGAATGCATAAAGACACTTACTTGTCAGGAACTATTTTTCCACAGCTACTGGCATATATTTAAAAATCCCTTACCTGCTGTGCAGGACCTGGAGAGGGAAAGGAGAAAGAGGTTAAAGATGGCCTTGGAGCATCTTTTGTAAGAAACCTGCCACTGATGGAAAAAAAAGCCTAAAGCAAAATACAGAGATCTTTTCCTCAGGGTGTAAGAATTTAGCTGAGAAGGGGTTCTGAGATTGGAGATGGGTCTTTGTAATCTTCAACAGGAACTCAGGATAAATTGGAAGTGAACTCTGGTAGAAAAGTGAAATGTTGTCACACAACTAACCCAGGGAAAAAAAGAGTTCAGACACAGCCAAATGTCATGTTTGTGAAGAGAAGCATATGAAGTTATTAAAGATGTGTTTTAACCTTCTGAAGGTAGGAGATAAATTAAGTCCCTTAGTCAAATCTAAACACAAAAAACCAGAAACTTTAAAGCAAGATCTGGTCACATAAATAACTTTCCTTGAACAAGTACTTTGTTAAACTTGCCAAATTTTTCTGAATGGGCAAAGTATTACTAAGGAAAAAATACAAGTCAGGTAGTTTTGAACTGCATTTATCCTTAAACAATAATATTTTATATTGTTTAAGAAAATATATGGTTTGATTTACTCCTTAGCAGTACTCACAGTTAACTCATTTAGGTTAATTGAGTTTATACTCCTCTCAACACCTTTTTTTTCCTTCTTTAATGACAAAGAGGCAGAATCTCAAAAAGCCCAGTTCTTCTCCCACCATATCCAAGAATCAAAAATTACAAGTTACTCCTCCTCTCCCAGATGGCACAATCCAAATCTGAGAGAGAGCCTCTGATCCTTCGGTGCTGGAGGATTAAACTAATTTAAAATCTTCAAGAGAAGTGTCTGGTGGAGAAGCTCTGAAATCTCAGAACTGCACATTCAGTCCATGACAGCACTAAAAGATTAAAATTTAAAATTGAGAAGACCTGGGGTACAAAGTGTGCACAGTTATCTGTGGGCATTATTTAAAAGCCTGTTTGAAGTCAACTGATGACTTTCCAGTTAATTTGATGAGTTTTAGAGTAGGACACATGAACATGATACAATAAACAATTCATACATTTACTGTCACACCTGTCAGTAAAATGAGACTTTAACAACTCATTCATGTGGCTCAAACCAAATCAGCCCTGTTATAAGAAGGAATCTTAAAACGCTCCAAATATAGACAATCTTGTACAAAAGAAGACGGTGCTGTATATCAGAAAAATATTAATATTGAGCTTTTGATGTAGGTGCTGTCCTGATTTTACGTTAATTAACAGAACAATTTTTACTGTAAAATTAGGTCAATTATATTTAATTGAATCCATTAAAAGAACTATAATCTTATTAATAATTTGTAGACCTCAGCTGTCAGATTTTTTTTCATCTCAAAGTTCCTTGGGTTTGTTTCATTGCCTCACATCCCATCCTGAAAGCCAAAGAAACTCCTCTGCCAATATCTCTTTCAAAGTTTCATCATTCAAATGTTATGAAAAATCTACATATTTCTATTTTGGTTTTCAAAAATTTAAATGTGTCTGAATCAGTTCTCTTGCAAAGCGAATTTACAAGTTTATCTTAAATACATATTGCAAGGGACAATAAATTAAAATTGCTCCTAAAAGTTCTGCTGTATTCAATTCCTGACTGAAAGCTCACAAATATAACTTCCAAAAAATATGGCATATATGAGGTACATGATTTAGTTTCAGAGTGTGTTTATATTACATTTCTAGCTCATAATTAGATTTTTTTCAGCAGCTTTTCTCAAACTGATGTGACCTTACAGTGTACACAGTAGAAATGTGCTAATTTAAAATGCTCCAAGTTTCAACTGCTTTTTTTCCCTAATCATTCAACCATCGAAAATTAGAAGAAAAGCTGGTTTTCTCTGAGGTGTGAAGATGCAAGTGTAGATCTTCATATAGAACCTGAATGTTGATACTGATTCCTCCTATTGTTACCTTCCAGGAACAAAGCTTGTCCATAACTCCTATAGTGGATTATGTATTTAGGCAAACATTTGCTCATAACTCGTCCAAATTTCCAAACAGAACCTTAAATAATTCCATCTCTGTTCCATAGATACACACAATATTCAGAAATGAAATTTTTTTGCAAGGGTTTTTTCACTTTTTCTCTTCTTTCACACCTTGTTAAGAAATAGCAGTTACTTGAGAGTTTTGAATTCCACACTTAAATTATCTAGAGCAGAGGGAGAGGAGGGTTGGGGGTTTTTTAGTTACAATTATGCCCTCATAGAATGATATGCAGCATTGATATTCTTTCTCAGCAGTTACCAATTTGACCTCTAATGAACAGAACAGATCTATGGAAAACTCATTCAGGAATCAGGTTATGACTTGGGTGATTCCAACAGACTGATAATTAACAGAATATACTGAACAATTTATGAGAGCTTGAAAAACTGAACTTTTGCACTGTAAACTGTAGAGACTGGAGGGTTTGGCTTGGATTTGCTATTCACTGTGCACAGGAACAACAGGAGGATACTGTGATCAGCCTCGTTTCCCAGGAATGTTTGTTTTGCCTAAGTTTGTTCTGCCATTTTACAGTCACTGCAAGCATCATAAAATGGTTTGTGTTGGAAGGGACCCTAAAGATCATGTCCTTCCAAGCCCCCTGCCGTGAGCAGGGACACCTTCCACCAGACCAGGCTGCTTTATGGCCCCACTGAACATTTCCAGGGATGGGGCATCTACAGTTTCTCCAGGCAATCTGTGCCAGGGCCTCACCTCCCTCACAGGGAAGAATTTCTTCCCAATATCCAACCTAAATCTGACCTCTTTCAGTTTAAAGCCATTCTCCCTTGTCCTGTCACTACATGTCCTTGTTCAGAGTTCCTCTCCAGCTCTCTTGGAGCCCCTTTTGGCATAGGAAAGGGCTTTAAATTCTCACTGGAGCCTTCTCTCCTCCAGGCTGAACACCCCCAGCTCTCCCAGGCTGGCTCCATTGCAGAGGTGCTCCAGCCCTGGGAGCACCTTTGTTCCCCTCCTCTGGACTCACACCAGCAAGTCCATGTCCTCCTTATGGTGGGGGGGTCCCAGAGATGGGGGTGTCATGAGAGTGGACTGGAGGGGCAGAAACTCCTCCCTTGACCTGCCTAGTGAACAACAACCTCAGCATCAAACTTCGAAGGTTCAATATACCCACTCATGTTATTTACTAATTATTATATAATAAAGTTCTTTACTGTAATATTATTTCAATACTGTAGACAAATAGAGATCCAGAATTCCAGTTAACTATTTGTGACAACAAACAGTGTTCAGCTCCTTTTTCTGTCCATATTGCAGACTGATGTGGGCACAATGCTGCTGCTTTCTGCACTCTGCTCTCCCTCAGCTTCCCTAGGACAGCAAACCAAACTGGCCCTTCAGTTTTCCTCACACATGTCATTATTTACAGATGTCAATAAGTATGTACAAGCACAACAGTTGCAAATAGAAGGAAACACAGGTTGCTACAGATTTGTGGCCTGTGTTCCCTAATTTTCCACATTAGCCTTGGTTACCTACCCAGCACATCCCCTAGATGTCACCCAGGAACTTATTTTTTCATTGCCTACCAACCTCTCTTGACAGAAGGGAGCTTTCACCTACCTTTCTGCAGAGAAACATGCTAAGAAAAATGTAACGAGATATGACAAGCAAAAGGCTTCTGGTTGGATGCTGTTCCTCCTGCTAACAACTCCTGACCTTTCCTGAAAGGTCTGCAGTGCCTGCTTCTTTACAACAGGAACGTTTCAGTGTGTTTCAATATTGGAACTGCAATAACAATCTTAAATATGCTGAGGATGAAGAGAAAGCTGAAACTTTGAGGTTTCAGTTCAGTCTTTGCCTCAGTTTCCCAAATGTCCTTAAGATTTCTGGACTATCCAAGGTCTTTCTTGCAAAGCAAGGTCTGCCTGATAATTTGTATTAAAAGGCACTCAGCCACTGCCTTTTTGCCTCAGTTCTAGAAATAAAAATAAATACATCTACTTTTAGCAGTGCAAATACAGCAGTAATGGCATCCCACATGGCAGCACTGCACACGTTACAACACAGAACGCCTGCAAGAGAAACCTTCAGTTTCCACTGCAAATTGATCAAGTGAACACTAAAAATTATAGAAGCACTGTCATCTTTTCCAGCACTCTGTGCTGCTGCTCAGCCTTGTGAAAATTAAAAACTTGCCTTTATTCATGTGAACAATCTCATTGATGTCTCACACACAAAAAGCTAAAAGTATGATTGATTTTTTTCTGGGCAAGATTAGAACTAACACTAATTCATTCCTTATTCCAGTTCCTGTTATAAGAAAAATACATTATCTTACATTTTTCCAATTATAAAGTACAGAAATAGCTCTTTATGACAACACTAAGAGCAGAAGAAAATAATTTTCAAAGTTTTCTCCGAATTGCAGAGTAAAGTTATGCTTGATCATCTTGCAGGAGCACTTTTTCTTCAGAAGAGAATAGCAAGATATACACACAAAGAAGTGTGCAACACATCAATAAAGACAAATTATTCCAAGTACTAATCAGGGGAAGGAAAGATAGAGTACCTTAGCATGAATTAGATAAACCTATCTTTCAACAGTTTCACTTGTTTTTACTTCAGAGTGAGACAGAGGAAAGACATTAAAGATTACTGACATTATTTGTCCTCCTTTTTTTCCCACTTCAAACAGACTGACTCCTGTATTTATGTTTTTCTAAGTCAAGCTACAGATCTAATGAGCTGCTCTATTTTTATTTTCTTTTTGTGAGAATGTTCTTTGAACAGCTTTTTTTTTTTTTTAAGATAGGGGGATTTTTTTCAAATTTCATTGTTGGAAAATGTGACAATTACACTGTGTAGAAAAATGCAGCTGGATTCAGAGCAAAGTTACTTTGAATATTCTTTATATCCTGAATTCTTTCCTTCATTACATACCAAAACTGCTGGGGGAAGATAACCATAGTTGGATGTAAATTCCAATTTGAGACCAAACATAAAGCATGTTTCCAAGAATGCATAATTAAGCAGCATTTGTTAGAGTCAATTTGAGTGCATAAATTACTGAACACGGGTTAATTTTGGTTGGATTAAAAGCACCACCTGTTCACTCCTATAAAACAGCGCCATAATTTCTGTTCCACTGAAGTATTTAATTCTTACATCCTTGGTTTCATCCTTTCAGGATGCAGTTGGTTTATGAATACCCTCCAGTACTGAGAGAGTCAACATATGCCCCATTTATTTGCTCTTCGTGTGCCTGAGAGCAAAGCACTACAATTCCAAAGGTGTTTTCCAGGTAGGCAAAGCAACATAGATCAGAGTTCCCAGGCACACGTACAGTGTGTTTAAAAGGTTCAGTGCCTGTGAGGCAAAGCGCTGTTCATCAGTGAAGTTCAGAGCAAGAGTGAGAGGCATTGTTTTGGTGGTAGCTTTTGAGATGCAAGACTCAGTGGCTGCCAGAAAACAGCTCTTCATCAGAGCAGGTCTCGCATTCTGCTCCTCTCACTGGCTGTTCTGTAGCAGACTGCTGTGGAAAACGCTCCTTTCACCTCCTCATGTAGAGCTGTTTCAAAAAGACAAGCTTAAAAACTTATAAAATTCACAGCTTTGGAGGAAAACCAGAAGATTAGGAGTCAGCTAAAAATCCATGTGGATCCACAGGACATGGATCCTGTGGTACTTTAAACCCTTGTAATTTTTAAGCGGAGATTCACAGTCATATCCTAAAAAATGGACCTGTCATCCTCTACTCGAATGTTTCATCTTTAGTTAGTGCAGAGTGTCTACACAGTCCTGCGAGCCTGAAAGAGACTGTTACATCAAGGTATGGGGTTAAAAGTTTATAAGGTAACAGTTGCTGAAATACACTCTTCAGGGAATATATTCATAACATGCAGTTTCTTGGGGGGAAAAAAAATACTAGTGGAAGAATTTATCCAAGAAGTTCTCCTCTTGAAAGTGTTCTAGGGACACTGTCAGCCCTTAGAACAAGATAAAGTGAGTTGTAGACACTACAAAAGCATCACTGTTAGCAGTGAGATGTTCAAAGGAGAGATACATTTAAAGCCTTTCAGTGTAGGGGGCACTGTGGGAATTCTGTGGAAACCGGGATCAGAGACACCCTCTCTCCTCTTCCAATTGTCAAATTTAAACCCCTAGCGTTCAATTTCATTAGCAGAGATGTTGCAAAAGGAACCCATGAAAACAAGCCCAGTGCAGTAAAAGTAAGGCTGCAACACATGAACACAGCAACAAGGCAGCAACGAGATTCAAATGGTGCTCAGAAAAAGGGGAATGGTAATTTCCAATTCCCAACAGAAGAGAGTGAGAGCACAGGAGATCGTGTATGTGCAGGAACCCTTGGAGTAGCTGGCAGGGCACCCCATCTTCCTCCTGCTTCTGTTTATTCCTCTGTCTTTATAACAAAGTTTAATTCTACATCTGGAGTGTTTAACTGGCAGAGAAGTGAAGTGCAAGGACAGTAAAAGCTTTATGAAGTATGACAGCAGAAGCAACAGGGACACAAATGCAATGAGAGCTGAATTTTGAATGAAAGTAAGTTGCTCAGTTTTCTTTGCAGGAATCTGGGCCCTCGTGCCTAAATATATTACTGCAGGTACCTTTATTACCATAAGCTTAAACTTATTATTGCAGCTCTGGGACCTCAGTCTGAATTCAATAAACTGTTATGTAAATTACTGGTCCCTGAAATCCCAGAAGTCTTGCCAGAATTACATATCCTTATTCATAAAAACTCTGCTATCCCATGGAATTCACTGCAAGCCATGAACTTTGAGCAACTCGCTCAGCTGAAGGAAGAGCACGGACCCTTCGTACGGTGCATGGTAGAGACTGGCACCAAACACTAAAGCTTTGTGACTCTTGCTGATCTCATCCTGTGGCTGTTCATGCAAAAAATTGTTTTTCTCTTTCGCTTCCCTCAGATCCAGACCTTTTGATTTTGGTTTGATGTGCAGATTTGAAAACATAACTGTGAAATCAACTTGGTTTCACCTGACTTAAAGTCAAACCAGTCAGTTTTATACACTTCCCATAATATTTTAAAGCCTGTTCAGGCCCCCCAGTTTTTTCTTCGTGACACTCATGCAAATTTCCAACTTGTTACTGGTCTGAAACCAAAATTCTGTGGTGTAAGAGGCCCCCACAGACTCCAGCTACCCCAAATCTAATTTACTTAATCAGCACTAGAGCTACAAGCTCCAGCATTTGTAAAGCATTTACCCCCGAGTTAAAAACATCACAGTATGTTTGTTAAGAATATTTTTCTTTCTATATGGTACCAGGAGAATATTTTAGCATTTTTCTTTTGATGTCAAGTGCTATCTACCAAACAAATCCACACTTTTTTTTAATTCCACAGAATGCAAAGTAGGTGGAGAGACTGCATTTGTAGGTTTGTGATTCTTATTTAAGCAGCTGCTTACATAAATCCTCAGGTATGTATGATTAATTATTTGCTTTCTAATCCCTGTTCAAAAGAATGCATCTGCTTTTATGTTTAAATCAGGTTTTAGCATCCTTTTAAAGCATTTGACAAACTAAAAATGCAGACACCTGTACATTCAAAAGACTTCTTGTAATGCTATTGATAATCATCTGTTCCTCAGTACACCTTTGCAAAAGCTGTGAGGAGCTGTCACACACGATCTGTTTGCTGGGATATTCACCTTGGAGTTCAGTATATTTTTCACCAACATTTGCAATTTTGAATTTCACAGAGGAGAATGGCATTCCAAGCACTAGTGTAAATAATGGATATTAGGGGAAAACAATCTCTTGTAATATACTAAAATTTTAACCATTATGTTTAGGGAGTCACCTGAACAGCCAAATCTATTTACATGGACAAGACTTAGAGGAACACCCAAGACCTTCCTAAATACACGTCTGTTAACCCACAAGCCTCATTCAAAGGGAAAAACTATTAACTGACAAACACATGGACATCCAGGACTCCTGCAAACCATCCTGCTGATTTCTCTTAACTGTCACCTGCCTGAGTTTGTTCAAGTTCATGTGCATTTCTAATCACTGTAATCCAAAAACATTGGATGCTCCAGCCTTAGAACTGCTTCTGGAAAAGCCAGCAAGCCTGATCTTTGCATGTAGGCTGCCCTGAGCAGGGAGAGGTTTTGGAATAAAGGCCCAAGCTGTGATTTGGACTTGTGCATGAAGAGACACACATATGTAAAACATTCTTGCAGCCACACAGCTCCAAACCACTGGAGCTGATAGAACGTCCGTGGATTTTTTCTGAAGGGGATCCCAGAAAGGTTTATAGCTAGGAATCTAACTATTCTCTGACACCATTTACTTTAGGGGAGTTTAACCAAAAAAAAAAATCGGCTCTTGAATTAAACCCTTTCCAAAAGTCTTCATGTTTAAGCTTTGAGACTGACTATAAAACCTTAATGAAAAATAAGTGCCTGCTCCTTTGGAAGGGTAGTTCCCATGTCATGGATGAGACAAAGCTGAACCTCAGCTCTTCCTCAGCAGGAAGCTCAAAGCTGAGATGAATGGCCTGTTTTGAAGTGTTGCACCATGTCATGCAGAAGGGAAGACAAGGCAGGTGCTGTGATGCAGCTCCCAATAGCAGAGCTGCACCTCTAACAGCTGTTTCATCAGTTGAGTGATCTTCCATGGGACATTTATCACTCTGCTTCTTCCACTCAAACTCATGTTGGATGTTGTTGGTAATGTTGTAATTTAGCAACTACAGAAGTTTGCAAAAGAAATTGATAAGGACCTAAAAACATCATCTAACCACCTCATATATCCCAAGGCAGAATCAACTGTGTCGAAATTGAAACACTGACACATTGTACCAACGCTTCCTAGCTTATCCCTAAACTGGGACCTTTCCCATTGGATTTGGGTCATGAAGTTGTCTTTGGTATTTAATTACTCCACATTTTATTATGCTTCATTATCTGAATTAAATGTAATCCTTGTCAAAGCACTCAGTCTACTCATGGCACATGTAGCACAAAGGCTGGTTCCATGGAGCTCAGTGCCACTGTAACTCCACTATTTCCCATTCAATTACAGAACACACTGATTTTCCTGCTGAGTCACCTCAAATTCAATTTCTCATTGAGAATTCAACTAAATTGCTCGCCCATGAATTAACAATGCTGAATGCTAATACAGACATTGAATTATATTACATTTCACTGGCTAGAAGATGTAATTGCAGCTGACAAGGTCTCCTTCATTTTTTTCCCCCTCCTTTTCCAATTTGGACTTAGTGATCCTGCTTTTTTAAATCCTATACTCTCTGGTAAAATGATCCCATAATTTTTTATTTTTTTTTTTAGGATTTTTTTTTTTTTTAGGATTTAGGGTGTATTCCATCAGGTCAGACAACCTACATTTCAGTGTGTGAAATATTCTTTGGTCAGCACAGTCACCTGCTGGCACGGAAAGTAAGCAAACATGCAACCCCTGTAAGAGCAGACTGAATTATCTTGCTGATCCCTCACAGAATAAAAATTTTACCTACTGCAGCCTTTTTCTTTAATCTCAAATGCTTCAACTCATGCAAGAAAAATCAAAATCTATGTAAAACTAAAATTCCAATCCAAATTAGAGAGTAACTTCCAAATGCCACCTAGTTAAGCTGAGATAATTACCCACAATCCTGGATACTTCTAATATCTAACCAAACCTGATTAGCTATGGAAATGAAACTGTAATCCATCAGAACAGTGTTTCTGGTGACATGGAAATAACACAAAATTGTTATCTGCTATAAAATTGTTATCATAAAGATGGAGGCAATTATTGCCCAGAAATTTCAAAAACACCAAGGTGTTTGGTTTTGGCATTTGATTTTGGTTTTATTTAATAGAAATTTCCCACTTGCACTAGATTCTGTGTTTAACTCTTCTGGAAGAGAAACAAAAGGTTTTGTAAATCAGTGTAGATTTGAGACCAGTTGAACCTTGGCAATGACGTCAAATCTGGGTAGAAACAGAGACTTTGCGCTTATTTGAAAATTCCAACAAAATATTTTACAGCTGCCTTTGCTGTAAAATCCAAACATTTTTGCAGAGTAGCTGAGTTTCAAGCTGAACAAACCCTACCTGGTTTCCTGGCAGCCAGCCCAGTAACACAGTTCCAGTACAACGGCCTAGAAAGTGTGGCCTGGAAAGTACTTGCAAGGAATTTAATGTTTTAATTGCCCCAAGAATCAAATGAAATTTCAGAACACTGAAATCTGAGACAAAGTGAATTATTAAACATGAATTTTCAGGCACAATTACAAGTAGGTGCATTCACACACGTTTCTAAATGCATTTCCTTATAAAATATATGAACTTCTAAGTGGTAGAAGAAACTTGCCCACAATGTACTGAAGTTATTTTTCCCCATAGATTACAAATGCAGATAATAACTACTGAAAGAAACTGGAAACATTGAAATAGTGTGTACTTTTTCATTTTATTCTCGATTTATCATATTCAGCCTCTAAGTTAGTGCCTCAATTGCTTTATCTGTTACATTCTTAAATTAACATGTTACTATAAATGGCTAAGCTACTATTTTTAATGGCATTTAGCAATAGGTGGCAAGACATGTTACTGCTGACTATGATACTTCTGGTCTTGTACAGTTTTTGGCTTTCTATTCCTCATGGTATAAAGTCACTTTACCTGTTTTTACTTCCTAATATTAATGGATAATTTACTAATCCCAGAAGAAATTTCAGCCTATTTTTATTGGGTTTTCATTATTAATGGAGGCGGGGGATCTGCAGTTTTAATAGTTTAGGTACATTCTTCCATCCCTAGTTCTGGTTACATCAGCTTTGTTTCCATTGATACAATTCTCCAGATGAAGCTAAATTAGGGTTGAAAGCTGAGTTACAGCAGGAGACTCCAGGAGCTGTCCAAGCTACATTATAAACTGGATCCTTTAATAGACTGTTGTTGATTCCAGAAGCCAACCTGAGCACTGTCTGCTTGGGTGGCTGCTACTAATGAGCTGAACTGGCAACCAACCCTCTCTGCTCCTACTCTGCTGCAACAGTGTTGGCAGAGATTCCCAGAGGATCCTGCAGATCTTCAGAAAACTGATGAAATAACGAACAAACACACGAGCAAAATGCTGCTAACGCCACAGCCCAAAATGGATGAGCAGCTATCAAAATGTCAGCTAAAATCTCCCAGGTCTTGAGCCATGAGGTGGAAAAGTAACTTTCCATCAAGAGCCATGTTCTTGCGGTCTTTCTGTGTTCAAGCATCACGGGGTTGTGAATTATTACAAATGCTGGCACTTGAGGACTGACTAAGCTTGTGGGAACGATGTTCTTCTCTAGATGATTACCAACCATTCATCTGGCTAATGTGAGGCCAAATCTGGCCTGACTGCCTGGCTCTAGGGAATATAATTAACTCTGCAGTCAGGTTGTGTTTGCCAAGTAGGATGAGCCCCGAGAGGTGAAGGCACATGAGCAAGAGCTAATGCTGCCACCCAGAGCACAAGAATGGGCTTGCCAGGGAAATCAGGGCAGGTGTTTCTCACAGCCAAAGTGCAGATTGAGAACCCCTTTATGACAATCAATATAAAAAAATAGAAATATTTTTTTTTTTTTTTTTTAATTTCCCTACATCTGTGACCAGTTAACTGAATCCCTACATACTTCCACTGAAACATCCACAGCAGTGAGAGGTGACCTTAGGAAGCTGTGTTTGGAAACAGCTAAGTACATTGAAGTGTTATTGATTGCACAAGTAATAGCGCCAAAAGTGATTACACAGTGTGGTACTTACAAAAATAATTACACTTCAGAAAATCAAAATTAATTTGTACACTTCTGCTATACTTTTGAAGCTGTTGACATTTCATTGTAGTGCTCCTAATGAAATGAAAATTATTAATAATTGTTTCTACTTGAGTGTGACAAATGTCATTTAGGTTAGGATGTGAATTTGTCAGTGCCTCATCAGACCCCTAAGTTGACTTTTGGCTTTTGTTAGTGTTTGAAAGGGGGTTATTTGTATGTATCAGAGGTAAGTCTACACAGGCCAACCATATTAAGATCAATATGTTTGCTGGTTCTTAACTGTGAAACATCTTGTGTGGTGCAGTCCTCTTTTCTTACCAATCACTCTGAAAAGGTGCAAAACCAATGGAAAATTAAGTTGCCTGCACAAAAGATCAAAAATTTTCTTCTTCAAGACACTTAACAAGTAAAATTGTATACAATAAACTCTCAGAAATAGCATAAAACCAGAGCCACTGCCTGAAGTACCCATTTCCTATTTGTTCCCTGACTGAGTAAATTTCATCTTTTTTTTAACATATACTGACTTATCTTGTTCAGGTATGAAAAATAATCAGTGAATAACAAAAGCTATGTAAAGCAAAAGTTAAATCATATTATGCCTCAGTGTTTGTCTCAGACAACATATCACTCCCATAAAATTTTGTAATTGGTAGAAATAAAATAATCCAGCTACCAAAATGCTTTCAATAAACATACTAATGGCTCTTAGAGTACTTTAAAAGCATTAAGTGATTAAAATTCACACAAGCAATAGTTGAAGATCCTTACTATTCCAATTTTATAGTCAGGTGAAGTGACAACCGGATGATTTGCCTGGGCAATTGCAGCAAACTAACAGCAAACCTGCAAACAGAGTTCTGGACCTGTCTCCAGGCTGCTCAGGGAGTTCTCATCCACTGCCCTCAATTGTGACAGGAGTCTTTGCCTCAGGACACCCCATCAAGATTCAAGTTCCTTTCCAATAGCTGATATAAAAGCGCACAGAGTGAAACATCTGGTTTTTGACAATTTAAAAAAAAGCCATGATAAGAGTGCAGAAGCTTCATTATTCACAAAGCCTCTCACATTTTTCACCACTGCTGTTAATCCACGGATGGATAAAACTGGAGAGCTCCTATCCAAAGATCAATACATTAGTTTTGTTTAAGAGTTGTGTGAGAAGTACTTTCAGTCGTATAAAAACAGTTATATTGGGCTAAGATAACTGGCCTGGATACGCAGTGGTTCCCTCAGAAGGAAGTATTATCAAGAACCAGTTTTGTAAAATCAAAGCCTCATGCAGTGATGGCTGTATTAATATTTTAAAAGTTTTCTCATTTATTCAGAGCTTATTTCACTAGCTCTGATTGATGATAAAATCCTGGTTGTAGAGGCCACACAGAATCCAGGATCTGCCAGACATCTCTTCTCCCTGCCCATGGAGAATGGGGACTCCTGTTTTTGTAGCTGTTCCCACAAATCCAAATGGCATATTGACAGGTTTGAAAGAACAGCTGGCAGAAAGCCATCCACTCAGTAAACATATCTTTTTATGCAACCCCCCCAACAAAACAATCCTCCAAAAAAGCAACAGCATATGTGTTTTTAACAGCTTTCTCCCATATCCAGGTAGAATTTTTATTCCTTTGTTAACACTGCAGGCACATTGTCAACAATGTACACTTTGATGACCTTTATTTGCAATTAGAGACTGCAAAGAAAGGGCTATTTAAGGAACCCGTTTCCTCAGAAATAAAAGTGGATATCCAACATGGTGACAAAAGCAGTTTAAAGTGGTCAAACTACAGTAGCAAATCAGCAGCCAGTGTGGCACAGCCAGCTATCTTTTGATTATAACCATGCCCCACTTCTCACCCACGCTGATAACAAGCTGTTTCACTGGCAGTAGATAAGCACAAACCTCCCCAAACAAAACTTCCCTCACTTCTCCCTTTACATTCTCATCAGCAGCTTCCCACTTTTTACCTAATCAATATGTTAAGCAGAAAAATTAAATAGACTCGAAAGCTACATCTTTATTTTCATCTTGTGTTTTCCTCCTTTATCACCTTCACCTATAAATCTCTGGTTTACGCCTGTTCAGTGTTATCACGCTCGTGATATTTAGATTGGTGATGTTTATTTCTCCTACAGTCCCAGTTCTCAGGCTCTTAAGATTATTTGAGAATCCCAACTTCAATTTAAAAATCCTTATATTGCTAGCTCTCAGGTTCTGGAGAACGGCATGAAAGTATGACTCAAGTGTACTCTAAAAGCTCTATGGGAAAGGCAAAGAAAAGGTTTATTCTGAACAAAACAAAAAAACAGAGACTACATTCTTAATGTATTTTCAGAATTGCTTGTTATAAGTTTTTTTTTAATTGCTAGGATTAATGAAGTAATTATGTGTAAGTGTTGTATTCTCATCATAAATGTGTATTTCATACAAACGTCACAAACCTGAGGCCAAACAAACCTGTGTAAGAGGCCAAACATTTCCAAGGAACACTGTCAGAATAGCATCAATATTAAATGGAGCAATAAAAAATGTTCAGTAAAACTATCTCCCTGTGTGGCTTTCTCATAAGATTGATGTATACAGGGGACAAACAAGGGCAGGTTTTGCTCTGGTGACACGACCCCACTTGCTCACACACATTCTCTACCCTGGCAATGCCAATCCCATACAGTGTCCCCAGGCAAAACCACTCTAGAATTTTCATTTTTCCCTTGAGGTGATTTGACAAGCTCCTGTCCCTCAGGCCAGCAAACACCCCACAGGAAAGAACGTTCCAGAAGCATTTCTTTCACAGATTTCCCCTCACAGGAAAAGAACAGACAGAGCAATACCTGCTCTACCTCAGAAAACTTGTTTAACAGCACTGCCTTTACCACAGCATATCCCCACTGAAGAACACTCCCACATGCTTTAACACAGGAAAACCTGGAATATCACCTGAATTTTTGTACAGTCAATGCTCGCTCAGCAGAACGCTGACCGAGATCACCCCTGGGCAGCAGCCTCTGCTTCCCCTGAGGGGGAGCCCGCTTAGACTTACCTCTCACTTTCTGGGCAGGAATTGGTCTGGCTTCTCCCTCTGGGATTTACAGCTACAGAAACAGGGAAACAGGACATAAAAGGGCAGAAAGCTAAACCCCAAACTGCTGTGGGGACAGAGTAGGGGGTGCTTACAGCCCCCAGTGCTGTGGGGAAGAAGAGCTGGAGGGGGCGTGAGGGAAGGGAGTGGTGCCTGCGCTCCCTCAGGTGCTACCCCAGGTGGGCCAAGCACCAGCTGGCTCTAATTTGAGGGAAAGGTGTTTTTCTCAGAGCAGCTGTTGCTGTTTATCCCATTACCCAGAGATTCTGAGGAGGTATTAAAGCTGAGATGGGTTCAGGGATTTTTTTTCCTGGTTGTGGGGCAGCGGTTTTGCCTGGTTCTAGGCAGCCCAACCGTAGTGACTTGTGAGTACCTGGTAACAGACTCCAGAGTCTGAAGAAACTAAGGGGTTTGGATTTTAAATTACAATCCCTGGTTTCACAGACTGTCAGAGACATGTTATAAGTGCTGGCTGCATATTCAGTCCCGTGTGTGCCCTCAGTGCGTTCAGGTAAGGCTGACTCGCTGGTCCATGTTTCAGTTCGTTCCTGAAGGAGCCGAGGTCTGAGGGCAGCGGCTTCTCCCTGTAGTTCTGTTGGAAAGGGATGTGGACCTGGTTTATTCTGTTGAGTGTGGAAAGAAGGAAAAAAACCCATATAAAAATATGGGAACTGGGCTGTGTGAGGAACCTGAAGGGTAAAAAGACCTGTGTTTTATCCACTAAAAAGCTGCGGCCTGATAAGTGAGAGGGATGAGGGGGGAAAAAATCTCCCATGTTACAAAGGGGAGCCAGGTAGGCAGGTGTTGGATGGGGTATTGCAGTTTCACTGGCTCAAAACTACTTTACTTTCTTGGAATTGTTGTTGCAGAGTTGGCAAGGAAGCTTTGAACTCCACACAAATTCCTGTGTCTGGAGAAGTTACGAGCTGGTTCACTAATTGCAGAACAGGGCGGAAAGGTTACAGTGAGAAAGCTACAATATAGGCAGATCTGCAAACCTTAATTGTACTTCAGTTTTATTCCTGTTCAGGCCACAGTTGGAACATAATTTAGAGGTTAGTGTATTGCTTAGAGGTATGAATAAAAATCCTTAATTAACACAATAGCAAAGAACTTTGGTTTCTTATTTGGTCTGAAATAGAAAAAAAAAAAATGTTAACTGAGTAATGATATATTCCCCTGAAGTGAAAAATTAGCACCTTACTAATATTTCTTTCAAAACCTCTTGATTTTAAATTAGGAATAGTAGTTTTGTGATTAAACCCCTGGGTAGAAATTCAGTGGATTGGAGTTCTATTCTCAGGTCTGAGCCAGACTCGTTATGTGCCCCTGGGTTATGTGTTAGTCACCAGGCCTGGCTTTCCAGCACCCATCTGCTTTTAATTACAGGTACAGTGCAGAGGAGAAATTGCCACTGGGACTAGCAGGGCTTTTTGCATTAGCTGCAGTTGACTTTGGATCATACCCCTTTGCCTATTTCCTAAATGGATGGATGGAGAACCATGCTCTGGTTAACTGGGATATTGGAAGTGTATGTTAATTAGCATTGTGCACTTCTGAGATATTATAGAGAAGGGAATAGTGTTAGTACAGAAATACATTTGGTCCAATAAATTTTAATCCAGTTCTTCTGTTTTCTTAATTCAGTTTGTTAAGGTAACAATTTTGAAACTTTATAAGTTGTCTCTAAAGTATGATATGCTCTCCCTTAGTTCTAAAATGTCCATTTTCTGTCCTTATAAGAAGACATTGAAATACACCTAAATATTTTAACTCATTAGAGTGAAGCATTTGGAGAGCTGGGGTATTTAAAAAAAAAAAAATTCTTAAAAAATGCAGGTAGATAATTCTAGAATGCATCTTCATGTTGTTTAGAATGGGATATGGTTTCTGTTCCATGATTTACAGATTTTTCCTTTCCAAAATTAGGACATTTATATATGGAGAAACTGCTTGCACGGCCACTGCAAGAGGAGAGAATGCACACATCAAATTGTACCCAATCCCACATGATGGAGGCTTCAAGAAATTCCAGAAATGAAATTTGTATGGGAAAGGTAAAATTCATTTAATTGTTATTTTCAAGTGCTTTATGCTAACCCTTATTTATTCTTTCACAATTTAATCTGCTGCTATTTCTTCCTGTGTGCTGTGCACTGTGTTTTTCCACAGTGAGTGTTTCAGCGCAGGCTGATGAACTCGTACTGCCACATCCAAGTGTGGATCTGATTGTGTGAAGCAATGAGTGACTTGTAGGCTGGTGCATTCCAGCTCCTCCTGTGTGTAGAGTCCCATCAGTCTGATGGGCTGGATGAAGAGAGAGATAAAGTAGATTAGGAAATAATGAGTGGAGGAAAAAATGTATTAAATTATTTTCACATTTAGGTCAGGATCTCAGGAGCCATTATTTTAAGTATTAGTGTCTAATGCAGTACACTACATTAAGTTTTATGCACAGCTGTTGGAATCTTGGGATGACTACTGCAAACTTTCCGTCACTGCTAGTTTGCACAATGACCTTTTATCTTCATTAGGTAATACTCTGAAATTGCTCTGAGTGTATCAGTATGGATTCTTTGGTGGTGAAAATTAGAATATGTATTGCTGTTAATGGAACTGTTTTCACTTATTACTATAAATTAGTTTTAGTGTTCTCTCACATCATAATTCACAATGGACATCAGGAAAGTCATTTGGCAGCACCGATGTATAAACAGTGAAAATGAGAAAACAATTGACTCCATTATTCAATATTTAGTAAACAGAAATGTGCGTGTATTACCCAACATTCACCTTTACATGATATGAAACAATGAATGGACAAGAACAGTGACCAAGAGTGATCCTCTTGACAGGAGGGTCACATTCACCACTGCCTGACCCTTCAGTCTTACAGTCTCTGTTCTTAATTTGTCCTGTGTGTTAGAACAAGGCAGAATGGCACTAATCACCTGTGCATGCACGTTTTGCTTCTGTCTGTGAAGTGTCCTGATAGCTCAGGTAATGTCTATATTGATAAAGAAATTAATGAACTGTGTTACAAGGTCACTTCTGGCTGCTAGATCCTGACATTGGCTCCATGGAGTATAATAAATATTACTTGTGTGGATTATTTGAGAGGGAAAATTATATTTCTAATTTTAGTTCTATTTCCAATAGAGAAAGTTGTTGGATGGGAAAGGATAACCCAAGTCCAAATCTTGATCTCCTAATTTTACTGACAACCACATTAAAATATTTGATTTGTTGAGATGTTGCTGTGTAACAAATACAAAATAAAAATAATAATTCATAGGTAGGTAAATGATAGCCAGTCAGGCAAGACTGAACATCTGTTTTATAGTGAATGAACATGAAACACTACTGTTATCTAGTGCTCTATTTTTACCCCAAAAATCCATACAATATTTAAACCCTTTTCGTGCTGCCTTCTGATGATTCATTATTCCATATTGATATCATACAAAGCTGTGATTTCCTTATGTATAAAAAAGACTTGCCAGGTTTATTTGTCAAGGGAATTTGTAAGGAAAACCAGCATAGAATATAGAAATTCTGAGATAGCAGAAAGTATTTAATCAAAGCAATGGCTTTTT
Source organism: Lophotriccus pileatus (assembly GCA_035583135.1). Classification (NCBI taxonomy): domain Eukaryota; kingdom Metazoa; phylum Chordata; class Aves; order Passeriformes; family Tyrannidae; genus Lophotriccus; species Lophotriccus pileatus. The sequence goes on from JAWWES010000051.1 coordinate 10,206,522, forward strand.
CAAGTGATTTTTCTTTGTGACAAACCAAATATGTATTATATTATTTGTGGATCAGTATATCTAATGTCAGCACACATTGCTGTTTATTGACTCATTTTATCATGCTGAACTGTCACAAGCCTCTTATTAATCTGTCTCTGAAGGATCAAAATGCTTTAATAAATATGTTAGTTCCTTTAGATCTCAGGCTGAAATGAAACTGTTAGTTAAATGTACTGTGACTTTGAGTGAAGATACCTTTGGAGAGATTTAAAATGGGAACTTGTTATATAAATCTAAGGCTGACAACGGAGAATGCATCTTTCTCTTAATGGCCAATTAGGACTCAAATAAGAAAAAGGAAAAAGGCCTTTTTTAATACAAAATGTGAGGCTTCTTTGTTGTGTGGCATGATTGATTTATGAAAGGGATAGTTAATTTTGCAGTTTGATAGTGAAAGCTCGTTGCTTGTGTAGGGGATTCATTTACAGGTACAAATTGATGTGCTTTAAAGTCTGTACAAATAATGCGCGTGTGCATGACACGAGGGCTCGGGGAGTGTTCACCTTTCATTGCTATAAAGAGATAGATGTGGGTAAGAAGTTGAGGCCTTACGTTATTCAGGAGATAAAAATGCATGGAAAGGAAACACTAAACTTCATTTGGTAGGGCCCAAATCTTTCTATATACCTCTTTTTTTTAAGAGTTTACATTCTTAACAGAGAAATAATGTATGAGTGTAACAGAAATTGTGTGTTATGCTAGTTATTTTGTCTTTCTTGTGGAAATGAGCCATAAGTATCAGTCTTGTCTTTTTGGCCTTTGATATTATGCTCCCATTAAAATGTTCATAGAAATTAGCAAATCTGTTAATTTTGGGTGAACATCCACCTGTGGCAACACTTTCATTGGTGTGTACAGTGGTGAACATAGTGCAGATGATCGTGTGTGAATTGCCAGGCCTGTGAATCTTCTCAGAAAAGCAAATCCACAGGGCCTGAAATGAATTTGTTTCCAAATGCAAGTGTGTGTCTCTGTGCAGCCACAGCAGATTGGATCTCATTTCCACTCAGGGTTAGTTTGCACAGACCATCCATCCATCAGTCTGCCTCCTTAGGAGTGTTAACAGTTTGGCACTACTTTATTTCCCTTAAATCTTAGCAACAATCCATGATATTGTTACAGTACATTACATGACTTTTCCTCTGTGTCATTGTATATTGCCATTGGGAAATGAAGCATAAAAAGGCTGCCATTAGAGCACATCATTAAATAAGACTGAATGAATTCCAACTGTTGAGCAATTGATCAGTTCCATTTTGAGCCAAAGAGATGTTTCATCCCACTTGAGCTCTTTTAATATAAAAAAAATTAAAATCCATGTTTTAGTGGTGCCTTTAATTTCCTTTAATTTTTCTTTTAGAAATTTTGCAGTATAATATCAGCCTCTATCTTGTAAAAGAAGAGATCAAAGCATACCAGAACTTCTGTGCATGTGCTAAATGTGAGAAAGTTAGAAATTAACTCCCAAGTGCTGAACGTTTTCTGAACTGTCTGAAAATAATTCATGCTGAGGGTTTTTTTTAAGGCACCCTGTTTTCTGGGTGCAGAGCACAGCCACAGCTGTGGAATTAACTGGATGTTGCTTCAGCATCACTTTTTTGTTTGTGCTGGAGTTATTCAATTTTTATATCTGGTTTGCTACTTCACTCTTTGGGAAGCCTTGGTGTTTTGCAGTGGTGTATTTTTGAAGCTCTTCAATTATTTGCCTGGTATCTTATTCCACAGAGTCTGAATTGTGCCTGGTGTAAGAATAGAGAGTAGACAGGGGTGACACAGGTGTGCTTAAGCAATGACTTTGCTGATTTTATTTTCTCTCCATGTTCAAACCTGACCTGAGCTATCTAAATTCTCTGACTTTGGCTTCAGTGACCTCATGTCACTACTTAGTCCCAGTAATACTCATTAATCAGTTGTACCACACTGTGGCTGCAATGGGAAAAAATAAATGGTTCATTATAACTGTGTTTTAGCATGGCTATAATAGCTGAGTCTGAGACAGACCAGTGTAGTCTGGAATTGCTGGATGGTGCTGAGGGGGGAGAGTTCACACCAGTTGTGGTGTGGCTAAAAAGGTCTTTTCATGGTAAAACCACTCAGCTTTATTTCTTCTTCTTCTTTAAACTGGTCCCCATTCAATTAGAGTCAAAACTGGACAGTTTTCTTTTCAACACTGCAATATCTGTCTCTACTTGTATTGAATTCACACACACACAAAAAATCTGAAGCTCTTCCTGTGGAAACTCTGTCTTGTCAAAGCAGGCTCTGCAGTTGCTACAATCAGCATTCCTGTAACTTGAAGGACAGAATGTCACAGAACTTTACAGCTTGAACATCAACAGAACCTGACAAAGAGCTGAAAGTTAGAAGTCGGCAGTACATGAAAAACAGTCTTCAAAAACTCTTCTTGGTGCAATGCAAGGCCCGATTCGTGCCAGTTAGGTACATGAATGCTACATTTAAATGTATAAACAGTCAGATACAAGAAATGTCTTAGAAGTTCAAGCCTGTCCGTGAAGAAGTTGCATCCAAGATCATGCAAGTCATCTGATGTGCACACTCAGTTCTGAGCACTTGCTAAAAGGATTGGTGCAACTGGTAGAAATATCTTCATATAAGGGAGCAGGATACATCAGTGATGCATCATGAGAGGCTTTTGGTCTGATCTTCCCTCTGACAGGAAGCTCTGTGAACACTCTGGAGCTGGGCTGTAACACTACCTAAAGAACAACATTTTTCCTGTGAAATGTAGCGTTTCTTACTGCTTGTCCCACAAACAATAGAAGCTATTGAGGCCCATCCATATGAAAATGCTCTCTGCTCTGATATTGAGGCAAAAGGAATGTGTTCTGGATTCACAGTGATATAACACTGAGGATTCTTCCCTTTTTCAGAACAAATATTAGCAGAGGTTAAAGGGAAAAGAGTGTAATTCAACCACATCCGTGATGTACGTGAGCTATTTAAATTCAATCTTTATTTTCTCTGAACATTTTGATCTTTGTATTTTTGACTGTATGGAAAGTTCTCCTTTAGGATTTAGAACGAAGCTGCAGGAGGAAAAAAAAAAAAAGCTGTCCATTGTTAAATCTTCAAAGAGAAAGATTCATGGATAAAAGGGAAATTGAAATACAAAAGGTTTTTTTTAAGGCATTTAATGTTTCAAAATGTGGTTCTGGCCTCTGCCTACTGGCCAGCTTCAAATTTACTGTCTAAGAACTGAAATTTCAAAGGTGATTTGGAAATGCCTTCTTTCTGCATTAACTAATGTGAGGGCATATGGCCCTTTAGTCCAAACACGTGGCACTAAAAATATACATGTGGGGAGTGCTTTGTTTCAGAGAGTCACTTTTTTCCTTTCATTTGTTTCTGAAATCAAAGTTTTTGTGTTCTTGAAAAGGCTGAGCCTGTGTAATGTCATGCTTTGAAATACTGTTCTCTTGACATTATAAGACCGTGAAAGGTAGAACTTTGACTAACTGTATTATTCCTTCACCTTAAAGAGACATTGTTGAGTTTGCTGAGCTCTAAATATGACCCACCTAGTTGTGTTTCTTTTACCTCTTATTCTGTTACAAAGCTTATATGATTCCTTTCTACATACAGTGCTTCTAAGTTTACCTTTCTCCATAAAATTAAACAAATAACAGTTAAGGAACTTATGTTTCAAGTGACTTCAGATCAGTGTGGGCAGGTGATTGCAGTATGTAAACTTTATTTTACCTGACTAGTGCTTATCAAACAATGAGAAAAATGATTTAGAATGAGTTAGGTCTTTTGATGTGTGGATGTAGTGCTGATCAAAGTCAGTGATAGCCATTCATCTGAATCCCAGGACAGGCTTTGTCCCCATTAAGGACATATTCCATTACAGTAATTGTCAGACAACCCCCCCCTCTCCTTTTCAAGTGAAAATAATTTTAATTTGACCCGTTTAAATCACAAACCTAAATCAAAAAACCCAAAACTGAAACACATACTTGTTGTTTTAAACCTGAGAGCCTCCACCTAACAAAACTAAATCCCTAATGTTTTAATTACCTATAATGATCTCCTTGATGAACATTCTGCTTGTTATGGCCCAGAAAATGATCTTATTGAAAACCAGACCCTACCTTTGTGCATAAGAGTCAGTGTGAGATATATATAGATATATATACACGCACAAGCATGGTTGCTCAAGAGGTTCTGCAGTTGTAAAAGATACTTATTTTTAGTCCATCCCATTGTCACTTTTACCTGAATATCTAACTGAAAGTGCACTTTAGATCTTGAAACTTATCTGAGTTCACTTCAATAAATAGCTGTATATACAGATTGAAAACTGGCTTTTATGATCAGAAAGTCTGAAAAGCTCCATTTTTTCATAATTGGTACATATGGAAATGTAATTTTGGAAACTTAATGTGATAAGAAAACTCCTGACCTCAGTAAAACCCATTTTCTGCCTAATAGAAACAGGAAACACCCAAGGCTTCACTTTGAAGTCCCTGAAACCCAAAGATCTGAATGAGTCTAAAATACCCAGAGCTCTACAAAACCACAATTCTAAACCTGTGTCTGTGGCAGCTTAAATTCCTGGTTGAATATTTATTAGATCAGTGGTGAGGGAACACTATGCATTTCAAAGAAAAAAAGGTGCATACAGGCAAATCCATGGGATATTCTCCCACTGCCCTCTTGAATAGACAACCAAGAGAGAACTTGAGCGTAATTTGCCTCAATGGTTTTGTGAGAGCACAGGAATGTTGTGTGGGGAGCTCTAGGACTTGCTGGGTCTTTAAAAACAATCAAATCCTCACAGAAGGCTGTGGATTAGAGTTGCAACAGATAGGCAGACAACTGAGAAATTAATCTCATTTCATAAGTTACAGATTTAGTCCCAGATTGGAGTGAGCCTCGCCACAAAGTTTGGTGATGAATGAGGAAAAAGTAGAAACAATCTTCTTTGGTTCTACTATCTAAAATAAAATTGAAGTGACATTTTTCAAATGAGAATACATTGTCTGCTGCTTTGTCTGCTTCTTTCATTTCAGCTTTGTTAGATCTTTTGTTTCTTTGATGCTCGGAATATTGCACCATTTGGCTCTAAAACCTACATTAGAAGAGCATTAATTAAAGGCAGACACAGTGCAGTGGAGACACTGTTAAAATTATGCTTGAAGGTACAATGTAATTAATTTTGTACAAGTGAAACATGAAAGAGAGAATGAAACCGGAGGAAATAGCAGCACATCCTCACCAAATGATAATGAGAAATACAATTGCAAATCAGACAAAATGTGAAAGGACATATGGAATAATTAGACTTCAAGAGAGAAATCAAAACAAAGGGTAACCTGCTAATTGCTTATGAAAATTAGGGGAAGAATATATAACTAAGGTTCAGGGTTCTTGGTGGTTGTTTTGGGGTGCTGTTCCGTGAAGTGTAAGGTTTGTATTAAGTACCTGTCAGCAAAAGGAGGTTGCAAATTTTCCATCACGATCTCCTGACATTTATTCAAAGAACTGAGGATGCTCCTTCGCTTCAGAGCAAGTTCTCTGTTTTAAGGTATCTGAGAAGATAATGGGTTGGGATCTGGGTTATGGTTCCCAGGTTGAAAATGAGGGCACCGAGCATAATTAACTGTAATGTTGTCTATATAGGAGATGAAAAAGGCTTTAGGAAACTTAATTGGTCATTTTAAGTAACAATTAAACTTCTGCAGGTCTTTTCAGAACCCCTGTGGTTCACCCTCAGTTGTGAGTGTTCTTGAGTAAAGCACTTTAAAAGATCAAAAATGTGGCTTGAACCTTCATTCTCTACCGCAGAGCTTAAGTGAAGCCCAAGGTCTCCACAGGTCTACAGGGGTATCTTTGAAGATGAAACATGAAACAGAGTGAAAGTTTATACTATGTTAAGGGTCTCTGTTGCACGTGAGGAACTCCTGTTGATGGCTGGGATTGCAAAACTGTTGGTTTGGCTGCAGAACTTTGGTTCCAGCTCTGTGGAAACTGCGTTAGGATGACCATTGTTAGCAGCTATGGGAGGAGGGTACCACTTGAGTTCTAGTGGGACAAGACAGTAGGTTACTATAAAAGCCTTCGTTTTCTCTTAGTGTAGGTTCATACCAAAAAAAAGTCTACAAAAATGTCAGAGCACTGTTCACACCCCACACCCGATCCATGTGTTGGCACAGAAAACTGTCACTGAAAGTCACTCACCGTGCTGGCTTTTGTCATCTGGGAGAAAACTGTGCTACCAGAAATTCTCCTACCAAGAACTTAGGTATTTTCATTGCTGATGAACAAACACAGTAGATGTTTATGGAGATTGAGAGAAAAATCATGAAGCTTCTTTTAAAACATTGTATAGTCTTGCACATATTTTCATCCTGAAGACTCTGTAGATTGTAACTTCTTGTCAACTTTAAAACTTTCCTAAATGTGGTCACTACTTAACTAGATCCTGGTGAGTTTTTAAATTCTAAGCTGGAGTTCTCTTTCACTGTAGGGATAAGTCAGTTTATTACTGAGCTCCAATTCATCAGAGCCAAAAATGACACAAGGTCAGTGAGAAGGAATTTGAGGTGAGGATCAGCCCAAGTCTAGTACAGTCCTCCAGCTGTGGGATAGGAATGTGTAGGCTGTTTTTGCCAACACAGAAGCTGAATACCAGCATTCCCAGGTGATCTAGAAGGCTTCTTGCAAGAGCAGGATCATTAATTGCCCACAATTTGAAACTGTGCACAGAAAATCAAAATTGATCCCTCAACATCCTGTGCAGTGTTATTGGCCTTTCTGCATTTCTAAAGCTTTCTTAATTAGTCACAAACTCCTGAGCTTGAAAGCAGCGTAATTTATAGCATCATAACACCTTCTCTGTGCTGTGCACTTTGTCATCTCTTGGGACTTTGAAGAGTTTTATATAAATCAAATGCCTTTCTTTTTAGTATTATATAACACAGTGCAACAAACTTTAAAATCTGTTACTTACAAGGTGGTCTGTGTTTTGCAGCGATTCAAAGAACAAGTTAGGATTCAAATCAGAGTGTGTTTTAAGATAAAACACAAAGAACTGTTTCTGGTGTATGGGATTATATTGATTGGTCCATCCTTTTTTTCTCTGAAGTGTCAAACCACACCATTTCAAAATGAAACTAAAGGAAAAACACATCATGCTTGCTTTTTTTAATTTATGTTTTTGCCTCCATAGTATAACTCTTAAACATTAAAATACAAAAATATCTGATTAAGAGGGTTTTATGAAGCATACAGTAAAAATCTGAAGGTCTTTGATCTCATAAGTTGTCTCTTTTATCATAATTTGCACAAAATAGTGAGAAGAAAGGAACTTCAGAAGGGCAGTGAATGCTCACCCCCTCCTTTTTATAGCAACTTGAGGGACAACTCATTTAACTGAAGTTTAATCTTTATTTGAGTGTCAAGACATTCTAAATTGACCACATTAATTACCAATACATTGGTGGGCAGTTATTTTCATTAAAAAAAAAAAAAAAAAGGAAAAAAAAAAACCCACCAAACAAAATAAACCCCCAAAACAACTTTCAATATTGATTATTACACCCAGAAAAACCATCGAGCTAAGGAGCATAACTCTCCAAGATAATATAATTTTTTACAGTTAATTTCTATAAATATGCTCCTGTTGTTTAGATAAAACATGTGCAGGAAATTGATTTCCTGATTCACTTCAGTTTACAGGTTTTTTAAGAGCAATTTTTGTCTTTACCAATTAATCTTTGCAAATTCTTTCTCTGCAACATGAATGCTCAGAGAATTTTGATAACAAGTAGCTCTAATTCATTGCTTCATGAAAGAGCCTTTTAATCTGTTATGTTTTACACTATTTCCCTGAAGAAACCCACTGAGTTTCAAAGCAGGTATCTTTAAAAGACATAGAGATAATATTTTGAAAGGTAAGTATGTTTTGCTGCTATTAGTGAAGGGGGAATAACTTTTCCTAATAAAAGCTGCTCTGAGTGTTGCACAAAGGTTTTACAGGCAGGGTGTGGAAAATTCTGTGGAATTCTGGTCTTGTGCAGGTATTGGAGGGCTGGGTTGCAGGGGATCGTGCCTTCACCTCAATTCCAACCACATTCCAGGGACATATTTTGTGTGGCCTGTTGGATTGCACAATAAAGGTGATTAACTGAAATAGCCCTGTAAAATTGCACCTCTCACTGCTTCTGGCCACCTGAATGTGCTGGAGCTGCTGTGCGGGGACCTGAGATGCAGAGATGGGTTGTCTCTGCCTATCACAAAGCTGAGGCAGAGAATCATTAAAGACTCCTCATAAGTGTTAAATTCTGCCCCTCTGAATCTTGAACTAATGTCTTTACTTCCTAATGGTTCCTTTTGTCTTTCTTGAGATTAAGCTTAGAAGCACTGCATACTATTCCTGAAGTGTGCAACTGCATGCAAAAAACCCAGGTATTTCCTCACATAACAAACCCATAATATTTTGAAAGCCTCATCTACTGTGCAACTTTGAAGTAGATGAGCAATTTCTGTTGCACCTTGTAATTTTACCTTCTAGCTCCTGCAATTAATATTTTCATGTTTTGGCAATCTTACACTTAAGGTAACAGATTTTGCTGAAGAACAATTTCCAAAACAGGCTGCTTGTAAAAAGTGACTGCAGAAAATGCATTTTAACTAATTCTCATGGAAGTGGGTGCTTGTGTGTTTTTTCCCAACCACAGTCCAGTGATGAGGGCATAGCCATGAAAGCCACACCACTGCAGGTGATGGAATCACGATTATCCGAATTCAGCTTCCCAAGAGTCCACGTCCAGTTGCCACTGCAACTGTGTGATGTGTTGGAGAATACTTACAACGAGAGTTTCCATTCATCCTCTTGAATTAGCCCAAAATGAGTGCTAAACCATCAGCAGTGATACTGCTGGTGAATAATATACTGGCTGCAGCAGCTTCCTGAGGCAGCCTCAATGGGGAAGGTATAACAAGCACAGTACTCACATTTCCTGCAGTCTGGCCTCGACTGAATTTCTCGCTTGATTCAAAGAAATATGCTCCACAGAATTCAGAGTTCTGTGTCTTCAACCACCCTTGCAGCTTGTTCCAAATTAGGTTGTAGTTCTGGCCACCTGTCATTACACTGCCAGCTACTATTAAACCATCAAAGCAGTATTTTAGTTGCTTTGATGTAGCCTGGAATTGTATCTACTGCTGAATGATGATTAGATTAAATGTTACAAATGTATCCGAGGGGAATAGAAGCACACCAGTCTGAACTTGATCCACTGCAGTATAATTTTAAGTGTTTCCTTCTGTTTCTATGATTGCTGATGCATTCCTTTGTATTTACACATGCTAGGACAGCAGAAACAGCCTCTTGGAACAGCATTTAAAAGCTTCCATTAACACAGTCTGCCTTATTAATGTGATGTTTCATACATCACAGCCTCAGAAAGCTCCAGAGAATGGATAGTGGAAATATCATTTAAAAAGAGGAAATGACAGTCTATTTTAACAGATATGGGAAAAGTGCTGAAGGAAAATGAAGTTCTTTTCTTCAGGTTTGGTAGAGAAGTCTGGCTTCTCCTGGAGATTTGTTGGCTATGTTCATGCCAGACGTCTTAGTCAGTTAACACTTGAGTATGTCTTTAGGGTTTACTTGAGCACTGAGGTGTCCAGATCCTGCCCATGGTCTAATAGTTTATGTCTGCCTAGAAAACATAATTCAAAACTGGATGCTGACAGCTCCTTCTTTTGGGAATGCTACCTGTGTCCAGGTGAATGGAAGGAAGACACCCATCAGCAGCTAAGGCCGGACTTGTTTAGCAGCCAATCAGTCTGAGCTCAGAGCCTGCAAACATCTGGCTTTTTGTTTGAGGAGGAATTAATGTTGCATAATTACAGAAGGGCAAAGATTCAAAGAGAAAAAGAGAGAAGAAAAACATTCCTCTAATGAAATGTCTGATGCTGCATGATGCATTTCCTTTCGTGCGAGCAAGAACATAATTTTAAGTTCAATCTCCTGTTTCAGTTTTTCTGATTTTCAGCAAATTGCAATAATACAGAAAGGTTAAGTATAGGCTTCAAAGGAAGGTTATTTTTATGATTAGGAGTATAGAAAGACAAATATGTTTTCCTCTAGTTTGTTCATGACTGACTGCAGTAAAATGTAGACAGGGGATTATTTCTATTGAGAATTTCCTTTTTTCTACAGCAAGAGTCAAGTGTACTTCAAATCACCCTTCCAAGTAGAACATCTACATGATGTTTGGCAAGTGGCAACGTTTTAATTGTAGTAGGTCAGGGAAATCTTTCCAAATGGTCCATGAACAGAGCTGTGCAGTTTGTGCCATGATTTGTCCACGTGAATTCCTCTCCACTGAAAAGGGGCTGAGCTGTGAAAAATTCAGAATTGTCATGACATCAGTGCGGCTTCAAAGTGTTCCTGATCCAATACAGTGTGACATGATATTTAGGGCCAGATCTCAAAGATGCTGAAGGTAGAGTTTGATCCAGATTTTCATATCAGCAGCAGTGGGGTGTGCCTTTCATGAAGACTTTCATTGCCTAATTCATGTGTGAGAAAAGCTTTTGAGAAGCCCTCTCATTACTTGTTTTGTAGAACTATGTGGGAACTGAAACTGCATAGTTACATTTGCTTTTGAAGGAGAAATAAACCTCACTTAAAATATGTATTCTATTGAAAAGAATTGTGCCAATCACATATTTGAAAGGGATAGGGTTTTTAAAAGTAGTTAGAACTTATAAGATGGGAGATTTTTAAAACAAATTACCTCACATTTTCTCAAACTCTACATAAAACCACCATCAAATACCTTCCTTTACAATACGAAGAGATCAGTAAATTCTAGCAAAAAACTTATCCCATTCACATTATCCTGAGGTTACAAGAATCTGAAATTATAGTGAGTTAGTTTTCTTGCAAAGGTTTAAAGATAAATGTTAACTGCTGCTGTCTTTTCTTACAGTGAGAAGCTTTAGTCTGTTACATATGCAAAGCATAATGATGGTCTGTCATTCCCCAGGGCAGGTTTTCATGGTGTGCTGGATAACTGATTTTGTGCAAGAATATCCAATTTCCAGGTCTGAAGGCATTGCCACCACTACAGTGAAAGGAATGAGAAATAGGCTGATTGTCCTTGAATTAAGGTGAAATTATGCCTTTCTACATGTAGAAGAGGCTTAGTAGAGCCACAATGGCAATTGTTGTGTGGACACACAAAGTTAATGAGCAGTATCAGGGAAACAAAAAGGACCTACTAGTGATGAACTCTTTCCACAGTGAACTATGGGAGGGAAGGAAGGGTATATGAAGTATATTCTGGTGTAGAAGTCAGGTTTTTGTCTGAAGAAATCAACTAGTTCAGCTAGTGATGGCCTGTGGTAAAGAGATTTAATATATATGTATATATATATTTATTACCAACCACAGTGGGCCCAATCTTAGTGCCCAAATTTAGGAGTTACATCACTAAATAGAAACACCCCCTGAACTCACCCAGCCTTTACTCTGGCTCTGTTCTGGTAGGTGCTGCATTTTAACCCGGTGGATGTTTTACCTCTTTGCAGAACAAGTAAATATGGAAGAAAATTAACAGTCAGTAGCCCTAATCCAGAGGGAGTTTAGTATTTATGTAATCTGGAGGATGAAAAATAAAAATATTTTGTTTTTTTTAAACTTGAGGAGGGGGGAGAGTCTCCTTAATGAGAATTGCTTTTCTTCATTGCTTTTACTTTCCCTGCATTAAGTGAGATATCTGTGGCTCAGCCGCTTCTGAAATAAGGCTGTCTGATACACATATTTTAAAGTAACACAGAAAGAAGGGGGGGTTGTGTTTCTTTTCACCGTAACAATGTGTCTCTTTGCATAGTTCCAGTCCATTTTGTCCTTCAGTTTACCAGGCAAACAGCCAAGGCTAACAGCGTGTTCCCCTCAGCGAAGCCTAGACAAGGGTTGGACTGAAGTGGGCAGGTTTTTCTCTCACTACAGAAATCTCCTGTTGTGTTCATCTGCATTTTAAAAATGTAAACACATCTTGGTGGGCTGAGACCTTGCTTGGATGACCTTTCTCCAGTAAACAGTGAAGATGTGGTAGGGTTGAAATCAGGGTGTTTGGAGGCTGCAATATCAGCTGTGTGCACTGGGAGGAGGAAGCCCTGGGTAAAATAGGTGTTGGTGGAAGGAAAATGGCTCAGAGCCATGGAAATATTGGGACATTCAAGATATTCTGCTCTCTTGGTGATGTAAAGTTTCCTCCTCACACATTAGCAGCACTAATTCCAATAGTCAAGAGAAAATGTGTTCCTTGGTAGCCCTGGAACAGTTCATGAGTAATGCATGGGCTCTGTGCTGAGCTTTCTTACGCTTTCCTGAGATAATTTGGGTTTCTTAATTGGATGTCATCTCTGCTATAAAATATATTTTATTTTCTCACTTTGGACGGGAAAGACATTTGTAAAGAAAAGGCCCAAGTAGCTGGACCTTAGTGGGTCTGTCACTGAGTTCATCATGCTTTAGGAAAGTTAAAAATAGCCTCCTAAAACTAGCAAGTCTCTAGTTATTAATCAATAATGAGAAGAAAGTACTTGTCCAAAAAACAATGGAAATGTGCACAGACTAGGGATAAAAAAAATTGTTAGCTGAGAATAAAAAAAAAAACAATGGGTTGTCTATTTTAAGCATAATAATGAACAGAAAAGTAACTATGGAAATGACAGCTCAGTGTCATTCCCCATCAGAGACCTCCACACCAGATCTACAGCACTTACAAGTTAAGTCTTCTGTGACACTTGTACAAACTGGAATACACATTTAGAAATCAAGGTATTTCAATTTAGTTTGAGACAAAGTGAAAAGTATGTTGTGTCAGTTTTCCCATTTGCTGTGGTAGAAAAGGATGATTTTTTTTTTTTTTCTTTACTGTTACCAAGAGGTTAGAAAGGGATATAAAACCCAGGTCTGCAAGTCACAGTATGGAGTCTAATAAGCAGATACAGAACCTGTGTTTTAATTGCCCTCACAGGAGCAAAATATTACCCAAATGTGCAATTGATACAACCAGTTCTATTTACAACTATGATTAATTCTGTTATGACTTTGGGTTTGATTTTTGGGGTTTTTTTTGGGGGGGGAAGAAGGGGAGATAATCTATAAAATCCTTCAAAAAACCAAAAAAGATTCAAATGTGAGGAGATTTGGAGACTCAGCTAAGGATTTGGATCTCTGCTTCTTTGGGGAGGCCTGGAAGTCTCCAGCTACATCATAATCATTGTCAAATCAGTATCGATTTTTCCCCTCTGTCTCATTCTAGACATTTCTACCACCTTGCATATTACAAACTGTTCGTTTTTGCTCACAGAAACCTTAGATTATAAATAGCAGTACTCAGCACTTTTACTTCAGTGTAAATTGTTGGGGGAGAGGGATTCAAAGCAATTTTAATCATATTGTCAGAGGCAGAATAAGCTAATGTATCAAGTTGAGGGTTTTCTCCAGTTTTATGACATAATTACTTGTGGATTAGGCCCACAACAAAAATAATAGCTCTGCAAGTGCAATGTTTTTAAAACTTTATTAGTACTGTTTGCCTTAAGATAAAATGAGTAATTACCAGCCCATTAAATACTGACAGGTAACCAGTTACAAGAAAGACGTTGTCAAGTTGTTCCAGCTCAGTAAAATCAATCTTTCGCTGCTATGCTTAATTAAGGTAATTCCAGCTTGGCTCTTAAGTAAAGCTCAGCTGGAATTCAGGAAAAAGAAGCCTTGAAAAGGAGCTATACTGCTGTACTGTGCAGCATTCTGCAACTAAAGTGTTAATAGTTAATTGTTTCTGCCATTCATAATGAGACGGGAGGCATCAGATGACAAACGCTGCTGGCATTATTCCCACTTTATTTAGGCCCTGCACATGAGCTAGAGTTTTACACCTCCTTGCATGAGTAGTATCATGTCTGAGGGCTGCCAAATTCTAACACTTCCAAAAAGCTGATTGTGGGTGAGGTTTTTTTGTTTCTGGAAGAGAATGAACATGAACTACCAATGTGTAGCTCATCATCAGTGACTTGGGTCCAAACGTGCTCGAGTGGTCACTGCCAGCACTTCCAGCTTTCCTACTGCTGGCCATGCAATCTTGTGATGAACATAACGTGACTCCAGGGCTCACTGTAAAAGCTTAATGCCTTGAAGTCTAATTTTCAGCACCTACCACAATTGTAAACTACTTAAAAATAGAGCTAAATTAATTCCTAGCTAAGTTGCTGTAGTATGAGGATACAGTCTGTGTCTTCTCCGGTGGAAGTTTCTGATTTAATTCTTGCCCTGAGTTTGTTCCATCTTTGAGGTGTCTTATGGTGTCTAGAATAAAAAACAAGTAAACACCATCTCATTTCTTAAATGCTGGGGGGAAAAATATTATTATTATAAGATTACTTGCAAAACCTAGTCCAGTGGGTTTTTATGTAAGCCAACTGTTGCCTGCACTTGTGTGGACATGCCAGTAAACTGGAGGGAGGGGTGATTTAATGCAGTGATTGGGGAACTGGTTCAACCCTGCCCAGCCTGAGGATTGCAGGCAGCGGGAGGTGGGTCTGCCAGGGAATTGTGGGACAACAGTTGGATCAGATTTGCAGCTTTCTTAAGGTTGCCCATGAATATTGTGGTATCGTGGACGCAAAAGGGATTACCCACTGTGGTGTGCAGAGATCTCCCAACTTGCTGGAAGGAGTAGAGAAGCTACATGTGCAAACTCAGGTGTGATTTTACTTGGAATAGAAGGTCCCCACTGGCAGACTTTGGACTGTAGTAGGAGGCTTGGGAAGTAAGCAGGTGTTGGTATAGTCAGAAGCACCATCTGAGGACAACAAAGTGATAATGGGCATGTAAAAGGTTTTATAGAATCACAGAATAGGCTGAGTTGGGAGGGACCCACAAGGATCATTGAGTCCAACTCTTAGCCCTGCACAGGAACAACCTCACGAGTCACACCCTGTGCCTGAGAGCATGAGGGGATCATTTTCTAGTATAGGCTCAGTGATCTTCTTTCACAATGTATGAGGTGTATGGGCAAAAGCATTTCAGTATTTACAGTCAGTGTGCTCTGTACCATTCCGGTGCGCGTTAGCTCATGGAATCAGCATCCTGCACTGTCCATGATCTCCACAGCAGCTGATTAACCATTTGGGGCTGATGTGGAAAACCCTTTGTAACTTGTTCTGTCTTTCCTTCCCCCCCACCCTTGTGATGCTGATGTGTTTTCCCATTGCAGCACATTCTTCAGCACGTCCTTATTCTGTTATTGCCACAGCAGCACCTTCAGTGAATGCACCAGGTCTGCTGTGATGTAAAATGCATCACTGCTTGGAAGCTTCCTCCTCAAAATAATTACATTGCTGGATAATTGTTTATTTTCAGAGACTGTTCCATATTGTGTCTGCTCGCCCCCAATCTAATTTTATTTTGATGGGCTAAAATATCAGCTGTGCTATTCTCAAGCCTGGAGTTAATGTATTCATTAGTTATAATTGCTTCCAATGTGTCCTCACCAATCTTAGTCTTCTGGTTACTTAATGATTCTGATTGGATGTTCAACACTTTTATCTGGGTTAATTTACTATTCATAGTACAATGATGGATTATTCATTTTGTTACCCAGATTACAACTGTAAATGGAGTTATACATCATCAATGAGAGCACCACAGAATCATTTAACTAAAAAATGCCTTCTAGTTATCTTGAAGCAGCAAAGATATTCACATAAAAACTTTGTGGCTGGCATTGCTTCCTGCCCAAAGATGGCTGAATTCATGAATTTATGCCATGAATTGCCATAAAATTCTGCAAATGCTACTTTTAAACACTGTTTTATGTACCTAAGTGAGCACATATGTGTGTAAATTATGTTGAGGGAAACTTAATAAAATGTAAACCAAAGTGAATAGTAGTGAAGGGTTTATAAAGGGCAGTGGATTGGAGCTCAGAACTCTCAAGCTCTGCTCAATATTTTGACTTTAAGGAGGTAAAAAAACACTATAAAACCTTCAGATTGGAGCCACAGAAAGAAAAATGGCCAAGTCTAACATGTCTATGGTCATTAATGTAACAAGCCCCAAAGCTACAGCAGTGCTGGCAACTGATCTATTAGAGATACGTATTGGACTTAATCTGGGCTGGTCTGAAACTCCCAAGGGCTGCTGGGGGAAGATAAATGTTCATTGAGTCCGAATGAAACGAGTGGTGTCTGATGACAGGATATTTAAATATGCCTTTGAATACACAGGATACAGGGACTTTCATCAGGACTTGGAGGTGCCTCTTGCATTCACTCACAGTCTCATGTTCTAAAAAATGGGGAAATCAGACCTGATTTCCACAGATAACTTCAGATTTCTAATATTCCTTGAGCCATTTTGCATCTTCATGGTAAATGTAAAGAGGATTTAAGGAAGGCAATACCTCTGCTATGTATTTGGGTGGTTCTTGGCTTGTTGGGGTGTTGATGCTTAAAATGATTTATTTATTATGATGAATGTATGAAGTAAAAATGCTGAATAATCATGGTAATTAGGAAAGTATCTCAAAGGAAAAGAGTATTCTATCATTAAAAGCATTCTTGCCCCTCTGCTTGGGAAATACACTTGAGCCATTTTGGCTGAGAGAATATGGGGAGATCTGAGCAGCTAAAGATGGAGTTACAGAAGCAGAAACTTTGGGAACTTTTCAAAACCAGGAAATCAGCACAAATATGGAAAAGATCTCTCCAAACTCTGCGTCAGTCAATATTTCCTGGCTTCAAACCCTGCAGCATGAAATATTGATTATAAGCATTTCCCCTAAAAGCAAGGGCTAGAAAATGGAAGAACTAGGCTAGAAAATGGAAGAACTAAGCTTGTATCCAACTTCAGAAACTGTGGGACAATGGAACTCCAAGGGAAGCTATCCTTTAATTGGTAATTCTGAACAAATGGTTATATTTTACATCCTGGAGGCTCATTGCTTCACCATTCCATTACGAAAACCTGTATTGATTCCTTCAAAAAACTGTTGAATATTAGTGGGAAAATGCTACTCTGAAAATGAGCATTTTCATTTAATAAGTAGCAGAGCCTTTCTCAGCTATTTTATACGTTTCTTGGATTCCCTTATTCTGTAAATATCTGAGCACTTACACTCCCTTTGCAGAACCGAGGCATTCCCTCTGCTGATTCAGAGGATCACACCAGATGATCACTGTGGCTCCTTTGCTCCTAAGCCCAAGGACAGTATAAACCAAGAACTGGGAAAGACACCACTGAGGAACTGAGGGTTTTTAAAAGATTTCCCAAAGATGCCTAAATTCAGCACGTTAGAACAGATGTTCTAAGAATCCAAAAATACCTCATTAATCCCTACTTTTTAATGTCCCTTTTCATTCCTGCAAGAGTTTATGCATTGAATCAATTTTCTTCAGAGATGTATTTCTTTAATTAAAATAGTTTTTATCCCCATCACTGATGCAACATCATCTTTATGTTCCTCTTGGGTAGCATCTACAGCCAAGCATTCCTTGGAAGCATTTGTCAGTTTGGTGTTTGAGATCTTTTAACATTCTGGGATCATTTTAGTGCCTTTGCAAGTGAGTCTAGAGGGGAAAAAAATACATGAAGGAAACCTTTCAGTGCTCCCCTTCCTATTAAGTGCTGTAGTTTTACCTGACAGTTGGTGAGGAGGAAAAACAATCTGATAAACATGGAGACACAGGAGAAACCACTGGAGGAAAGCAGCAGCACAGCTGAGGAAGTGCCAGAATTTAAAAGATATGACCTAAAAATAGATCCTTGCTATTTGGCAACAAAATAAACTGATGGGTTTTTTCCATTTGAGTTTTGAGTTTGTGGGATCTGATTGTCTTCTTGTGATGTAAATTTGGAGTAAGTCGGGAGTAGCACCATGGCAGTCACAAATAAAGTAATAAGTAAAATAAAGAAATAGAATAGGACAAATGAAGAAATAAATAAAACAAATAAATGGATCTGTCACTATGCCATGCTGGTATTTTGGAATCCAGCAGTCAAATGAGTTTGTTACTGGATTGGGCCTTGAATGAGCATCATTCATAAAAAGTCAGAGGACAGAAGAATGGAACCAGCCAGTGAGGGAAAGGAAAAGTAGTTTAAAATATCTTTTCCCACCTCTGGAGTCTATTTTGAAAGAGGATGTGGAAAAATTCTCACAAAAATCTCTAGCAAGCTAGAATTTAATCAAAGTCAAGGAGGAATATCAAAGTGAGAAAAAAGTCAGAAATAAAATGTAAAAGAAGAGTGGTAAATTCAGAAATGAAAACTGGAGGGTTTTGATGCCAGTAGTCATTAGTCTGAAAGACAGAACATGTCAAAATAAAGGGAGTGTTGTGCAAGAAAAATCAGTGCAGCAGGAGGAGATTTTTTGACTTTTCAAACCTAAACAGATTTATGGTAAGTGATGGACGAACTTACCTTTAATTGCCTTTCTTTTCTTTTTTTTTGGTTCTCTAAATGCTATTTTAAACTGCCAGGTTATGAATTTCTGTATGGAGAAATTCATATTCCTCTGCATTTCCAGAGATTTGGTAAGAAAAAAGAAAAATGTTCAAAATTGTTGCTCTATGTGGACAGCGATGGAAGAGCTGCCTCTAATCCTGTGAGCTTCCCTTGCAAGAGCTCCCAAGGAAAGCATTCCTGTGGCAGATGCATCCTGCTTGGAAACTCACTGCCTTGACAGAACATCACGGGAGAGGGATGGAGAAACCCCACGTGCAGAACTTGCAATAAATCCCTTCCTTGTGCTTTGCTGTGTTTGGCCCATCTCAGGGGAGGGCTCTGAGCGCTCAGAGGGGGTGGCAGAGGCAGGACTGGGAATGTTTTGCCTGGTGCTGGATCAGGGGCTGCAGGTTCTGGGCGGGGGTGGTTCTCTCTAGCTTCTAATTTAGGAGTAGTGAGGTTTGATTCAGAAAGGGGCCACAAACACAGACTTCTTAGTGACTTAGAGGGGTCATAATTTTACAAGAACGTAAAGGATGTCAAGTCTGCTGAGTTTGGGGACCTTGATCCTTTACAACAACATGCCTGCAGAGCACCAAAACACAACAGTCTCACTTTTATCCATATCTATTTCTTTTAATTCTGAGATGGATCCTTTGTTTTGAGAGCCACAGAGGCATTTAGGAATTGTCTCTCAGAAATCTGCGCAAGATCTTATTGCGTTTGTTTGTAACAGTGAGGGTTTGAATGTCTTGCATCAAGCACAATTTCACTCAAATATGGGAATTATAGACATGCTTAAGAGTTCTCAGGAGGAGAGTCCAGATAGGTGGAATTCTGTAAACACAGGAGCTGCTTCTACTTTTTACTAACATGTGATCTGGAAAAGAAACACTCATAACCTGGTTTGGCTAAAAAAAAATTAAAATCTCGAACTCAATTACTGGGATTTGGCGACCTTACAAAAAGGAGCAGCAGCTGATTAACTGATGAGGAAATAAACAGCAACTCTGCAACGTGACCTTTAAAGAGCAGCTTGTGAAAATCTTTTGAAACCTTTCTACTTAAAATGTATGTCAAGAATCTGCTTTCTGTAGTTGTTCTCCTCGTTCTGTATTGCTCCTGATCTGCCACTGTGGCCTTTGGGCTTTGTGCTGTGGATTCCCTGGAACTCTGATGTTCCACAGGCTGTGTGTCCACACATGGGAATAACTAAACCACGACAAGAGAGGTTATGTTATCCCTGTTTCTTTCAATGGGAATTTTATTGTGATTATTTTCCTCACGGAATGTGCAATCTTCAGTTCTTAATTTGATCCATGAAATAAGTTATTATAGTGTAAGTGGGCACTTTAATTAAGTCAAAAAAGTGCTAGAGCCAGACCCAGAATTGCTAATAAACTGTCATATCACCCTAATTGGATTATCTTCTTAATAACAAAAATAATAGTAAGTAACTATGTAGAGTCATTCAGCCACAGTTCTTAAATACAGCCACACAAAAGAAAGCTGGAGATCACTTTGAATTCTTGTGTTCCAAATGGTTGGAGTGGGGATCCATGAGTGTAATCAAAGCAGAAGTACTAGGAAATATTTTGGAAACGTTTTTTCTTTACTCTTAGGCAAACTCTTATATACTGAAGCTGGCCTCTTACACAGGGCACAAGGGAGGACGTTAAAATGGAACTTGTCATATAAATGTGGTTTATCAGAATTAAAATGTGATATATAACAAGCTCGACTTCAAGCAAGAATTTTCTTATAACCTTTTTTGTTGACTTTCAGCTGTGGAGTAAATGAAACTTCTGCCTGTGAACAGTAAATTAGTTTTCACATTTTAATTAGATCATCTACAAGGTTTTGACTATATTGAAAAAACGGGGGGAAATAGAAATCCCTCAGATGTTTGAGCACACCACCCAAACTTGCCATTTTCTTGTAACTTTTATATTAAAAGTCAGTTGAATCCTGTAGAGCCTGTTCTCCATAACACTGTTGTAGTTATGAATAAATGGGAACATTTCTTTTTCATTTACATTCCTCCCACTTTCATCACCTTTTACTTCTCCGTTGCTCTGCCCCTGAGTTGTTCCTCTAAGGGATGCTGACAGTCAATACTTTCCTGTCAGAACTCCAGAAGCACCCAAAACTTCAGGAATAATTTAAAGGCCTCCAAAGGAGCAGCCACCTGTGTTCCTTTCCCTTCTCTTTGTTCCCACAGAAACAACTGACTCCAAAAGAACGTGACCCAGATCCAAAACACAGACAGGTCCTTCCCTTAATCTGCATATAAAAATAAAATATTTCTATATCAAATTTAATTCAGTTTAATTCAATTAAACCTGCAAGAGGTGGTTACTATCTCACAGATTCCTCTTTTGCAAATCAATTTGTTTTTTCATGCTGGAAAAGGATCCAAGAGCTTCTTATCTCCCTGGCTGTTGTGTTTTTTTCCTCCCCCAGAAAAAAACCCCTTATGTGGCCAGTACAAAGAGAATTTTTTATGCTTTTCTGAGTGAATGCCAAGAAAAAAAAAGAACCAGAAAACAAAGACTAAACCCTTCTTGAATTTGCTACTTTAATTTTCTGACAGTCTGTCACGGAGAAGCATAAAAACCCCTAAATATTCCGTTTATATATTTCCTTTAAAACTATTTGGGAAGCCGAGCGCGCGCCAGTCTTTGAAGACACTCTAATCTAGGTTGAAAGCAGAAGAGGGAGGCATATTAGAAACTTTTTTTCTTGCTTTTGTTTTCTCTTCAAAATTGAATGGGACAAATCATCGGAGCTCTGTTCTCTCAGAAGCCATTGAACATCTGACGCTGGCTCAGGGCTGGCAGGCTGTGCCACTTGTGCCCGACTCTGGCACAGGGATCGCTGCTTTTCCCTGACTCTTCACGTGAGCTCAGGTTGTCCCCTCATCCAGCCTTCCCAGCTCCTTTTCCACGGCTGTCTTTCATAGATCCTGGCTTTTTTAGATATTTTCTTTCCAGCAGTTTGACAACAAAAATTTTTTAAATCATTTTCTTCCAATGTTACCTTCGGTTTTTTTGTCTTGTCCTTTTGTTTTCCTGAAGGAATTAGGTTTATACTCTTAGTGGTGACTATTCAGTTACCCACCTCTGTCAGGCTCAAAACTTCTGAGCCATTTATTAGTTACAACCAAAGGAGATGAAGAGGTGGTGTGAAAATAAATATGAGCTCCTGGTTTCATTTTGGTCAAGTGAATGTATTCACCAGCCTGTGAGCATTTGTAGCTCCAGCTATAGATTAGATCTAATGTTATATGTAAATTTATGTGTGATGGTCTATGTGGTATAGCTATGGACCACAAACAGCATCAAATATTATAAATAGATATTCAAATAATGAAAGTCTCCACTACAAAAGTTATGCAAAGTAGATATTTTGAGTTCAGTGAGTGTTACTTGGCCAAGCAGCCATTGCTTAATCACTTTCTCAGGGACAGTGGTTAAAAGACTTTGCAAAAAACCCCCTGAAAATTGGTGGTGTCTGTCATTCCCCAGAAAATTACTCCTGGAAATGCTGCTTCCTGGAATAAAATTGCAATAAGGCAAATAATTTAGATGTCTTGAACAAGCCTGCTACAGACCCAAGGTACAAATATTAAAGTTCTCTGCTGCTTCTGTGTTTAATCAAAACACGTTAATTTAAAATGTGCATTTCAATCCCAGTCATTTCATATTGTATATATATGTATTGGTAAAATAAATATAGGTCTAGTATTGTTTAATAAAAGAATAACAAAATGATTCCTGACATAATCACCTTAAAGCTTATACCTGACCTCATATATTTTAATTATGTATAAGAGCTAGAAGATCTCCTGTGCAACAAGGAGCCCTTCATTACCTGTAATTCCTATTTTATAACTTTTTTGTTTGATCTGCTCCAGGATTCATTCTGAAGAAATTCAACAGAATAAATTATCATTCTCCCCAACCATTTGACTGTAGCTTTGAATATATAATGTATCCACCCATGTATATTATTTATGAAAGATTGATTATTCTTTCATCTCAATATCCCTTTTATGTCAAGAGAATTTCAGATTTAACACTTTCCTTCCTAGGCACAAACATCAGCTGCCCAAAAGTGTGTCTGCATCCCATAGGGGCATTTCAAAGCAGCTGAAGCTCCTCTGGGGATGTCAGTGGGAGTTGCAGTTATATTTTTGACTCAGGCTGCTGAAGAGAACTCAAGGGAAGAGAAGGGGAATAAGTGCATGGACTTGGGTATAATCTGTGCTCTGATGAGCAAAACATGGTCTTTTAAAGCTGGATCAACATGGAATTTGAAATTAACTTTTGGCTTTGATTTACTGCTTTGCTGCAGCAGCTTTTGACCACTGAGTGGAGTAACAGTGAGCTGAAACTATCAAGGTGGATTTCTTGTCCACCAGTATGACTGAGTTGGATCTAACTTTGTATAGCTCTGGTAGCAAAAACTTTTCAATCCTTTTTATTTTTGATCCTTTGTACTTCTTGGTTTCCTTATATTCCATCACTCTAAAAAGTTTTGTCCCATCTGTGTCCAGTCATCTAAATTTGTTTGCTTGGTTTGGTTTTGCAGGGGGATTTTTTAGGGGGGAGAGAGGGGCAGAGATGAAGGAATAGTTAGGGGGCATAAGGGTTAAGGTTTCTGTCCCATTGAAATTCTTGCTGCATTTTCCAAGAACAAGAAAATGCCTTTTTCTTTCTGCTCCGTGTAGTTCCGTGCTTATTTGAAGACAGGTTTTTACACTGGAAACCAGGGAGACGCTGGAGTAAAACCTGTGTATGACTTAATATGAGTCCCTGCCTGGTATGCTCTGTGCTTGAGGCTGCTTTTCCCCCCACGGGGAGTTCTGAGTGGCCGAGTTTGACAGCACTGGCTGGGGATGGGTCTGCACCAAACACACCTGATGCTCAGATCAAGGCTTTCGGTGGCTGTGCCCTTCCTATCTGCTGCCATGGCATTGCTCCTGCTCAGGGTGATGTGCCAGCTCTAACAGGGCAGAAGCGCCAAGGAAAGATTAGTGTGGATGGGAGGACTCCTTTCGTCCATAAGTGCAGGATTTCCCCTCTCTGGAATTTTCATGCCATATGTGTGCTGTGCTTTGCTGCGCCTGCTGTTGTTTCTCTGTGCAGCAGCTCCTCCTCCTCCTGAGCTGCTCTCCCAAACACTCTGAAGTCAAGGATGCCCTCAGGCTTTACTCTGCCTCCCTCAGCTCACTGCTGAACTGCAGACAGTGTCTAATTCGGCCTCAGGAAATGATTTCTAGTGTTTTAAGAACTAACCAAGAATTGATTATGATACCACATCCTGTTAGTTCTTTGTATATTACTCTACTCCTCTTACTCTCTGATCATTGTCCTGTCTCTTAAACAAACATTACACTCCCACACATTTAGTTACTCAAAGGGTACCTTTGTAAGTATCTCTGTAAGTAAAGGGCTTTCTTTTTGTGTTTATAATTAAACTGATGTCATTGTTCTAAGGTCCTCAAGCCATTCTAACTGATCCTGAAGTTCTTAAGGTTAGAAGTTCCCTTCTTTAAAAGATACCCATTTGAATAATTTATCTGCTACTCTTCTAATATACATTTCTTTTTGAACTTTTTTTTGAGGGGAAAAGGCAGTTAACAATGAGAAAGAATGTATTTGCAGTCCTAGGCTCCCTTGTCTGTTTGTTTTTTTTTCCTGAAGTGCTTTCTATTCTATCCATCCTTTTTGGTAAAGCCTAAAGAACTGGTCATTTTGGATCCACTTTAACCGAAGCTTGTCAGCATCATATCAGATAGCCATGCTAAAGACGTGTAGCTCAAATTTTAAGGTGGATTTTTAATAGAAAATATATATTTAGGCACATTCTGAAGCTGTTAGAAGGTCTTGTGCCATCGGTGTTGCCTTCTGTGGTGTTCTGACTGTGAACTCAAACTCAGTGAGTTTGGAGTCATTTTATAAAAAGATAGAAAATTTGGCTAGAGAATTTGTTATAAACAAACTGAATCATTTGTTGCAGAAGGAAAATGGACTGGCTGTGTGAGGATTAAGTGTGTATTATCTGCAGAGCAGGGGGGAGCAGCCAGTGGCTCAGGATATATTAGTTTGCAGTAGCTCAGTCTCTCTGCCTCCCACTCACTTAGCATCACTCTGTCACTTAATTTTATTCTTCTGCAGAGATTTTTTTTTTAATTACCTTTTTTTTATTCTTTCCTTTCCAACTTAATGACTGAAGAATTATTAATTGTAAATCAGAATGCCTGAAGATGAAGAGACCAGCACTAGAACTCAGGACTGAAGTAAACTGAAAACTTGGATGGACCAGTGAATTGTTAGTCTCAAGAACACGCTAAACTTTAGATTCCAGATGACTGTCAGGTTATTTAGAAGAGCTGTAGAGTATCAGCAAATCTGGAATATCATTTCCTTCTAATGACATTTGTGCTGTATATGTGAATCAAAAAGTCAAATAACATATTTCATTTTCATCACAACATGATTTTCCTGTCTGACATTATTACAAGGTCAGATAAACATTGCACGGGAAGGAAATAAATCCAAATTTGAAGTCTGAAAGGGCAGTCATATTTCTTGAGTGTTCTGAATGTCAGCTTTTTGATAGGAAACTAATACAATAGCAAGGAGTGTGTACATTTGGAGTTGTCTTTTGTATTTATATCAGAGTTCAATTTCTTTGAATCCTCGTTGTTCCCCATTCAGCGGCATCTTATGGCATTTATAATGTTTCTCTTAAACTGCAGCAAATGCAAAGTCTTGAAAGGTCAGACATTCTTTACCATAGAAAATAAAATAAAGCCATGTTAATAGATGTTATTTAATAAAGCAGAAAATGATTTCTCACAGAGATGTGTTGTTAAAGAGGAACTTCCCTGAGAGTTTTGGTTTCATAGAATGTCTCATAGATTTTAAGTTCTTCTGGGAAAATATTACACTGAGTGTCCTAATAATAAATATGATGAAGGGTTTTTTTAAAATTCTGGGCTCTATTGTGCCCTGTGACTATAATGGTAACTTACTCAGAGTAAGACAGATTAATACAGTCTCCTCTGACCTACCTGTCCTGGAAAAGGAAATCTTATGTCAAAAATAAGAACAGTAGATTAATATTTAATTCAATAGCTGAGAATAGACAATATTCCTACACTTGGTAATGTTAGAGTTTTGTTTGATTTTTAGTCTGTGGGGTAAGAATAAGTAAAGGTAAACTTCAGTGTAAGATAACCCCAGAAGATTTTGGTTTAGGGTTTTCTTGAGGGTATCCACAGTTATTTCTGATAAAAAGCTGAGATTGTCATTCTGCCTTGCCAAAATGGGTCATCATATTCAGCAAATTTCACTGGTGGTTCTCTGTAGAGTTACCTTATAATGGCCTGAATTTTCTATAGCCAGTGACGAACTCTAGTGAGATTTTTAAGTAAAACTGTTATTTTTTAACTCATTTCCCTGTTCCTAAATAGCTGAGGGCATATTTTTGTGTATACTGACTAACGATTTTGGAATGAACTAACGTGTTCGTGGTTATAAGTACCTGCTCTGAACAAAGAAAATACGAGAAGTTATCAAGTGGAGCAGTAATAAAAACTGTAAAGAGTTTAGAAGACCATGATGTCCTCAGTCCTCTCATTACTCACACCTTTGGTGTTAGACAGAGCACTGCTATTTTCAAATTTCAAACCTCACCCTTATTCAGCACAAGTTAATTGACTGAGCACTGGAACTTGAAAGAATCTAAATGACTGTTTCCTAAATTTGCAGAAAATTGTGATTTAATAGGCAAGAGTTCAGTTCTGCACCTCTGACCTTCAGCTGATGTTGCAACACACGAGGCACCTGAAGGAAAACAGTACATCAAACACATTCCTGCAGGTTCTTGTAAAGCACAGACAACCACGAGAGGCTTTATTGTGCCTGCAAAAGGAGGGCATGGAAAAAAATAAAAGTACTTTCTGACACGCTAGTAGGCAAAAATATTCCCAACCCCAAAATAAGGGTAGCCCAGATTCTCAATGAGTCAGATAAGCTCTGGGAGCACCAAGGAGTTGCTGGAGTTGCTGAATCTGCCCCAGCCAAGAGCAGCCTCACAGTGTTCTGGCCTGGGGCATAAACTGCTCCTTTTCAGGGAACAGTGCTGGGAATCCCATTGGACTGGTTGGACCTTGTAGGAACAAAGAAGGGGGGGGAGGTTGGAGGATGTTCACTGTAAGGTTTTTACATAAAGCAATTATTCTTTTTTAAAGCTGTTTCCTGTCTCTGAAAGGTGGAAGATCCTACGTGGAACCATCTATTGCTCATTTCAGTTGGGGAGTTTTTAAAGAAACTCAAATTCCTATAGGAAGAAATTGCCTTTGAGATTTTTTTTACCTAATTAGACATTCAATTCCTTTAATTGTTTTCATTGTTCTGAAAGTAGAGAAACAACTAGGAGTGGAAAGAAAATCTGACAAGCCCTAGTTATTTTCTTTAAATCAAGCCTAGAGAGGAGGAATTGAGCCTCATCCTCTTTCATTATTGCCTGTGAAATGAGGTGAGAATATATAATCCTCATACTTCTACCACTAGCTCAGTCAGGACACTGTGCAAGAACCAATTGTTATAGTAATTGAATTTCAGTAAAATTTATGAATCCTCTTCAATAATGTCAAGTTTATTGAAATCTAAAAATAAAGAAACAGAATACTAGTCTGAATTATGACTTAAGAAAGAATTGTAATATATACAACTTGGACCCCCATTATTAATAAACATGCTGTACTTCACAGGAAATTAGTTTTCTAACTATTTGTGCTATTGTGAAATGTTACTGCATGTAATCATTTGTAAAGAACAGTTTCCAAAATTTATCTCCAATGCATTATCCAAAACTTTAAATGAAGATCAGTGGAGATTTCCATAGTGAACAAGGGAAGCTGAAGAGAGAACATTAAAACCTTTCTATCACAATCATCTTGTGCTGAGGGGCTGGACGGGGCATTGTGCTCATGGACAAGAAATTTGAACACCCTGAAGAAACACAGTGTGACTTCCATGATGATAATGATGATTATTGTCATTGTTATTGCCTGTCGTGAGGGATTTGCAGTGTTGGAAAATTGAATCACGGTGCTGAGCATGTTCATCTTTCTGTTTAACCAGAGAACTTCTCAGTGGTATGTCCCCACCTCATAAAGTCCAACTGCACCTTGAGATGGTTGTTACTTTTCTTAAGCCAACTTCAAGTTCAAGTCCTCATCCCCAAACCCTGTTTGATCCAAGCTGCAAACACAAACCCCTAAACGCTCTTGTGTGCACGCTGTGCCTGGAGGCCAGAGCACATCCTCATTAATATGGCAGTGTCAGCCAGGATTGGATTGCTGGAAATGATTTACAGAGGATTAGGAAATCATCTTCTGTTTTACCAATAAACAGTGTTCCACTATCACATTTCAATGGCTAATTTTATTGCGGGGCCTTTTCTCTTGAAAATTAACAGGATTTTCAGAGGGAAAATAATTACATGTCGTTCATAATCCATTAACTAGACAAAAATAAAATGGGGTGTTTCTTTTCAGAGGGAGAAGTCCAGAGTATCTGCACTTCCCTCATGTGTTATGTGAGTGTAAAGGCTTCTAGAAATCATATTAATCACTTAAAATCTGGTACCTCAAGTTCCTCTTTTGGAACAAAATTATTTAGGAGCATCAGAATTAGACTTAGAGAAAAGGAGTTTGGTTTGAAAAGTGTTGCCAGTATTAATGCTGGTGAATTCTGAAGGAGTTTGAATACAGAGCTGCAAGAAAAGCAAATTGGAGCACATAAACATGGACACTGATTGTGTTTTTGTGGGTTTTTTTTTTTTTGCAGTACAAGCAAATAAACACTAAAAATCCAAGCAAACCCACTGATGTTTGCCCCTTAAACAGAGGTGTTTGTCAGCAAACCTCATCCAGAAAAAGTCCCATTTTACAGACCAGAAGCAGAAGCACTAGAAAGGCAGACATTGCCGAGATTCCTTTCTTTATGCTTTTGTTTTCCAGCTCCCAAATGCTTCAGGACACAAGTGCTTTTTGACTTTTTTTTTTTTTAACTCTAAATTGGCCAAGAAAACTTAATGATTTTCCAAATGCATTTGCTGTTTTTAAGCAGCACTTGCCCAAGAACCATTAGAGCCATGATTAATTCCTTCTGTCACAGCAAAAAAAAAAAAAAAAGAAAATCAGCCATGAAAAAGCTGCAAGGCTTTTAAGTATGAATAATTTGCTGATGGTCTAGGAAGGGATTACAGTGCTGAATACACATCTCTATAAATATTAAAACAGATTTTTTGTAACAAAACTATACTTCAGGACATGCTTACAACAGCTAAAATAGCTGGAGAATTGTGTTTTATTCCCATCCTCTGTCAACTCTCAAGAAATTGATGTTTCTGAAGAGCCATCATGCCAAGATATTTAAATCAATCTAACCTACTTTAATTTTAATCTTCAGAAATCAGCCAGACTCCCTTTGCTTTCTGACTTCACACAGGAAGGTTTTTGGAATTCTGGGTTTTTACTTGGTGCTGGATTTCAGGTGGAGTTCTGAATTTGTTGGAGGTCTCCCTGCTCCACATGTGCCTGTTCCCCCAGGGACTGGAGAGGAGCACAATCTTCTAGTTGTAGTGTACTGTTGAACACTTTGGTTTTCCCCTGGGAAGGCCCGAAGTTGAGGGGAGTGTTCCCTTAGGAGCAGCAGATTTTGATCCTTCCAGGCTTACCCCATGTAGTTGTATCGGCAGTCAGATTGTAACTCTACATATTGCATAGAAGCAACGATAGGAATTCTGGGGAATTTTCTTTCAAAGAGGTAGAATCTGTGATAGCAGGCATGGAAGACTTACCAAGGAGGGGAAGAACAGCCAGTAACACTGTTAGAATAATCGTGTGTGTCACCAAGCAGAACAAATATCTGGGTTTATATTGTGGGCAGGTGTCAACTTCTACCACAGAATATGAATTTACAGCCTGTGTTGTGGGGAGATTGTTCTCTAATACTGAAATACTTTGCTTCCGTAGCTTAAGGTGCCAATACTTTACTTGTCTGTCCTTCAGAACTGTGAGTTATACCTGAAGAATAATGCAAATAATGCATGACTAGTGCTTGCTTTGGAGCTTGGTGAGGCTGTGAATATGTGTGAGGCATCGAACAGCGGCAGGAGAGTTGCTTTTATTTCTGGATTGTTGTTTCCTGTGATGATTTCTGAACACTGAAATAGGTTGTTGTCTCTTGCAGCTTTGAGGTCTGGTAGGTCCATAAACAAATATTAACTGCAGCTCTGCGGCCCAAAGCTGTGTTTGGGAGAGCTACTGTGTCTACAGGATGTGACAAACACTTTTAGAACCATTTACCCATTTTCCTCACCTGTCTCCCATGGAAATCAGTTTTCTTTTCAAGTAAAATTATTGGTCAAAATAGGGTATTTTATCCCACTGCCTACAACTTTACAGCACCAGATGGATCGTTAAGGCCCACAAATGCTTCAAGGAGGGCTCCTGAGGAGAGCAGAGTCAACATTCACACTCACTGAATAGACATTACTCCTGGAATATTGTCAGACTGGGGATTAGGCTGCGAAGAACAGAACTATACAGTGAAAGAACTAATAAATGGCCAGCAATCAACTGCAAGCCAACACAGATGTGCTCACTTGATAAGAGCAGGTCTATTTAAGAGACAAATAATAATAGTTCGTTATGGAGGAGGAAAAAACCCCGTTAACAGGACAGTATCTGGTGCAATTCCCCATCTCACTGCAATCCCAAACTGAATAAATCAACATGATTGCAAACTTCATCTTCTTGTGCTTTACAGACTGTGGCTCTCTGGGATCCACCCTGTGTAAGTGGGATTTGCTGTGAAATTTGTGTTTCTAATGCAGCTCTTGGCAAGAGGTTGCTGCACAAATTCCCAGGATCCGTCATCCCTTCTCTTTCTTGCCCATTTTCAAGTTTGCTGTTGGCTTCCCAACACCTCTGAGGATGCTGTTTGCTGGGTTTTTCCTAATTCAGGCTACACATTTGTCCTCTAACCAATATGGGGGGAGGGTTGTGTTATTTCTTCTATCTTAGCCCCTCATGATCTGGTGTTCTGTGTCCCAGCTACAACCAATCCCAGCACCACTGTGAGATTGGCAAAATCCTTCCTTTATCTACACCTATATCCATTCCCTTTAACCAGTTAATCTCCAGGTATATGAATTAAGCTTTGTGATTCTCTAAGTGTGTATTTAGTGACTGGAAGTACATACACTCAGTATCCCATAAAGCTTGAGTATTGGATTTGTTAATTTTGTTGTTTACATGACATTCAAAAGAACTGAACCTTGGCCGGTTAAAGCAGAATATGCACAATAATCTGTGTAATTTGGACTATTTATTATAAACAATTCAGTACCTTCAAGAAAGAGAAAATGTTATTAGCATTATATTGTCATGAGCACCTATTGAGATAGAATCGTGGGAAGCAGGTCAACATTTTCATTTTTAAAAGCATTTAAAAAATGCAAAATCATACCTGTTATCCCACAGTTTCATTTGGGCTTTAAATACAATGTCAGTCTGATCTCAAGTGCATTGAATTTAGTAGAATGCTGCCATGAATTTTGATGGCACCTCAATTGAGTTCTACCTTTGCATTGTACAGTCAGTTGTCAACAATTTGGGGGCACATTTTTCACAGGATGCTGAAAGCTGCTGCCTGAGTGCTTAACAACTGCAAATGCACCTCTCCCCCATCCAGGGAATATTCTTGGGTAATTCCTTCCAGCCAAAGGAAAAAACTTCATCAGAAGTTCTGAGACTTTCAGCTAAAATTATAGGAGTGAAAGACTCTGAATAAATTACCCACATATATAATTCATGCTAAAAATACAGCTTCTTCACTCTATATCCACCCTCTGTGTACAATCTCAGTACATGATATACAGTGCCTTTTAAAAGTGGAAAACTGCCTGGATAAACAGGTATAGCACAGATGACTGTTCTGTGTCTTCAATTTTGTGTGTCAAACACCTTCATCACGATTCATGGCACTTGATAACCTATAGTTAGTTATTATCATAATCAGGTACGGTTTTATCATGGATCTATGTGCAAATTACATGAAATAATTGTTTTGAAATCCCATCTAATCATGAGAAACAGCATCCTGGAAAATACTTGTAGCACAGTTGAAGTTACAGTCCTTTGAGCTGCAGTAATGGATTACAAGTTTTTCCTACATTTAAAGAAATTCCTTTACCTGAAAATATCGAGGCCACACAGGGCTGATGGACTTGCAGTTTATCCATTAAAAAAATAAATCTCAATTCCTCTGTAAACAGGATGGATGGTTATATTTGATCCTTTCAGCTCTAGGATCTTTCTTGATGAAAAGCTCACCAAGGTGAGGGAGAGCACAATGGCTCCACAGCACAGATCAGGCTGCTGGGCTGAGGCCTGGCTTAAAAAATGATAACAAGCAGAAGGCAGCAGGAATGAATGAAAGGTCCCACCACACAAATACCCCATGTTTTTAATGAGACAACATTTCTGAATTAATCATTTAGAAAATAACATAGTTTTCCTGCGTTTGTAATAGTATCAGAAGGAGCCCAGTTTTGTTCGTATTTATGTCTTATTCATAAGTGCTCCCCAAAATGGATCAATGTTTGTCCCTTGAAATGGTTGCTGTAATTTTCCATCTCTGTATTGGTTTGGGAAATGCTTTACAAGACTTGCTGTGTATGTTCAAACACATCATCTCCCTTAAACCCCCATGTCCTATTCTGCATGGACTCTTCAGAGATCCCTCCCCTTGTTGCTCTTCCCTCTCAAATGAGTGTTACAAAATCACATTCCATTCCATGGCACAAAACACAGCTTTAATTCTGCCCTTTGGTGGGGTTTGGAAATCCTTAATCTCACCTGAATTTAGCAGTTCAAATGTTACACCTTTGACTGAATTTCCCAGTGTATTTACAATGAGATGTTTACAAATACAAAGTTGATCTATTGAGAGATGGCACTAAAAGATCATTAGTTTGCACAACAGATTAGAGGTCACTGGGACCTTGAATTGAAGAACAAAATAAATGTAGACTTATAACATGGCATGAGGAAGATTATATTGTCTTTATTAATGAAGTAATGAGCTAATTAGACCTGTATTGGCACAACATGTCAGAGTTAATATACATCATTAACATGTTAGTCTTGACTTTTTTTTTCTTTTATTTTAATAGCATTGTGTCCTCAGAAACCTCTTAGCTTTGCTTTCCAAGTCATTTATGAGACACTTCTTAAGATTCAACACCACTGTATGTCTGAAAACTTTATGGGAATAATGTAAATGTTGCTTATGTTAACAAATCAGATCCTCCAGCTGGAGTGTATTAGGGAGCAATTTCATATGATTTACAAATGAATTCATAGTGCACATATAAATTAGACGTTTTAGAGAGAAACCACCGTGTTTGAAGGCTAAGTTAGATCTCTGATGAAAGATCTCTGCTGTCTGTAAATCAATAGTTCCTGCTGTAGTCCTACAGATCCTATAGATCTTTAGTTCTTGTTCTTACCAAACCAAAGGGAATGTGAGCACAGGCACAGACTGTTAAGGTTTTCTCTTGGAATACCTGTGAGAGGAACAGACTTTGTTTTCTAATGCAAGTGTCTGACTTGTTTCTCTTCAAACAACTCAGGAAGAAAAGATCTATTAGTGTGTAAATGTAAGGAAAATACAAGAGTAGGAGAAAACTCCATGTACAATTTGGGTAGAGAAGTGAACCATTTGAAAATATTCATCATATAGACTCCAAAATAAATGACAGAGAACCCCCAAAGAACCAGATATTAGAAAGTAGGTGATAATATTTTCACTGAAGCCTTATAGACAAACACAATAAAATTAAACATTCTGATGTTTCCTGCTTTTCAGCTGGGAACAACTTGGCCAGCAAGGTCTAATTTCTTCTCCCACTATTGTAAAGGGAATTTTACATGAACAGGCTCCCCAGGGCAGTGATTCTGTGACACTGCCTGGACATTTTATTGCACTAAGTTGATTTATTAAGTTTTTCTGCCAATCCATAATTTTATGTATGTGGCGACTACTCATTTGCACATCGTTGAAATAAGCAACTGTAGATAAGAGACAACTTGAGACGCCCTTTCATTTGCGTTTAGCAAGTCAAGTTTTTCACATCGTTTATTAAATGAGTTTCAGAAAGATACACACATTTTGATATCCCAGGAAAATACTTGTGATTCTGGCTCTTCTCTCAGGTTCCACAGAAAAGTCTTACATGTTGCCTTTATAAAAATCTGGCACTAAAGGCTGGGAGGAGAGCTGTGGAAAATGTTTGCATTGCACCTTCTCAGTGGGCTAAATGATGGGAAACTGGCCTTCCTTGGAGCTTTAGCACATGCCTGAAATCCATTGCAAAATTCCGACCCAAAGGCTTCCTGAAGGATAAGAAAACGCATTGTAAAACAGGCATTTGGTATTTTTTGGATTCAAGAAGGTTAAGAGATGATTTCCCTGAAGGTCCCCCTGAAACACACTCTGCCTTTTCCTGCTTACAGGGAATGAGGTGGAGCTTTGCTGAGGTTCTTCCTCCGCAGAGCTGAGCCCCCTTTGCAGCTCTGGCCACAATCCACCTCCCCAGAGAGGAGGGTGTGTTTGAACATGCCTGGAAAGGTGTTCTAGAGTGTTCCAGGCATGGTCCAGGTCCGGGTGTGTTTGAACACACTTGTAAATATGTTCCAGGTATGTTCAAGGTGTGTTTTGGGTGTGTTCCAGACCTATTCCAGGAGTGCTCCTAGTCCAGGTATGCTTGAATACACCTGGAAACATGTTCGGGTGTGTTCCTTTTGCATTCTATGCGTGCTCCAGGCGTATTCCAGGTCCAGGTGTGTTTGAACACTCCCAGAAATATGTTCCAGGCATTTTCCAGGTGTGTTCAAGGAGTGTTTCAGGTGTGCTTCAAGCATGTTCCAGGAGTGTTCCAGGTCCAGATGTATTTGAACACTCCTGGAAATACATTTCAGGCATGTTCAAGTAGTATTTCAGGTCTGCTCCAGGTGTGTTTGAATATGCCTGGGAACACATTCTGGACATGTTCTGGGTGTGTTCTCTGTATGTTCCAGATGTGTTCTACTTGTGTCCCAGGAGTTTTCTAGGTCCAGGTGTTTTTGAACCCACCTAGGAACCTGTTCCAGGTGTGCTCCAGGGGTGTTTCAGGCATGTTTCGTGCATGGTGCTCATTTATTCAGGCCAGTTTAGAGCTGGAAATTGTTGTTGCCCCACAGGGAGCACCAGCTGGAGAGCAGGGCCTGGGTGTGGGAGCACTGCTGGAAATGTGGAGCAGAGCACAAGGAGCTGTGCAGCTTATTTGCAAACTCTTGGATAACAAACCCTGCAGAGAAGGCTGCAACGAGGTGGTTCTGCCTCTGACCCTGAGCAGCAGCCACGGATGAACTGGTCATAAGGATTAAGAAGATGCCACGGTCGACTCACATTGATCCACAAAAAGAGAATTCCTGCAAATGAAAGATGCTTTTCCTGCACTTGTGCTGCTGCACAGCATCGACCAGATCTACACACAGTTCCCTGGAATCAGGGAGACAGTTTGAAAGCTGTAAATTGACATGTTCGGGGTATTTTTTCCATCATACTGAGAATAGCAGAGATATTTAGAGAATAAGTTGCATAGGAAGGGTATTAATAGTAGTAGGAAAGAACCAGTTTCCCCAGAATAGATGCTATGTGTAGAAGAGTGTTAGCAAAACCGAGGAGATGGATAAATGTGGAATGTGAGGTAAAAATCCTGACACTTTGGGCGCTAATGGTTTGTGTTGCACCTTTTCAGAAGTTGAGTGTGAAGGAGTGAAGGGCAGGAAGGGTGATCAAGCTATTTTGGCAAATATGATTCCAAAGCAACCTCCAAATGTGACTAGGAATTTTCAGGGAAGGTTCAGCTCCTGGTGATTCGGAAAGACATGCTTCTGGTTTGTTACCAGCCTTCTAGAAAATAAAACAAATTATTTAATGACTTTTGTTTTTTCTTTGAAACAAAGACATTGGTAACGAAGCATTTCATTCTTGCTTTGTGGTGACACAGATGCCCAGAGAAATAAAAAAAAATAGAAAGAAACTAATGGCAAACCTACTGAGCAATGGAATTGTACAAACTACTTCCAAAGCTTTATCCCTTTTAGCTTGAACAGTTAATTCATGTCCATCAACAGCCTTTCATGAGATGGATTTCATCTCTGAACACCATTTCATGCTTCATTATACTGCACTGATGGGGATTTGGGGGTACTCATTACTCACATTTTTCCCTTTTTCTTTTTTTTCTTAAGAAGTGGAAAACTGTTAATAAATCCAGAGTGGAACTGTTCAGTTCTGTGCCCCAGAGGTTGTATTTCTGGAGAAGGGCTAAAATGTTTGCTGCATGGCAGGATGGCAGAGCTGCTTCCTAAATGGTTCCTGGTGCCACCAATCCCACCAGAACATCCCAAACCCCTGCACAAACATTTACTCTTAAAGTGTTTGTGCAATTCAGACAGCAGAAGGTTTTGATCATTGTTACTGTGGGTGCAAAGCAGAGATGACCAAGTGCTAATTAACTTGTTAGTGATTTTTTAATGAAGTTGTCTCTTTTTTACAAATAGGGTCATGTAGGCAGACAGCTTATCCCTCCTGACAGACTGCTGGAGGTGTCCTCAGCCTGCTCACCCTGAGGCACCTTTCCCATGCAGCCTTCCTGGAAAAGTACTTCCAATTTTCATCTATTTTTCTAGACCTCTCCAGGAGCACCCTGACCTCCTAAAATCCTTTTCACCTGTGAACCACCCTCCAAAGTTTACATCTCTCCAAGTCAGCATATATCTGCCACAATTGTTTAAATCACAAGCAGCCCAGTCTGTACACAGAATTACCCAGAGTTCTGTATTCGTAAATCAAGGAGATGAAATCTGTGCACCGAGGCAGCACGAAATGTATCCTCAGTGTAGATCACTTCTCTGTGGTGACTATCTTCGAGTCACTTGTTAATTCTCCTGGTTAACTGAAAGTGACTTCTGTGAACTTTCTCCCTCCACAAGGAGTACTTACTGAGTATTAACTAGTGCCTGTAGTCTCCTGAAAACATTGGATACAGGGATTAAAAAATTCCCTGTGCATAAGGTGAGAAAGAATTCGTTCTCACTGTGAACAGCTGTACTGTTGGACACCAGAGTTTATGAGCAACAGGGAGGTGGACACCAGAGATGCATCATAAGAGAAAAGGTGTTTTTATTTTTGCCTGTTCTCATTAGAACCCAGAGGCAGAATAATATAACCCTGAAGGAAACAGCTTCCCTTCACAGGCACTGCAACTGGGGCTGCTGGAGCATGTAATTACATGGAGGGGGAAAAGAGCTTGTAGTGAAAGGTTGTCAAAAGCCTCAGGACTCCTAATCTCTGTCTGGTGCTGGGAAGTAAAACCTTGTGTGGCAGAACATGTTTGGGTAATTGGAGATGGGACACCTGCTGCTTTCATTAACCTAACTATGCTAAATAAATGTATTTTGGCTGGATTTTCCTAATGCCCAGAAAGTTCCGACCTGCAGCGAAAGGGAAAACAGAGGCAACATTTTATAATTTGCACAACATTCTTAAAGCTATTGATTTTAATAGTGGTGCAACTGAGAATGAACACTCTATCTGAGGATAAAGCTGGGCAATGCTGCTTTGAAGTTCCAGAGAGGAAAAGTGATGGCAGGGGAAAGTGGAGAAAACCAGCAGTGCAGGAATGTCAGTACATCCTGATCTCTTTATCGTGTTCACCTTTGTTTCCAGGGGGGAAAATCTTGTCTGTCATTGTGCTGGGCAAAGGGGAAAGTTTTGTAAAACCAAGGACAGAACAAGGATGTTTCTTAATTTCTTTGTCACTAAATTCCCCGACCTTCAAACCAACAGAGAAAATAAGAAACACTTGTGCATTTCCCACACACGATGAGCAATATTCTAGACACCCAAGGTAAAATGGAGACATTTCTCTCTGCCCTGAGAAAGGAGATGGAAAATAAACCCCAGAGAAGCAGAGCTCTGTGCTGTCAGTGAGCTCTGCTGTCCTTCCCTAAGCCACAGTGCCCTTGCACTGCTATGCCCGAGGCAATGTGCCCTTGTGGCTGAGACTGCCAGTGGTGTCCTGGGCTGCAGTAGCCAAAATCTTGCAGCAGGTCCAGGGAGGGGGTCCTTCCCCCACAAGAGGTTCTGTTTGAACATTCTGAAGCACTTTAAACACTGGAACAGGATGCCCAGGGAGATTGTGGACTTTCCGTCCCTGGAGCAGAGGGGTTGGACCAGGTGATCTCCATAGGTCCCTTCCAACTTCAACCACTTTGTGCTTCCATGATTCCATTCTAGTTTGCTGTAACAGGGGAAACAAGCTCTGCCAGTAACCCTTCAGTGTTGTTGATGTTGTCTACTCCAGAGAAAATGGGTAACATTTTGGGGAAGAGAGTTACTAAAACTCCACAGTCTTCTCCCTTCCTTAAACATCATTCCACCATGCAAAACTAGTTCTAGTGCAGGAAGAAAACTCTTTGCTATCAAATACAGTCCTACAGGGTTTCAGGATCTGACTTTAAAGCAGCAAAGAGATGAAAACTAGACCTTCCTCTTCTCTCCTTCTTCAGTGCTGTAATTTGTCACCACTGCTTGTTCTTGACACATTCAGAAAGGGGGAAATGAGTCGTAGCTCAGATATGCCAAACTCTTTCTTAAAAAGAAAACTGTAAGGTGTTAAGCCTATGTACTATGCAGGGGTATAAATGAGCACAAAACATGTTTTACACACTCCTACAAAATACCTTTATATAAATACTAGATCAGTGTTTTCTCAGATACTCAATCACAGCCTTCCCAAGTCTCTAAAAGGGGTCATAAAATGTTCCTCAGCAGAGTCAGCAGCAGCTCTGCTCCTACAGGGCAGAGGAGTGTGAACAGGCTGTAATTACTGGCTTCAAGTGTTCTCAGTAGTCAGGGACCTATTAACTATCATTAATTGGTGGCAACAGTTCAGGCAGTTGTACAAAGACAGATGAGCTGGAAGGACATTGCGGGGTCTGATAAAGTTGAAGACTCACAGAATCAGACAATGGATCTACTCAGGTAACTTGCAAAGGTACCCCAGATCCTCTGCCTGCGACAAATCCCACTGCCAAGAACTCACATGTCACTGCTGTGGGATGCTGTGGGCATTTCCAGCTGCACAGCTTCTCTGTTGTCCTGGAGCAGTGCCAAGGAGACCCAACAGAGCGGCCCAAAAACGACCATCTCCAAGTGAAGCCGCGTGTGTGTACATTGCACTCAGTGAGCCTTGACACAACTGCCACAGAGCATCAGAAATATGGACCTCCTTAAAGAAACGAGATAAACTACAGAATTCTCTGAGCCTAATCAGCTTTTTTTTTTTTTAAGGAAAGAGGACAAGAAACTCCATGTTCTCAGTTCCTGTATTTCCTAGCTGGCCCCAAACCAGGGAGGCTCTCTCCTGAGGAGTGGAGTCCCATGTTCGGTGGCACAGAGATGCACTCAGGCAGAACAGGCTCAGGACCTTGATGCTGAGATTCCCAAAATCATCACCCATTGAACCACTGGCTTCAGAGGACAAGGGGACAGGCACTGAGCTTCCAGTCTCTGAAACTGAAGACCCTTCAAGCTCCTGCCTTGCAGTGTTTCAAGGGCAATACCACAGCTAATTGCTGTCCCTTGCATACCCTTTACACCTTTCCTTCCTCATGACTTTGCCAGCCCTTTCCTAAACAAGCAGAATTCTCTGTTCTTCCATTAACTGACTTAAACTGTTTGACAGTGCCAGTTCTCAATGCAGAGTGAAGATTAATTGCAAAGTTACAGGTAATGCATGACACAGGGATATAAACTATAGAAGATTCATCTGCACCTTTGTCTTGTTTCTTCATAGCTTTTTAAATATGTTCTTTATTGTTATTTTACTGTAGTTTTAAAAAGATTGTACAGTCATTGGCAAGATTTTCTAAAGACACCTGCTGTACTCCATCCAGGATGAACAGGAGCTCCCATTAATGTCAGGGAGAGCTCTGGATCAATAGCAAAATACAGCCCCAGGGTCTCAGCTATGCTGGAATAATCACAGTGCCTCCTCCATAGGGGTTGGAGGGCTGAAGAACTGCTATAAGCAGACAGTGTTATTATAGTCAGATCCTCTGTCACGCTGCTCAACATGTGACCTCAGGTCTCATGGAGACAGAGAATAATTCTTCCAGTACAAATGTGAGCCAAGAATTTAACACTGAATTTTAGAGGCATCACAGAGCTTGGATTTTCTAAACCATAGAACTTCCTAAACTGTGTCTCACATTATCCTTTGGATCTGTCCTTCACGTCGACCTGTGTTTCAGAAACTCTTCTCCATGCTCTTTTTTCTCGGGTCAGATATTTTTTGAAGTGTTCTGTCTTCCAAGAATTCATCTCTTTTGCCCCCTCCTTTTTTTTTTTTCTTTTTTTTAAAGACAGGATTTTCTCCTTCTAAAACACTGCATTGTGCTTTGGCTTTTATGTCTCAAAGTGGGTATGAAGTCATGAGAGCTTTGCCATTTACTACAGTTGGGAGAAGAACTGAGGTAGCTGAATGATCTCTTTGGAGGAAAAACTCTATTAATCTGGGTCTTACATAGCTCTTTATATATTTATGAGGCTGTTTAATGGATTATTAATAAAGTCTATTCAGATCTTAATGTTGTCATCATATTCTTCCTTCCTTTCACCAACAACATCAGCTTTAAGGGATTTTAAGCAGAATTTCCCACAAGTATCTTGCTTCCTTGCATGCCTGGGATGTGATCCCTGTGGAAATACATGAAGTTTCTACAGTGCACTCCCCCAACTCTTCCCTGTAATTGGATCTACTGTGATTCCACGTAAAGAGCTTGACAATCCCGTCATTTCTGTAACTCTTACTAAACCCATCACTCTTCTTTGTGCAAAGACCATCTTTTCATTACATGAATGAAAAGTACCTGAGGGACTGTGTGGCTTCATTCTGAAAGAGAACCAATAAACACTCCTAAAATTGTGATCAGTGCTGATTTTAGTCATCAAATTAATAGTATGTTCATTAAAATAATCATCAACGTGCTAGTCAGTATCTTTGAACAGTTTTAAAACAGTTATTAGTGTACTCAGTTTATACACAGATAAATTTTAGGAGACCCAAATGAGTGCCAACAGATCTATTTTTTTCCATCAAAAACCTCATTGTTAATAATTTTTGAATCAGCTCCTAAAACACCCAATGCAGCTGTGAATCTAAGAGCAACAGAAATGCTCCATTTCTGACACTCACTCACACCTGCAACAAATATTGCCCTGAGACACATGGAAAGAAGGAAATGCAGCATTAGGTAATGAGTGTTCCACGTGCAAGTCAGGTCACACAAAAACTTTATGGAGTCCTGTCATCTTTGGGAAAGAATCAACTCATATCCTCACCCTCATTAATTTTGGGAAAGGTACAAGTGCTTAAATTGGCAAAATGAGCCAAGAGTGTGAATGTCATCATGGTCTTTGTACAGAGCACAGTGTGAGGGCAGCACTTGCTCAGGCTTGTTCAGTCACCAAAGGCTTAGCCCTAACAGAAGTGACAGTCCTTTATTGATCAACCCACAGGTCATTGCTCAGCTCAAATCGTTGTAAAATGTCTTTCTGAACAGTTTGCTACAAGCAGAGGCCGTGGTTGGTTTTAGCCTCGTGTCCCACCGAGAACAGAGAAATGTACCACAGACACCTGTGAATTTCTGAAACTCTCATCTGATATTTATCTGACCTTTCCCTGAAACATTATCACACAAATATATTTTTCTAGCCAGGCCTCGGTTCTAAATGGATAAAAGGACCAGAGAGAAAATAGGATGTTTCATTTTCGAGCTTGTTTGGGATTTTATATATATAAACCTCCAGTAAATAAATCTCTGAATGAAAAATTGACGCAGGTTTTCTTTCTTTACCTTTCTTCCCTTATCAGAAATGCCTTATCTGGCTGAATATATTCACTGATCTTGGCTATTCATTAAAAGTAATAGAACAGCTAAATAACTTGGGTACACAGTAGCTCCAACATATTTTGTTTAGTTTCTTCAATAAATCATATTGTCAAGGGTTCCTTTATTTTACTATTGTGTCACTGTAAAAGGATGAACTATATTTTGAAAATTTCCATCCCTGTTGCCTAAGCTCTGCTCTACTAAGTTTAATACCCTGACAATTCCAGCCATAATTTACTCCTTGGAACAGGTCATTAAGTACACATTGCTGCTTTAGACTTCTTCTTTGATCCATTGCCTTTTATAAAATATAGAAACGGCCTAAATAGTCTCCATGGAGAGGATTTTCTTTCAGGTGGGTATTTAACTATGAATCACAATCCATAATTCACCCACCCGTCCAGAAACATTTCCTGCCCCACACAGACACCTTGTTTCCATCCTCAGGAAGCCAGATGGTGCTTCATCGTTTGCCACAGTGGACTGATTCCGAAATAATGAGATTAATCATAATCCCAGAGCTAAGGGAGCTATGTTGGGAAAGCAGGGAGAATCTCCTGTGCTACCTGCGATTCCTCCTTGGCAGCCTGACTGGGATTGCCAGAGGCACTCACAGGAGCTGATGGGATTTGGTGTGTAAAACCATCGGGGTACTTGGGTGGGGGATGTATCACAGAGCTGGAAAGCTTCTCCCATGGGCAGATCCAAGGAGTCAATAACACATCAGGGAATGGGCCCAGCTCATCTCCAGAGAGGAAATTCCATCTTTTTCCTCTTGAGAATTGTACTCAATCACCATGAAAGAGAAACATTTATGAATGCAATGATCATGTTGCAATTCTGGGATCACTTCTGACATTTCCCTAAACCTCAGCCTTCAGAGTATCCCCTGCAGGTCTATCAGATTAGCTGGAGTATTTTCAGGACCCTGAACAGAGAGAGCATCTATTTCTGCAGTGATCAAATTGCATTGTCCTTATTACATTGATGATCTCTCTGTCTAGAACAGGTCTGGTTCAAATAACTGCCCTTAAACTATCTTCAGGGACAGTTTTAAGTTAAGAGACATTTTTTGGAAAGACCAGTGCTGTCTGTAAATACATATATGAGAACTGCATGGGTCATTTCAGTCTCCTAATGTATAGACAAATTTTGTTATCCATTATCTAAATAATCCATGAATTTTCACCCAACACTTCTACTTTATCCATTTTTCATGTTTTTTTCATAGATATTAATCATTTAAGTCTATTTATAAAAGTAATGTATTTACATGTCTAGACATCTGAATATTCAAGCTCCATTTCTCATTCCATGCAGCAAAAATTGATTAGCTGTACCTAGAGAAAATTTGTCAGAGAGTAACTGCCAATAGTAACATCTGCCAGCCAATCTTCTTTATAATCAGTAGCAAAAAGAAGTGATTTTGCCTCTTGGGAGAGCTTTCAAAGTTTCCTGTCTCAATTTGCAGTTTGTATCTCTCAGGGGTGTGAATATGAATGATATTGCAATTCTCCACAGCTTCATCTATCAAACGTATGAACTGATGACAGGTCCCGAGTAACAACACACAGGGACAGTGACATCCCCAGGCTGCTCTATTAAGAGAAAAAACAGAGTCAGCTTAAAAGATTTGTTGTCTGAAATGAACTCTTGAGGTAGAATTGACCCAAGGTGTGCAGGGTGATAAAAATGAGAAGATCAGTGCAAATACAGAAACAGTTTTCGTGTTTCAGCGCAAACA
Source organism: Lophotriccus pileatus (assembly GCA_035583135.1). Taxonomy (NCBI): domain Eukaryota; kingdom Metazoa; phylum Chordata; class Aves; order Passeriformes; family Tyrannidae; genus Lophotriccus; species Lophotriccus pileatus. The sequence goes on from JAWWES010000051.1 coordinate 10,249,899, forward strand.
ATATCAGATCTTCGCAGCTCAGGGTATGAGCACTTCAAACAAGCCAACAAACAAACAGAACGTTAGAGCTGAGATATCAAAACCACAGAGACTTGGTGGATGCCAATTCCTATTAATTTTAATGGGCATCTAGCAGCCAGATTCCTTGGGATCCTTTGAAATTCAGCACAAAGCTTTAATAAATGCTTGTATTCCCTCCTGTCCTTATTCACGTCAGCAGTGACTCTTAATGTGGAAACCAAACCCAGAATCCAGGCAAAGGGAAGGGACTCAGGGTGCAGCAGGGACATGGAATGCCTTGTCAGGCCATGGGCAATTTGGGCAGCTTGGTAATAGTCATTCCCTATACTTGGAATAGGAATTGGGTAAAAGGTGATCCCTTCTCCTGGAGCGCTATGGCATCTGCCATTCCTGAGACATCTTGGCTGAGCCCACACGACTCAGGAACGTGTGGAACCACCTCCAGGAAGGGCACAGTGCCCAGATGTCTGTTGTTACATCATCCTTCCCTTCCATAAGCCTCAATATTACGAGTGCTGGACTATTCATCAGGGAATTCGATCTGTAAACTAAAAGGTTACTCCAGAATTCATATTGATGTCTCAAATGGCACCTGGCAAAATTCTGATCTCTGGTGATGACCTATTTGAAGACTGAATCTACAGTGCTTAAAGCAACAAGCCTTAAAATCTTTTACAAAAGAATATTAGGATTGTTTCATTTCTTGTATTAATTTTCTGCTGCACAATTCAAGAGAGGATTACAAATCTTGGGGTAAACTAGTAGTTATTAGTCATACACAGTATTTATTAGTTATTATTAGTCATATGCAGCATTTATTAAGAAAATGGGAGTATTTATTAAGAAAGGGAGATAAATTTGCATTCCTTCGTTATTTTGAGTTGCCTGAAAAGAATTCTTCATCATACTTGAACTCAGCTTATAAGAAGCACCCAGTGGATCACAGGAGAGTTTCCCTTGGCTGTAAAGTGTATTTGCTCCCACTGTAATGCACAGGAATTAGGAAGGTAGAAACCCACTGGAAAAGAGAATTGCTTGTAGACCAGCCATGATCATCAGAAAGAAGTGAACAAACACATCCTCCCAAAGAGCTGTGAATTAACAGAGCCTCACTGACCACCTGAATTCCCAGCAGCATCTAGGAATTCTCTGTGCTTATGGACTGAGCAATTATTTTATTCCCAAGTACTTTTTTCTCAGGGACAAGAGGCTCTTTCCACTTGTCCTCTCCAAAGATTTTTTTAAGCAGGCTGTTATATTATTTGAAAAAGCAACAACTGACTGAGCTGTTCTCAATATAATGTCATCATTTATACTTTAACTTGGGAACATGTGCACTAAGACTGAAATTATTTTACTCCCACGGGGATAACACTCTATTTTGAGTGCCCATTAACTAATCCCAAACAGTGGTGGAAAATCAGTGGAAATACATGTGGCATCTACATGAATACCAAGTGAATTCATGAAGATTGGTGCTGAATACAAAATTATTCCACCATTGAGGGATACTTGAAAGAAAAAGTTGCTGCAATAAGGAGTTAGTCATAAAAAATATGTCATTCAGTAATAGCTTTTTTATATTCTATGGTTTAATTCCTGGCAGTGAGTTTGCATTTCTGTCACATATCCCAGCTTTCAGGGGCTTCAAAATTATCTGGGAAAACTTAGTCTGTGACTTGGTAGTACCACATGTGTGCCTGGGATTAACTTTTGTTTTAATAAAAAAATTTAATGACAATTTATTAAAGCTGAGTAAAATGTAAAGGGATTCAAGGGCTGTTTAGCATTGTTAATATTTTGCTTTTAAAATAAAAAGGCATTGATGTTTTTAGATATATTTGTTACTGCTGGGTCCCACTAAAATAGCTTTAAGGAGAATTTCTGTGAATGTCTGACTCTGCTCCCATGTCACTGACTGCTTGGATTTCTCTTGATGCCAGTGGAAGAGTATGATCTGTAGAGCCTCTCTAGAGTCTATTGAGAGGAAAGGTAAAATTCTATTTATTTAACTCTCAGTACCTGGGTGACTGTTAATAGGCTTCTATTTCTAATGGATCGGGGCTACTTTGTTATCAGTTTGAGGTCTTTGTGTAGGAAATTTGAGTTGGGTTTTAGAAGGGCTGAATTCTCCCATCACTGAGGCTCAACTGGTCAAGCAAAACCCAGTGAATATCAGCACTGATGCCTAATTGTGTGTTCCAAGGTTCCAACAAATCGTCCCCGTTAATGGGACTGGTGAATGCCTTGTCTTGCTAGATCTGATGTATCTGAATATTCATCCCATCACCTCATGCACAGAGGGCAGAGATTCAACCCACAGCTTTAGCACTATCAGCAATAACCAGGAGGAGAGGAAAACACATTTGCACACTAAATTCCATGGACAGAGTTCCCAGGACAATTAAATTCTGACTGCAGAATCCGGAACACAATATGCAACATGGTAAAATGTGGGTTTATAATTATAGTGAAATCAGAATTGCTGTAATCTAGACATGTTCAGAATGATGAAACACATTCAAAATCTGCGTTGTTATTATCTTCTAACCCAATTTACTACGAGAGTTGATTTTCCAGTCCATTTCTCTGAGTGAAACTCAGTGGGATGGAGTACTTCAAATATTCACTCACATTTATTCCAATATTTGTGTACAAATACAAGGAGTTCTCATCTCTAAAATTCAAAGATCTCTCTCTCACACTCATTCTTTTGTATCCTCCAGCCCAGTAGAGCCTCTCAGTGCATTCTCCCAAAATATCAGGTGATATATTGGTCTCATTGCCCCATTCTAGACACCTTGAGATGATGGTTCTTCAGAGAGCAAGCAGTGCTGAAGCTCATAAAATGACAGGAAAAGGGCTTTTATGGAAGGTTAATTTATGCTGCCATCATCTAGGGTAAAGACAAAGGCCTTTATGCAGTGTCTGCAAAGAGGGTAGCAAAGGGACGTCCCAATTCAAGAGCAGGAAAAAACATGCTACCCCAATCCAGTACAAATGATCTTGGAAGTTATGTTAAGAGCTAAACTGAGAACAGCTGATTGGTTTATTTAGTTATGGGGTAAAAGTAATTTTACTGCTTTTGTTCATTTGTTAACTGAGAGGAGAGAAACTGCATATTTTACTTGGCTGAAAAACCTGCAAGAATCAAAATGCGACTGGAAAAAAAACCTGTGTAAAATTGCTTTGACTTTTACATAAGAATTAAACTAAAAGAACTACAATTGCCAGATATTTTTAAATGTAGTTCACCTGACAGCACAATCCTGCAGGGTCTGAGAGCTCAGGCAGGTAACCTGTGTAAGGACAAAGGAAATGGAAACACAGAACCCTTTGCAGAACGAGGCTCTTTTGGAAGCAGTCAGGGAAAAAAAGGATTAGGTGGGATGGAGCTGTTCCTCAGGAACTTGTATTAGTGCTGGAATTCCCATCCTTGCTGCTTCTCCAATGCAAGGACACAGTGCTGCACCACTGCACCAGCACAGTCACAAAGGGCTTGTGCTCACCTGTCCTTTGGACTCCTTTCCATGACGGCAGAACAAGGTAGTGTGTGGGCTGATCATGGAGATCAAAAATTATCTCATAATCAAATTAATATAAAAGCAAGAGTCATTACTGAGACATCCAAACCTGAATTCCTGTTTAACTCTTAATATCAATAGCTTTGTTCAGAACTTAAACCTCCATTTGAGCTGTGTTCTGCATGGTTTATTGGATTGGATTTGGTGTGGAACCACAAGGTATCATGAGAATGACTTTTTCTCCCAACCTCTCGGTGCTGGTGCCAAATGCCCAGCCTGTGTGGGGTTTGTGTGGGCTTTCCTATGGAAATAAGGAAGGTCCAGGCTTGTCCTTATTCACTGATGATGGAGATGTGGGATTCACCACTGAACACCCTGGATATATATTTATTTACTTCACAAATATTTGAGCTGCTGTGCTTCCATTAAAGCTGGATCTGATGCCTTCTGTCAGCAACCTACACCATGCTCTTAGTGCAGCTCTAACCTTCGCAGTTCTGGGACAAGGTGGAGCCCCAGTGTCCCATTACACACAAAACCTTGAATCCAGCTTTGGAAAATCCAGCTCCTCTTCAGTAAAATGCACAGCATACTATGGCTTTCTTTTGTCCATTGTGACACACCTTGTGTGTGGAAAGAAAGCAAAAATATTGTCATGCTGCATTTTTTACTGAGTAAAACATTTTTAAAGGTGCCACTGGGGTAATTTTTTAGTTAGCATTCCAAGCCTTCCCAAACCTTCTTCAACTTAGCATGTGGACATCCTCATCTATTCATTTCTCTTGATGACTTATGTGTGTTTCACTTTAGCATTTATCTTTTACTCCTGCAGTGGATTTTTAGTGTTGAGGGCTGTAGTGGTTGCCCAAAAAGACTAATTTGGTATCTGCAGGGTCTGTTTTTCCAAGGGTGGATTTCATCCCTTACTCCTCTTCCAATGCAGCCTTTTCCAGGAGTGTAGAATCCTGAGGCTCCATTTCCTGAACCCAGTACCAACGTTACCACATGGAATGTAAAGATTTCCATTCCCCAGAGTTACTGGAAGGCTGTATCTCCCTTTGTAACTCTAATCTCCATGGTTAGAAACAATGCAATTATCTGCCCCTAGACATGATCACTGAATCTACATTATTTTAAGCAGTTTCCAAACTTGAATCTTGCTGCTTAATACATGGGAATGAGCATGTAATGCAATTTAGGGATCAAATTAAAAATTTGGTGCATTGCCAATTTTTTTTATTATAAAAAAAAAAAAAAAAAAAAAAAGAGGGGAAAAAAAAAAGGAAGAAAAAAGCATAGGAGAGATTGAGAAAAATGCCATGCACAAAGGGGATAAAAATGTCTTCTTGTAGAAAACTGAGTTACTGAAAGAGATCCAAAGAATTTGGTAATTTGGTTTGTGTCGTACTTGAAGTAACCATAACACATCCATCAAGATTACCCAAGCCTGGTGAAATGGCAAATCACATTAACTTGTTAGGCCACCAGGTCAGATTTGTCAAACTGAGGGAACAGAGGCAGGAGACCACAGATCATTTGTTTGTGCATGTAGCCCTAAATTTTTCTAATGTGAACTGTAATGCCATTATGTGGATACTGAATGGCATCCTCTGAGTGCCTCATTGCTCTCTGGGTATATGGAATGAACCTAAATAAATGTTTTATTAACACTGATGCTAGGAATGCACAGAGGAAAGCTTTGCAAATGGACAGCAATAGCAGGTTTTAGTAACAGGACCAAATGAAGTGTGGGACACCCTTCTGAGTGCCAGGTACTGCATTTACTTCAGGAAGTGCCCCCTGCACTCCTATGTGGAGAAATCTACTGTTCCACCAGCCCTACCCATAATCTGCAGCATTAAACCTTTTAGCTCCCCCATCATTATTTTAATTGTGGCCTTATTTTCCCAGTATGTGTCTTAAAGTATGCAGTTTTCAGCTCTTTAGGTTGCTTTTTATTTAGTTCACCACCCAGACAATGGGGGTCAAAGGAATAGATACTGTGACTGAAAACTCAGAATGGATCTTCCTCGGGGTTCTGGCGTTACCTTGGAATTCCAAAGTGGATGAACATTGTACAGAACAAACTTGTAACTTGATTTCTAGTTCATCATTGTTCTGTGTTAATAAAAACCTAAAATAGTCAAGAATTGAAAGCCCATGATTGGTAAAAAAGCAGTTTTTAGAGACAATTTCTGTTTGCAGAGGTGTAATAATTTGCTTGGCTTGCACTCAGCACTTCACATTTCTGTTCAGTATGTCACTGGGAAACATGTGGTAATACAGCTTTTTCTGGCAGGGCTGGATCCACTCCAGTATCACTTTTCCTGCAGTGATGAAATCTGCCTCAAAAATTCTGTCCTCAAAATATGATTCCCCCTGGAAGTGTGGAATGATGTGTAGGCAGGGGGTGATGAGTGCTCTGATAAAGGGATTAAAATAAGGAACTGGAGGCCTGGCCATGCATTGCTGTCATCATTGCTTCCTCTGGAAGGCAGCGAAGGTATTGGAATATCTAACTTGCCATGTGCTGCTGTGTATTCCCCATCTTATTTTCAAACAAGCAGGCTTGGATACAGCTGCTGTGGTTTGAGGAAGGAAGGACTGAGCCTTGGTGTTCTTTAATACCATATCAACCCTGAGAGTGGCTGTGCCCACAGCAATATTAACCAGAATTCCTTGTAGGTTTTTCCATTATTATGTTTGAAATCCATGAGAAAGACTAAACTTCCCATTTTTTTTATAGCTGTGGTTTAATGCCCTTATAAATATCTGTACCTATGACAAAGAAAGGTATCTATAAATGATGAAAAATACCAAAAAAAAACAAAACAAAAAAAAATTGTGGACAAAAAAGTGGATTCTGGTAGATTTCCTCACTGTGGTTAATTTCTTATTTATAAAAAACAGTTCCATTTTCAAATTCCAGCAGGGTTTTTTTTCCTGGTGTGTCTTGCCATGACATTTGCCAGTTCACGGCCCCAGTCACCCTGCTGGTTCACAGTCACTCTGGGATCAGGTAAGAGAGCCAGGTCTTCCTCCAGGTCTGTCATTTCTGCTTGTACCAGAAATTCTTGATACTCATCCCTAAGTGAACAGTTGTGCATTTTGTGCTCTCACATTTCATCCTGTTTCCATTACTTCAGTTCTAAATGTCACCCAAACTGTCCTGCAGGATATTCCACTCCTTCTTCGCGTTGAGGATGTCTCAAAACTCCATTTCAGAACCAAATGTCATGGGCATCGTCCCAAGCTTTTGTGTCAGCTTTGTAATTAAAAAGTCATATAAAACACAGCACTAATCCATAAGAAAATTCCACCTGCAATCCTCCTCCCTGACTAGAGATTTAACCTGATGGACTCTCTCTGGAGTCAGTGGGATAAATTTTTCTTATTGGTAGTTTTTATCGTGTTGCAGGGGAGGTAAATGACCGGGGCTGTGAGAAGGGAGAGCTAAAATCGATGGTAACTACTTAGATGCTGAAAGTTAACTCTGTGCTCAATTTTTTAGCTGTAAATATCAGAGGGAAAAATCTCCCTCTTAAAACTTTTTGCCTTGAGTGGAATCTTGTTGCCTGTGCATCCTGTTGCCAGAGCAACCTGAACTGGCACTGGAACAGCAGCAAAGATCAGCTGCTGCTTTCAGAACAGGCACAACGACATAAATGTGTGCATTAGGTTGGATTTTTCACACCATCATTATCTAGTTCTGCTTTCCTTGTTTCATAAAAATACGGATTTTTAATTTTTTTTTCCACAGCAGAAATTAGTTGAACAGAATTCCTCAGGAAGTAACATCCAGCATAGGAGCTTCTGCTAATTGTTTAACAGTGAACATTATTATGTGAACCATGCAGGGAGAGGCAATGCAATGGTATCAATCTGATGTCCACACCCAAAATTGTGACTGATACAGCTTGTGATGGAGTCAAGAAGACTTGAAGAAAAATTTACAGAAAGCTTTTCTGATTCAGCCTTTGATCCCCAGCTCTACTCAGATCACAGGTCCTACATACCTCACACTTCCCAGGTTTAACTACCGCTGGAAAAATAAAGGAAGCTCAAAGCACACCAATAGGTGATTCCCATCTGAACAGAATTCAGGCACTATATTTCTATCTTGTGCAGCTGAAGCTCCTCACACACACATTCCAGTGCCAAGTAAATCAGATGTTTGGTTAGAATCTGACTTTCCACAGTTTGCTCTGCTGCTGTGGAAAAAAAGATTCAGAATTAATAAAATTATACCTGACAATATCTGGCTCTGTTGGGTTTTGTTCAGCACTGTTATAATAACAATAACAAGTACTAAAAATTGTCAGTCTTAAACAATTGCTGCACCACAGAGAACAAATAAACCCACACATAAACAAATACTGAAGGATTATCTTCACTTAAAATACAATGCAGATTATAGTAGAACATATACAAGATTTTAATGTTCAATACAATTAAGTCTTCTGCTGTGCTGTAAACCTTACTGAATATGCTGTGGGAAAATATTACAAAAACTAGTCAACTATTCCCAGCAGACTTTGAATGCTTTTTTTGTGTGTAGCTGCATAAATTAGAATGAATTTTCTTTCATTATAGACAGTAAAAAGGAGGATTAATATGGAAATGTTTTCCAGTGAAAATTTCTATCAAGAATATAGAAAACACAGAGCAACATTGAGCAGATAATCTGAAGAACCTCTTGGCTTTTGACATTTTTGGAAGCACTGTGGGCTTTCTTTTCAGGACCTCTGACACAAGTTTTGTGCTACTTACAGTATTTCTAGAACACCCTTCTATTTGATCCAGAGCAATCAATGCAGAGATAGCAGCTGATATTTTTAGCCTTTTGGATGTAAATTGTGCAAATCTCTGCTCGTGGACAGTTTCATCAGAATGGCTTTTCAGTCCGGAAATTGCTGTGTTTCCTTCCCTAGGGTTAATCCCATCTCCCAGCATATGGTGAGGCAAAGGATCTGGGAAGCAGGAAAGGGCCCTTACATAAGCTGGGCAGGATTGCTGTGTTTGAAGCTGGGGTTGTGTGTGACTGGACTCATCCTGCAGGACTGGGGTCACACTGGAGATCTTCAGGAGCACAGAGCAGCTCAACAATCACCAGAGCACTGTGCCTGAGTACAGCAGGGTGTGAACACCTCTCTCAGCCCAGGTGTGAGGGACAGCCACGTGTGACAGCCACGTGCAGGGCTGTTCATTTTGATCACACGGTCACAGAATCACAGAGTATGCTGAGTTGGAAGGGACCCACAAGAATCATCAAGTCCAACTCTTGGCCCTGCACGGGAACATCCCCAAGAGTCACATCCTGTGCCTGAGAGGATCACCCAAATTCTCTTTGAGTTCTATCATTCTTGGTGCTGCAATCACTTCCCTGGGGAGCCTGTTCAGTACTCGACCACCCTCTGGGGGAAGAACCTCATCCTGATATCCAACCTAAACCTGCCCTGTCACAGGTCCAGGCCATTCCCTGGGGTCCCGTTCCTGGTCCCCCCAGAGCAGAGCTCAGTCCTGCCTCCTCTTCCCCTCCTGAGGAAGTTGGAACTGAAGTGAGGTCTCCCCTCAGTCTCCTCTTCTCCAGCTGAACACACCAAGCTTCAAATCAAGGTCCTTCACCCTCTCTTTGCCCTCTTTTGGACACTCTAATGGCTCAATCTCTTCCTTACATTGTGGTGCCCCAAACTGCCCCAGTATTGCAGGTGAGGGCACGCCAGGTCAGAGCAGAGCGGGACAATCCCCTCCCTCCCCCAGCAAGGCTGGTCCTGATGCCCCTCCCGGACGGGGATACCTGAGCTTGTCTTATCTCCATCTAATGTCAGATATTTACAAACAAACCTGAGTGCTCATCAATAGTTCCATCCCTTTCTCCTGACTCAAAACCATTTATCTACTTGGCTCAATTTTCCACCTGCACTTTTTCCCCTTAAATTCCTTCCCTATTTTACTGGGAAATTTGCAAACGCATAGTCTCTTCACTTTGTTCAATATTTCATGTTTTTCAGCTGATCAGGTCTGAGGTGCATGTTTTTCCCTACAGCATGGTATCAGGCAGCACTAACCAGAGGCCACTCTTTATGCTGGGAAGCAAAAAATATAGATATTCTCCCAGGTCATCATTTCAGAGTGATCAATTTTGATGAAAACAGAAAATACAAGGAATGCTTTCCCACTCCACATGCTGCAATGCAAGAGAATTTAGGACTTATCCAAGTTAAAGACATTCATAAACTTTAATTCATTTCTACCCAACCTAAATAAAATGAATTCTTTCCAGATTATTAATTTTTAATATTCTACAGCTCATTGCTTCTCCATTCATTCATTAAATACAAAAAACCAAACCCAAAGATGTCATTTCACTCCAGTTTTCTGACAGCTCTCAGTGTATTGCAGGGATTGTAGTTTTGGCCCACGAATTTGAGTGAATTATTCACAATTCAGACCAGGGCCTGGAGTGTAAAGTCCTAAATGTGTTCGCTAAGAACTGAAATTCATCCCAGCCTGGTTTCTGTCCTCTCAGCTTCTCAAATCATGCCTTCCACAGATGTTTGGAGAATTACTTGAAGGGTCACTTGGAAAAACAGGTGCAAACATACCTGTGAGTCTGAATAGTCCTGCAAGAACCTGTCTAATATTATTCACAATTTTAGGCACAGTTGCTGAGGTTAATTAGATTTATGACCCCTAAAAATTTTAAGTGTCCCTGATGACTTTCTCGCCAACTGATAATTTGGTGTGAGAAACAGAAAAGGAATAACAAATAGACTATGAATAAATAAACTCTTGATATTCATTCATATGAGGACAGAGAATATGTTTCTGACATTTAATTAAATATCCAAACGTCCACAAGATCTATAATAAACCACTTTGCAAGACATCCAAATGTCAGAGAAAAACACATTTTACATGAAGTGGATTTTTTTTACCACTGAAGCTGTGAAGATACCACATTCTTCTAAAAAGACACAGAAAAAACAAGCACATATTTTATCTTGAAAGTACTTTTTCAAAGGCTTCTGAACAGCCAGTTGCTTGCAGTATGACGAGTGGAATTATTCTAATTTATCACACAGGAGTTGGAAACATTAGTTTTACAGATATGCCATGTTGTTCTAGCAGAGTTCATATCCTGAGACACAGGCAAAACACTGGCAACATTAAATTGATTCTCTTCCCTGGGTTCACCTGGAACATTTCACTGGGATCTGAAGAATTTTTTAACCCATATTTAAGTGCTGCAGCAAACCTGTTCTAACCCATTCACATGCACATTACTTCTTCCTTCCTTTTTTCATCAAAATCTTGACAATATCCCCTCAAGATATCCCCTTCCTCCTGAAGGCACCTCTTGGCTGGGATCTGGTTCCTGGAATTGCAGTGAAGTGCAGAAGGTCCTACACAGGGCCTTTCACATCCTGGGGCAGAAGGAAAAGCTGCAACTCTTTTCTTTGCTTCCTGGATTCATCTGGATATTTGGAAAGCTGACTTGCCAAGATGACAAGGTTGCCAGATTTGCTTTGACTTGTCTCTCTGGTTTTTTAAAGATAAATAAACTGGAAGAGTAGTTTGTACAAAGGGTGCTGGAATTCTGATCAGAATGAGATCCATGTGCTGGTATTTTTTATGGTGCCACAGCATTGCTTGAAGTGCTGGCAGGTTTTCCCTCCTTAAGCTAGGAAGATCAGGGTTCCACAGTCAAAGGTTAACTGAGTATCTGCAAGGGGGCCTGAGCAGCAGCTAAAGAAGGAAAAAAGATGTGTCATCACTTTCAGAATGAACTGTAAGGGAGGAGAGCACAAAGAAAATCCTCCGGGCTTTACGTGGGGGAAGCTGAGGCTGCCGGTTTGCCCCTCTGGGGTGCTTGTTTCTGAGCAAGCACATACCTTCCTCTCCCGAGGTGTTAAACACAGAATTAAACTCACTAAAAACGAGACATGTTCCACTTGACTCCAGTACACTCCACCCGTATTTCCATCACTTTAGAGGTGACATTCTGGCCACCTTCTGGAGACACTGACACTGCAGTTGAGGTATTGAGAAGTCCCTCCAAAACAGCTCATGCCAGCTCTGTCTGCAGTGAGATCACCCCCAGTGGTGTCACCCCCTGCCCTGCCATGACATCACACACGCTGACACGGTGTGACACCTTTGTCACAGGCTGCTTGGCTGTTGCTTTGTCCAAGGGCAGCAATTGTAACTGTCCCTGCATTTGCACACCAGAGCAGAGCAAACACAGTTGTTCTCACGTGCCAGTCCCACCGTGTGTCTGTTGTGTAAATGGACGGTTAATTAAATTGCCTTCATAGAGCTTTGTAAAAAATCTATTAAACAAAGAATCCCTGGCATAAACAAACAAACCTGGATCACAGTTTCAGCTCTTTGACCTCTTCAGTGGATTTTCTGATTTTATCAGGAGAGCTTCTTTACGTTTTTCCTAATTTGCCACCAATATTTTAGAAGTTGTTTAAAAAAAAAAATTAAAAGAAGGATGAGATTTGGCACTGATTATTGTAAGTCTGTTCAGAATACAGGAGGAAGGTTAATTAGCTTTTCTGACCTGAAGAGTCTAGGAAGGTATCCCTGGTGACTCACTAATTGCTGCTCAATGCATAATAGTGTCTGTGAAGCAGAGTGCAGGGAGCTAGACACTGATAATAATGTTACTGTGATTTAAAATTCTATACCTGCAAGGACATAATGCTGTTTCAGTACAGCATGCACTCCACTGATAGATCTAAATATTCCCCAACTATTCATTTATTTTATTGGCAATTCTGGTCACTAATCTTGATTTGAATTTATACCAAGTACAAATGTGTTTCTCAGATTGAAAGTAAAATGTTATTTAGGTTATCATCAAAGCATGTTCTGAAATTGTTTTCTCATGTGTAGTAAATGTTTCCATTAAGACCAGTGTAAGTGCTAGAGTTGACTTATTAATTTATTCCAAGAATATATCACTTTTATAAATATAAACAAAGTATTAGTCCATATTGGGAAAAATACCTCTAAACTGTGAGAAACAGAGACATTTTGTTACCTTTAATAATGGTGTGAGGGCAACAGAGCATAGGAATTTTAGGAAACATGTGGGATCAAGCTCACAGAGTATCAAATGGTTGTTCAGTGTACATGTCCTTCCTTTTGATGTTTATCAATTGACATGTAATGATGAGGATTTTAATAGGCAGAATGGATGTGCACTATTAGTTCAGTTAATCAGTAGCTGTCAGGTCTGTTTTTTTAAAAGTCCCCCAGAGCATAAAATACAAATTAGCTCTCCTTAGAAGGTCCTGTAGTGTAAGTTTCTTGATAGCCTTTTGTCTAGAATTAATTCTTAAACTTTGCTTAGAAACTGTAAACATATTTTTCACGTAAGAGTTTTCTCTGGTGCTTGTGGTGCAACCTTCTTTAAATAGGTATTCTCCAGATGCTCCTTGGATCAGCTATAAAACACTTCTTCAGCAATCTGTCCTCCCATAACAGATTCCTACAGGAATAGGATCAGCCAAGGCTCATTTGCATTAAGCCCATTACTCCCAGTCTCTTGGTCAGTGCTGGAAAAGAAAACGTGTCATTCACAGCTTCAGCTGCATAAATTTGGTACATCAACAAGCTCCATCACACCACGGACTGAACTGATAAACTCCTAATATATAACCAATATCTTCCTCTCAGCAGCTGATAGCCCAGTTTAAGGGGGGGTGTGCAGTTATCCTCACCCATCTGCCAGTTTGTTCCCCACAGGCCTTCCTTGCATCTCTTCTGCCCTGAGCCAGATGATAAAATTGAGCCAGACCTACAAATTAGGATGATGCTGACCCAACAGGAAAGCCTCAGGTACCCTTGGCAACACCTCCCATCCAGGCAGTTGGAGATGAAGAAGTAGAAACGAAAGAATATCAATGCTCAGACATTTCTTCTGCTAAGGCTGGACACTCTGTTCCTGTTCTACTGCTAAGCTATAAATGTAATTAAACAGCAGGACTGACAGATCTGCCCTGCCCACTGTGTGTTAGAACAGCTCACCAGGGTCTCAGGTGAGAAGAGACCACGGGGTTTAGTTTCCTTAGAGGCTTCTCTTCCTCACAGAACAAAATACCCGTTCAGGGAAGGTTTCTGCTCTCCCTGGGCATGCTGTGGGCCTGCTGCTGCGTGGACATACTTGAACACCCCTCACCTAACACTGCTGTTCCACAAGGCACACCAGCCAGTGTTCCCAGCCCCTAAGCAGGTTTGGGAGACAAGAGGAACAGCTGGTCAGGTCTCCTTTTCTCTCTATTCCCTGCATGTCTATACCTTGATCCCAGACACAGCCCTGTCTGTCAGCTATTGACAGCAACAGGAGCAACACAGGTTTGCTTCTGTGCTTTGGCAGCCTTAACCTACACTCCTACTCACTGTGCCTGAGCAATCTGCAGGTTGGTATTTACTAAATCAGCGTTATGGCACCCATATCTTTGTCTTGCCCTCCTCTTTTCCCTGTCATTTCTACCTCAGCTCATCAGATACCCAGCAGCTGGACAGATAAGACATTGCCAAATCACAAAAGACCTTACCTGTATCTCGAATTTCCTGACTTACCTTATTAAGCTGCCATCTGTTGCACGGAATCACACAATGGATGTGTTACAATGCAACCTGACATAATAAGTTACTCCCATGATAAAAGACAAAAGACATGCAAAAAGTGACATTTTTTCTTATCAGTGAAGCAGCTCTCAAAGCAAACAGGAGATCAAGTCAGTTGAATCTAGCCTGTATTTAATTTAACACAAATTAAAGCAGATGGCTACTAATGTAGGGGATATAACTTTTAGGCTTTTTCTCAAAAGTATTCTCTCTGTAATACAGCCCTTTGTTCACTACATTATCTTACTGCTTGTTGAACGTGAATTATTGTCATCACATAAAATGAAATCCTGAGTTCTTGTCCGGGACCAAGTTTTCTTTCCTTTATTCACCTCCTAAACATTGTGCATGAATTATCCACAACATGACTCTGCTGCCCTTCCTTGTAGGAATTTTATGTCCCATCACAAAGTCTCTGGTTTTGGTGTTTCAGAGGAGAGAACTCTCACTGCTCGGTTTGTTACTGGGATAGTGAAGATTTGAGCAGTTTCCAGGCCTCTGTGCTGCGCAGTTACAAATTTCTGCCAAGTCCAGCAAGCTTATTTATCAACACATTGGAGCTTTGCTCCATGCACGGATTTTGTAGATTCCTCTGCAAACACTGAGGGATTGCTCAACACAACGTGGCTGAAATGAGCTGATAATCCCAGCCAGATTTCCCCTAGATCCCAGCTTTACTTAAAATTAATATATACGTTCTCTTTTGTCTGCATTCTGTTCATTTGCTTTAGATTATTCTGTTTGCATTATCCTATTTTTAAGCCTTTCTTAGCAACAAGGAGAACTAGAAATGTCATTTAACCGAAGCTTAGATTTCCAGTGCACCCGTGGTTTGCCTTAAAACAAAATCAAATCACTTTCAATGAAGTTATATGATTACTGTCCTACCCTTCCTTTGTGCTGTAGTTGTAAAAACATGCACAGTGGGGGGGGTGGGGGGGTGGGGGGGATGCTTTTAATTGGGTTTCAGAAGATGCAGCTACTCTGTTTTATGAAACTGGAGGGCAGTTATGATATTTGTCAGTACTTTGAGATTTATACTTTCAGAGGCATAAACTCAGGCTTTACACATGGATCTGTAAACTAGCAAGAGGCAAAATCCACTTTCCAAGCCTAAACGTGGAAAGTTTGGGGTGGTTTTATGTGTCATGTAGTAAGATGCAAAGATAGGACACCAGTGAGAGAGCCAAAAAGGAAGAAAACAAGAAAACATCTTACAGATGAGGCATTCTGGGCAGGAATTTGTCTGTATAATTTTGGACACATAAGCTTTATCTGTGCACTGCAGTTCACTACAGTGGAAATAGTTCGCTGACTGTAACAACTGAAGCAAGGTTCAAGCCACCAGACAGAAAGCTGGTGCTTTCCAGGAGATAAATCCCTGTCAGCTTTTCAGGTGAGAAACATGGTGCTGCTGAGCCTTTGCTGCTGCCAATTTGCCCAGAGCCACTGTGGAAAGGCACAGCAAAAGGGTCCAAAATAATGTTGTCCCGAGCTGTCAGCATTCTCCCTGTTCAAAGGATTTATTCACCAGTCCTGTCAGGGGAAAGTGCTGCTTTAATTCATTGAGATTTTTGAGAGGTGCAGCCCGTCCCCAAGTTTCCCCAAAGCCTGAAGTGCACACGTGTGTGTAGATGAATGGATTTGTTTTGCCATAGTGGGCAGACACTGGATATTAGGGGATGTGAGTGGCTGATGGATATGGGGAGGTGATGGATGGACAATCCACTCCAGATTATGAGAAGGAGGAGGTTAAAGTTACTGGCAGGATACTCTAGAGAATCCAGGTCTTACCTGGGGGAGATTGCTGATTTTTATCCATAGTGTGAAATTCCAGTTGTTCTCAACACACGTAATTTGTTTTATATCAGCAAAGTGGAGCTTTCAGAAACATTCCCTGTTCAGGTACCTGGGGGAGGTAATTTAGTTCCCTGAGGTTTACTGGGTGGGGGCTCATGCCAAAGCTGTTTAATTTTTCCTGCTGGAGACTCCAGGTGGCTGAAGCTGCCAACACCTGGCAGAAAGGCTTCCACCAGGTACCACATTCCTCGTGTAGAGGCTTTTTCGTGTCACCTCTCATCACAATGTCTGAGTAATGAGGACACATATCTTCTGTGGGGTTTCCTTTTTGTCTCCTATCTTCCCCAAACACCCCCATAATCCTGAGGTAACAACACAGAAGAGGCAAAAGATATGCACTAAAATGAGGTTCTTATCTGCAGTTTTATTATCTCATGCAATATTCCTGCAGAAAATTACTTTCTGAAATGTGCTAAGCTGCTCTTTGGCTCTCCAGGGCTCTATTCACAGTTTTCTGTAAGTGATTTTTGTTTAATTTGTAGCAATGGAGGGGTGGATATCTTTCACCCTGACTGTTATCAGCTTAATTGTAGCTATAAGAAAAGTACAGGCCAGCTGACTTTTTATTACTGAGAGTAAAATGATGGGGCATTGTTTGCTTTCCTGTTTCTGTAAGGTATGGTGGTCAAACTGGTTCCTAAGTTCATGTAACTTTGTCCTAAATAAATGCTTAATTTTAGTATGAATTAATTTTATCTAGATGAAGGTAGTGTTGCCTGCAGTCCTTGTTCCTAATTACTAAAGAGAGAACTCCCATTTTTCTGTGCAGAAGTGCAGTTTTAGCCCTTGTCTACTCCAGCCTCTGCTTTCAGAGAGGAAAAATGTGTGCGTATGTTCCCATCTGTGTTTTGAGGGAAAGCCCAACTGGTTTTATTATATTGATACAGCACTTTAATAGGGTTTACTTTAATAAAGCCTCACCTGGGGTGATACTCTGACTTGGCCACATCTCTTCAAAGTGTAAACAGGCCAGAGAGGAGCAAGAAAGACCAGAAGTGCACAGGAGAAACTGAAAGGGTTAGTCTAGAAAGTGAAGTTTTAACCTCAACATGCTGCAGAAAGGAGATAAATTGTTTTCCATGGGCATGGTGGAAATGGCAAGAAATAATGGGTTTAAATTGTAGCAAGGAACAGGCATTAAGACAACTTGTTTAATGATAAGGATAGAGAGCAGTGGCCTCAGTAGGGAGGGTATGAATTCTCTGGATGTTTTCTCAAATACACACTGTACAAGTATCTCTTGGAAATGCTGTTTTTATTGTCTGCTGTCTGTAAGCAAGGACAGTGTTAATGTTTTGCAGTTCCCATTTTCTTGTCACTTTTCTTCCCTCTGATAGATGGGGGAAGTGGCTGTAAGGAAGTTGGTGCTCTGACAGCCAACTTAGTCCCCCTCCTGAAGAAACCTCTTGTTCAAGACCTGTTCTGAACAGAGCTACTTCCCACACTGGGGCTTGGGCAAGGAATTCCCCAAAAGAAATCCTGCTGCTTGGTGAGATTATCCATTAGTTCTTCTGGAGACTTCAGCAACATGTGCAGGGTCTACCAGACCCATGGAAATGTGTCCTGTGAATTCTGGTGCTCCGGGGTGGTTCTGCAGAGGGAAGGGGAGATGCCTCCCCTTGGCCATCTGATTTGTGTCTGGGGTATTTTTGGCAGCATCTACGAAGGTTTTCACCTCAGGAAGTTGCTTTTCTTTCCCCTCTGTGTTGCATCTTCAAGGGTAGATTCCCTGTCACATATTAAAGAAGTACAATCTTCCTGGCCAATTCTGTGCAGTATTTCAAAGTTAAATGCTTTCACATAAAGATATGTTGCTTTTTTGCATCAAACCAAAAAAAGAAAAAAAGAGGACATAGTGATAGTTTTTGGATGGATTTTAAAACAAACCTTGCTTGTAGCTTTGAAAATGTTCCCCTACACCCAATGAAAAGCTAAAAATATCTATGAATAAGTTAACACCTGAAAATGTAGGTTTCTGCACATGGTTACATAAATTCCAAAGGGAAATTTTTCACTATGTTTGAATTTCATGCATAAATCTCCTTGGGAAAAAGTTCCATCCCAGTGACAACAAGGTTTAGGTTCAAGTAAACATTTTTCTCTGCAAATGGCACGTAAGAACCCCAATTTCAAATTACTAGACCAATATCCACAGCTTGTTTCTTTTTTACCCACAGTTAATCCCTTAATTCTCAAGTAGACCACGGCCACAAGCTTTTCTGGCAAACAAATTATGATTTTGTTTGTTTACTTTCCTTATAATTACTGACTCAATTGCTTTGAAAAAAGCAGTCTAATAGTGGTTGAAATAACAAGGGATATTTTTTTCCCCTCAGGTTTCTTGGTTAATCTCTGATTGATGACATCCAGGGCAAAAAAAATTAGGCAAATCATAGCTTTTTAAAAAATTTATTACAATACACACACACACACACAAAAAAAAAGAAGACAAAAAATCCAACCCCCAAACCATGGAATTTAGTCCACTGTAAGCAAATAAGTGACTTTTTTAATGCTTGTAGAGTTTTTGATCAAAATCTAACAGAAACTAAACCATGCTTAGATATTCTCTTCTTTTCCTCCCTGGTAATTCATCATAATGTATTAATATATATCAGCTTTTTCTACTATTAAGGCTCCGTTCTGTGACTAATCTCATTCATTTTTACACTCCCTGAAGGAGCTGTTTCATTGTCCTCTGCAAGAGAGCCTGTTACAAATGTCTCCACGGGGCAGATCGACACAAAACACTCTCATGGCTCCTTGGAATGTTCTGGAGAGTGTCCAGGGGATGAACATTTAAGGGCTTATTTATGTTGTGAACTGCACTCCCAAAACCAGCTGTGCCTGGGAAATTTGAGTGGAGTGGCTTGTCCTGGCCATGGACAGGAATGTGCTTGGAAAGCCCAGAGCAACTTGTGCATTGCTCTCCCTTGGGAATAACGAGAGGGAAAAACCAGCAGATGCTTCTCTGAACCCCCTGAGATTTGGTGTTTAACCCACCCCAGCAGATTTCATGGCTCTCTCAACAGCCTAGTGGAGAGTTTGCTGGAAGAGCCATTTGGTTGGAATATCTCCCTCCTATGGACCTTCTGTGGCTTTCTCCAACTGTACATGTTTTAGCACAGTTATGAGAGTGCTTTCATTTGTACCAACCTACGTGTTGGCAGAAGAGTTCTGTGAAATTAATAAAAGCTATCAAGCATCAGGAAATCATTAAAATGTTCCCTATTTCCATATTTCTTGCAAATGGCTCTGGTCAACTTAATTCCTTACAGTTTTCTTCTAAGTTCTAAACTCAGCTCAAGAAAACAGTAATATTAACATCTGTCAAAAATATTATTGCAGGTCTGGAATTCTTGATGATCTCTTGGAAGGCACGTGCATGGTCTTCTCCAGCCTGAATCATACAGGGCTCAAATGGCAAAAAACAGAATTATTTGTTTGTAAACGTTATCTCTCTGCTAAGGAAAGGCACTATATCAGATAGTGAAGTTTTAGAGGCTGTAACAGGTAAATTTAGAAACTACCATACAATACATGATATTTTGGGGAATAAAACATCAAAATCTTCAAGGCATAATCACGTTTTCCTGAATCCCTGCATCTCATGGCACTCTAGGAGTCGTTTGCTGGAGTGAATGCTCTGTACATGCAGTGCAGTGGTTGCAGAATGAATCTCTGAACAGCCATTGAAAGTTTTGTGTGTGTGTTTACAGCTCTTCAGTGAAGCTCTTGGTTTTGTCTTAGTTGGGTTCAGATTTTAGAATGTTTCTACAGAGATTCAAGGTGTTGTTTTCAGGATGATTTGGGATTTTCAGCTCTCTGTAGGTCTTTGTTCCAAGCCCTGATGAGACTCGTAAATGGTTACATCCTACACGTGTATTCATCTCATATGTACTCCTCTATGTGTGGAGTGAATCAAAAATAAAAGTAATAAATACAAAGAATGAAATGTTATTGTTATCTACAGCAAAGATGTTTACTGCAAAAAATTTTGTTATTTAACGTGTCCCAAGCCTGAAAACAAAACTCCACAGAATTTTAGAGTAAAAAGAACTGTTTAATGTGCTGTTTACTCCACTCCTATTGACATGTGGCTTTTGTTGTTTTGTTTGATTCTATTCTTTGCACCAGATTCAACCTTGACTCTTGGGTCACTTCTGGAAAGGCACTGGATTCAGTTCCAAAAATTCAGTTCTTGGTCTTAGTTCTGTTTTCTTTTGAGGTTCCACGTTTGGCTTTGAATCTTTCTATGACTTAGTTCTCCATCAATAAAATTAGTTGGTTGATCTTATAGTTGTTGTTTTGTTTTCTGTAGAAAACCAAAAGGTCATCACTTCCATTTATCATATTTTTTAGGAGGATTATTTGGCTTGAGTAAATGTCTTTGTTTTATTTCTGTTCTCTAAGTGTCTGTGATGTGAGTTTAACCTGAATGAGGAATAAAGAAATGGTGGTTTAGAGAACAATTTTTAAAATGGTCCTTTTATTTCTGCCTCATTTGAAGTTCAATAAAGCTATTGAAGTAATTTGATTCTCACTGAAGACAAGCAGAAGGCTCATACTTGGACAGTGATATATCTTCCAGTAATTGTGACTTTACTGAAAATGCTGATTATGTGGAACTATCTTGCATACTAAAGTCAGAGAGGAAAAAGCAATCTCTTTACTTCATAACTATGTAACAGCTCATAAATAAACAAGTCTAACAGACAGCTACAGCAAATGCCACAGTTCAAAGCTGATTTCTCTCTGGAAAGCATCATGTTCAACCCTGAGCTCAAAGCAGGGTCAAGGACTGTGTCCATCCAGAGGTTCAATGTCAAGGACAGAAACTCCACAACCTCTCTGTGCAGAAAAGGTTTTCTTATGTTTCAGTGGAATTCCCTGCTCTTGTTGGGCTCTTGTCCTTGTGAAGGTAGGGGAGACTGGCCAGTAGTTCCTCTGATCTTCCTCCTTGTGCTTCTTGTTTTCTTCCCATCCTCAGAAGTCTCCCTTGATCATCTCCAGAGCCCCTTGTGTTTTCTCTTCTGAATCAGCAGGCAAATGCTGTTTGAGATCATGTCTCCTGATCAATAAAAGCCCTCTGGTACTCTGGGTGTCAATCCATTGTCATCACAAACACTCTTGATCTTCACTTTGAAATCATGCATTTGAATTTCAGGAAAATTCTTTCTCTCCCTATCTAGTGTTAATTTAAACTTGGATATCTTTCAGCAAAATCTGTTTTCTTCCGTCTTCCTTTTGGGTGACATTTTCCTGAATCTAGAACTCAGGAAATGTTAATTCTGGTTGCCTGCAGCCAAACATTGTCACTGTAAGTGTAATCATGATTCATCACCCCCCAGAAACCTCTAATATGAACATCTGTCTGCTAATGAATAGTTGGCTGAGTCACAAATTTACCAGACAAAGATGTGAAGCCTTTTGCGGTTAGTTGAGTAATTAAGTCTTTTGTTCACTGCCCAGCCCTCCCTCACTTAGTTTTCACATTTCACAAGTCTAAGCAATTCCTTCAAAGAAATGCCCTCTCAGAGAATGAATAGCCTGGGATGATATGGCAGTGGGATGCAGTTGAACCCTAACTAATGTTTACAGATAAAGACAGTAAATAATTACAGAGAACATTTACATTAGCAGAGAGCAGAGAGGACACCATTTGGATGAGAGTTGATCAGTACATGTATGGGGAAGAAGGGAATGACCTGTTCTTTTGCAGTGTTTAAGACACTGTGATATATATTACAGCAATCCAAAGTTATATTTATAGCCAGAGGGTTTAGGACCCTTCCTCCAACCCCCTGTAAAAGCAGAGCTTTTGGGGTGTTCCTGGTAACGATGAGGGTGGAACACTTCGTCGTGGTTTTAACAGGACACTCAGAAATGGGCTGAAGGGGGTCAAAGACCACGATGCTGACAATGAAATCAGTGACCAAACAGCCTTGGAACTAAGTGTGTGATCCCCCACTGCTGATGACCAGAGGGGTGTAATTGGGGGTGTTGGTTGTGTCAGGGTCTGCCAGTGGAATCCCCATGTAGGAACTGACTGGAACAGTCTCCTGATTCTGCTGGGAGGGGAAGATTTAAGCCACAGTGACAGGAGCTCTGTGACAGTGACTGATGCTTGTGTTGCGTTGGCATGTTTGATTTTACGTGCTATTTTGTGCCTATACATCCAGCTGAGCTGTGGCACAGCCAGGTTTGCTGTTTACCCGGGCACAGTTCTTGGGCTTCACCTTTTAGAAAATCTCTCTCTCTAAATATCAACACAGTGTGACATCCATAATTGGAATCTTATTCAAGCTGCTACATTGATTTAGTTCTGTTGGATAAACTGATGTTAAACTGAATTAACTTAAATTTGTGAAATAACTTATTTCAATCAGATCCACATTATTTGCTTACTCACCCAAAGAGTTTCATTGAAGAACACAGTGGATCAAATTCTCTTCTTACAGAAGCAGTAGCAAATTAGAATAACTCCATTTAAAGCTTTGGAATAAATAAATTTAACAAAAATACATCCCTAGGCCAGAAATACATCTCTGAAACCAGAGCTCACTCTTTCTTTTCCTTGTTCAAAGTAAAATTAAGCAAATGGTTGAATGCCTTCCTAAATCAGGGCAGAAGATTGAAGTCTGATCCACTTAAGCTACTTCCTCAAGCTAAGGTAGAAGTGGAATACCTGGCTTCTTTTTCAAAGCGATAAGTCTATTAGAAAAAAGGAACAAAATCTTTCTTTTTCCTTCTTAGTTCACTGTAGAAATTTCCGTGTAATATACTCTTAGAATACGTGTACATACCGAAGTGCCTGTTTATATCTGGGTTATCCTGCTCAGTAAGAACAAGCTTTTATTTCCAAATTTCAGTGAATTATTCTTGAGGGAACCTGACATCTTCTAGGAAACCTAACTGGCAAAAGTAATAAGTAGTAATAAAGCAGAAGGAATCTTTGTAATCTCAAGATTAATGGATAAAATGTTTATGCTGAGGGGTCTCTTCATCAACAAACTGCTGTTTGCACCTATTTGCATTTTAATGGTTACCCTAGTTCTGAAGTTAAAATTACAGACTTTTCCCAGCTGCTCTTTAAATGCTACATTATAATTTTGAGGAAGCATCATACGTAATTATATTTAATAGACACAGAATTGATTGAAACACTTAACAAAAACAAAAAGCCCAGACCTAATTTTGTAAACATGTTATTGTACAGTAACCCCCAATGAGTTTGTTCTTAAATCTCCTAATTAATTTTTAATTAAAAAGCTCAAAGATGCTATTATACTTCTTGTTGTAAATGGCAGTCTTATGTAAGCATAAACGATTTAGCTGCTCAGACAAATATCTTCCATTAAAATCCCTGTTAATGAGAACTCCTGAACACAGTATTCCAGAGATTTAAGCAGTGGCAGCTCTAAAATAGTCTAAATATCACATGGGGGGTTGTTATTTTTTATTCCTCCTTTCTTTTTTGTTTTGTACCAACTCCACAACAGGTTTGCACGTGATAAGGTGTCCGAATTTCCACTTAGGAGCACCAATCCTCTCCCCTTGGCCACTACCAGACTCTACATGGCATTGACTAGGAAGTGATAGGGCTGGTCCAACCCACCCCTATATATGGGAGGGCAAACAGGCACCGGGTCAATAAGTTTTGATGCAGATTTGCTTCATTAAATAGATGAACACTCCTTAATGAAACACCCACCCAACGAAGCAAACCACACACCACCCAAATTCCCACCATCGCGCAGAGAAGAGATGCAGCTTTCCATGATTTTAGTCCATCTCCTCATTAGATCCAGGCAGAGGATCCAAGCAGGAGCTGGAACACAGCGTGTTGCTGGAGGGATGGGCTGATGCCACAAATGGAGGATTATTAATAGCAGAAAAACAGCAAGTGCTCCTTTCAGAGAAGCATCTTTAATAGCAGGGGGAAAACACTTGAGACAAAATCTCATTTGCTATGTTTTTCTTACATTTTTAGCCAAGAAGGGATGGGAGGTGGAACTGCAGTGATTTCTATGGGTTAATTATGTCTTCTCAGTGGTTATTAACACTGCACAGAAAAGCAGCAGAATTTAGAAGGCTGGAAGTTGTGAGCTCAGTTTTGCAAAGCTGCAGTTTTTATTTTAAAACATGGAAAGTTTTGTTGTTAGGATGAGGGATTGAAAATAATGATGGTTCTTTATAAAATAAATCTCCAGTAGCTTCCCTCTCATAACTTCATGAAGTTCTTGATATTTTAGAAATGGAAGCTGGTACCAAAATGACTCAAACTCTTTAGACCTGTGCTTTTTTAACCATTCCAGGAAAAAATTCCAATACACAGCTCCAAAACAGGAATACCCATCCACTCCATTTAATAGCAAATGCTGTCCTTGGTGTGCAACTCTATTTATTGTAATGTATTTCCATATTTTTAAAAATTACTACTCTTTCTCAAATTGTTATTATTTCTCTTGTATGTGTGTTTTGGAGTGTCCAGTTTGGTGTTCGGGGGGGTGGGTGGAACCTCAGCCCTGCATTCCAGGAGTGAAAGATTCCGTGCAGTCAGTCGTCATGCAGGATCTGTCACTACAGTTTCTGTTCTTGTCTGTTGGATCATCTTGTGGACAGTGGCACAAGGAGGTAAAACAAGGCAACAATAGACCCTGGAAGATGCTGGGCAACAAAACTGTAGTTTATGTGTGTGCAGAATACACCCCCAAAATTGTTCTTTTTTCAAATCTTTTTGCCTTATTTCTAAAGAGAGAGATTTGGGAAGATTATTTGTACCAATGCAATAATTAACACAACTGCTCTGCTGGGAAACTTGGCCCGGAGATATTTGATCTACCTGATAAAATTCTTTTGCATTACTACTCCATGGCTGCCTTTTCTTGTTGTCATTGCTTCAGCACAGGGAGCTGAGAGGCAACGCTGCAGTCAGTTTTTGTGCCCTGTATACTGTGGGCTCGACAAACACAGCTGTACTGGGGACTTGTTTGGGAAAATCCTCTACAGAACATTTTTCTGCTGAACTAATACTCCCGTGGTGTTGAAGGTAGCCAAAGGTAGTTCCAAAACCTTTTTGAGCTTCTGGAATGCTCCAGCTCCTCTGGTGTAGCTCAGTCTCTCTGTGATGCTACAAACAAGATGTGTCCCAGGCAATATTTCTGGTTGCTGATGGCAGGATCCTACAGCAGCAGGGACTTTGTCATTCGCTTTCTTTTTTGGTTAAGATCTGTAAGAGTTACAGATCATAAGCCTGAGATGTAAATGCTACTCAAATCACCTGTTCTTAAACTGCCCACAGGAGAGGTTTGCCTTGAAGGGAGCTCGATTATGAGTGTATAGCTCATAGCACTGCAAAGGGAAATTTGTCCTCTCTTTTTCAAAAGCTGCTGCAGCAAATGCAAGAAAACCAACAAACTGTGTGCTGGAGCTTGGCTGCATTTTAGATATTTTTATCACTTACATTATCCTGAGCTTCTACAGTTCTGGGGATTTGAAATTCTCTTCCTTAGCAAACCTCAGACAAAATTTTTCTGTCGGCAGAGGTGGAACAAGTCTCACAGGTGCCGTGGTTTGTACTTTCCAAATGTGAGGAAATCCCTGTTTCCCTTAATACTTCAGAACTTACTCAGTTTCTCACAGTCCAATCCATGCACAACTCAAAAGAAAACCAGGGGTAGTATGCTTTGTTTTGGCTGCTTCTGCAGCTTCTCTTCTATTTCTCCCAAAAGCCAGACACTTGGCATCATTAATCTGTGCATAAACCCTCGTGTTTAGTGCTTCAGGCTTTCAGAAACCCCTCGAATCCATGGCAATCCAGCTACAAAGGCTTGTGTACCATTGTGTTTGAGATGGTGGCAACTAATCGTTTTTGTTTGCAGAAGAGATGTTGAAGTGTCTCAGAGAAGCCTATTTTCCATCACATCTAACTTATAACGATGCCTTTTGCTAATCTGTGGGATGGAGAAGTTCAGGTCCCATTGTTCCATCAGAGAGGCCCAAAGATGTGCTGAAGATTGGGAGGGAGCAGCCAAAATACTCGGAGCGCTGTGTATTCATTTGAGGAGCTCTTCTGCGCCAGCACTTCGAGTCTCCTGTAAGAACACCAGCTGTGCAACTTGTCCACCCAGCTGATGGCACTTCAAACCTGCTTAGCTTCAGAAATTACTTGCCTGTGTAATCTAATTTTACCCAATGTTCTGTTTAGAAATAAGTCCATTTACCACTCCCAGATTGTTAGTTTCCTGATTTAATAGTGAACTGTTGAAGAAAAAGCAGTGTTTCTCCCTCATAACTCATGCTTTCATCCCACTTGTTCATACTCCAGTAATTGAAATTACAGTTTTATAATTGTGCAGACATTGATGATTTTGCAACTGGAGGATTATTAATAGCGTAAAAACAAGAAGGACCTCTTCTCAAAATGTTATTCCAGCAAAAAAGAGCTAGAAAAATATGCTTGATTATTTCTTCACTTTTTTTTGTACATTCTTCACATTTTAATTAGGCAGAAAAAGTAGATAAGATTTTCTTTCATCAGCATGAATATTAGTGAATCATAGCAAAAAAAGAAACTGATGGGACATATTACAAGCTGTAAACTTAATGGTTTTCAAATTCTCTTGACTTAAAGGTTTAAAAAAACTTTTGTGAAAAGAAATACACATGAAACTTCAATATAAATTGTTTGGGGGTTTTTCTACATTTCAGTGAAAATTATGTGCTTGATTTAATTTTATAGAGACAAGAAATTTCTGTCCACAGGTGCCTTTGCTTTCCCAAACCTGACATTCCCAAATACAGGATCTTCTGGCAGGATCTTTTGGTCTTTTTATTGTAAGTGGTGAATCTATTCAAACACCCAAAGTATTTGAATATCTACTTTGAAGTAAAGAGCTGGTCAGGGATCATCTTGCTTTGCTGGGAGGTTTGGGGAGCAGAAGTTGGGAGCACCAGACAGGAGAAGGAGAATAAGGAGCAATGAAAAACAGTGAGATCACCAGGATGCAGTTTTAACAGAAACAGGGGAAGTATTTGTTACACATTCCCTAACTACACTGTGAATTACTGGGGAATGCTTCCCTGAGGATACAGCAATGGCATGGCTGCACTTTGTGGCTCAGCAAGTCCTGAACTTGCTAACAAAATTGAGAGAAATTACCACTTTTCATACTTGCCACATTTCTTACAGTCTCTTGCTGAGTATTTACTTGGTTGGGTACCAGACACAGAAAGAAAGGGAATCTTTGGCCTAAGTAATTCCATTCTTAGGAATGCAATTTGACTTTTCCATTGTACTTAAGGTTTTATCTTTGTTTTGTATGTGTATATTTAGCAAAACCCTTAAAAAAATCAATCATGCTCTGAGCATCCCATTGCTAAGCAACAATGTATTCTTCCCTCCCACAGACCTTCTTGCTGTTCTGTGAAAAATAAGTATAACAAATGTGTAAAAAAAAAAAAAAAGTAGGATGCTTTCCTCCTGATAGAATAATGCACTGAGAAGTTCTGGTCACTTATTTCTGAGACAAACTATTGCTGCCATCTGCTTACAGACTGAAGGAGGAATGGGCTGCATTCTTCTGCATCCCTGAAAGCTGCTCCTGAGATTTCTGCTCGGGCAGAAGTTCTGCCACACGGCACATTTTGGTGGTTTACATGTCCTGGTGGCCACGTGCATTTTGGATGTTTGAGGTGACCTCATGCCCCGAGATCTGCACTGCAGGACCCCACTGCCCTTGCAGAGGAGGCTTGTGGTGGATTATAAATATATAAATATATAAATGCACTGGGCTCTCCTCTGGGAGTGTCGCTGTAAGCTCTGCTGTTTTCACGTTGATCAGAAGACAGGAAAATTGTGGTGGGTAGTGGAGGGGGAAGGAACGTGCTTTGCACTCCTGGAAAAATGTTTGTCAAACCATCTGTTGTTTCAGTATCATTCTGGACTTAAAGTAATTTTAAAACTCTACAGTTCAACAGCCTTAAATACGTGGGTTTTGGTTTGTTTTCTGTGATGCTGCTCTATTGTTTCAGTGCTCTTTTGAGTGCCTTCAAAAGCTACCTGTGTATTGTATGAATTGTAATTTCACCTTATAATATCAGTGTTGTCTGAACACCACTGAAACTGCTGCAGCAAGGTCACTTTGTAGAACTAAATGCTAGCTAAGTGTTAAATATGATCGTGCACTTGTAGAACAAATTGAACTAGAAATGCTCCCTGGCTTGCAGTTTGTGCCTGAACTCGTGCTGTACATTGGGAGTGACAGTCAGGGGTCCCAGAGCAAACAACAGGAGAGCAAAACAGTTGCTGTTTGGTGACTGCCCCTTTCAGAATTCTTGGGATGCAGATGGGTCTTCCTAATACTTTGCCAAGAGGCTCCTATCCTGAGATACAAATAAGTATTGCATTTTCAGTGGTGACATCTTAAAGATACTCATCATTCCCTCTTGAGCACAAAGGTATGTAGAGGCTCTTTAGCTACATTTGTCATAATGAATTCTGCTTATCTCTGTGAGAAAGTTGGGAAACGAGCTTGAGTGTGAACTTGAACACGATACTGCATACCGAGGTTTGATGTGTGTCCTTATTCCTCCTTCAAGGAGGAGAGCCTTCAGGCTGTTGATTAGTGTGGGACTGCCATTCCAAACCTATGCTCCTTTTTTTGATTAGTTTTTATAACCTTAGAGTGCAGTGCAACAACCCATTTAAAAGTCATTGTACTCCCAAAGATGGCAGCAGGTGGAGTTACATGTTCCAGTGGGGTGTTGCAATGGTCATCTTGCATGATGTAATACAGAAGTCAAGGACAAAACAGGGAATTTTTCATGCCCTGGCTTTGAGATGGGATTGATAAACTACCAAGAACTTGTGTATGTGTGAAAATATTGCAGCCCCCCACACTGTTCTCCTGCATGCCCAGTTTCCATGGGTGAGTGAAAAGCAGGCAGGCAGCTGAGAATGGAGTTGTACCTTCACCTGATGTGCCAGGTGACAACTGAGTTAGCACAGACTGGAAGTAGGTTGCAGAACAAAAGACAGATAATTCCCTTCCCCCTGGAGGGAGGGAGAAGCAGTAGCCACAGTATTGATCTATTCAGAATTTATTCCTCTGTTGTTTCTTCAGTGCAACAACATGATGCACTTTAATCAGAGCAAATAGTTAATATTCTGTTTAACCTACAGCAAAGTAAAAAAAAAAAAGCCACGTGCCAAGGAGGATACAGTCCATTTAGCCATAAGTCTTCTATCCACACTCTTCTCATTCATTTTTAATGATCATTTTATGTTTTCACCTTATTTCTTTTTCCTGTATTATTAGATACACAAGGGGGAAGAATGAACAAAGTTAAATTGTTTCTTGGGTTTTGCTGAGCTGCCTGGTGGGGAGATAAAAATAGCAAGTGCCAGTGGCAAAGTCTCCTAAAAAGTGCCAGCACATTGTGGAAGTGCTAACATATCGTGCTATTGAATCAGCACTGAGAAATCAGATTTTCCTCCCAACGTTTTCTTTAAACTTAAGGTGACCTCTAGGAATGCATTTGCATCAGTGTAGAGAACCTTATTACTCTGTTTTATCCAGGACTAAGTCAGCCTGAAAGGAGTTCAGCTGGGGGTCCTGGAAAGTCCCTTCATTTTCTCCTAGGCTTGATAGGACATTATTGATTCTGGTACCACAGTAAAGAAGCCACAAATGCACAGTGTTGAGAGATATTGTCTTTGGGAAGATGTTATCATACAGTAATTTAGAGTTCAGGACTGCAGAGAGTTGTTATTTATTAAAGACTCCATTGTAGCACTCCTGCAAACCCTTTCTATATACTTGCTAATTCCACCTGTTTTCCTGGAATTCCGCAGAGCCTGAGGTTATCTCCAGCCCAGACACCGAGACAATTTTTAAGCAGGGCTTAGGCAGCAGAGCTGTCTTGGATATGGCTCTTGTCTCACATATTGATTATGGAGAAAAAGTTTTGCCTTATGGGGTCAAATTCTTAAGCTCTTACTTGTGGATCAAATAAAGAGAGATTGAGAGCTGCTGTGCCACTTATTGATTTTGAAGGAAACAAGAATTGCTCAGAACTTCTTACAGTCAGGTCTGAATTGATCAAAGTTCGTATGGGTTGAAAGTTATGACTTGTTAAGTTGCTTCAATTATTTTACACTTAAATAATTTTACCCATAACCCTAATCCAAAGCTTAGTGAACTCCAAAATATTATCTTACGCTTCCAGAGACTTGTAGGGAAGGTTTATTTAACAGCTTAGACTCAGAAAGGTCCTGACCAGTAGAATTGGACAAATACTTAGAAACTTGGTGCTAAAAATTAGAGTATTCAGTCAAAGACAATATCAAAGAATGAAACAGTCACAGCAAGATAGAGGAGGCTCTAGACAGCCAGGGACTTTGAAAACAGTGAGGTTTAAGTAGCTGCTTAAATGTGGAATTTAAAGAAGCCAGCAACAATCTGGAAAAGTGCGTTTTCTAATGCATTGTAACTGGCTTGTCTGTGATCTCTGCAGACCCAGGGCAGAAGGAATGTGATTTGCAGAAGGCAAAGCCGTGTTTCCAGCACAGCACGGGGGGGTTCAGGCCCTGTCCTTACCCAGGCTCTCCATTGCAATGAACGGGTGCTTACAATGTGCAGGGAGAGGCACAATGGCATCAAAGAGCAGCGTGAAAACGGCTCCAGTGAGCTGCAGTAAAATCGTCTCCAACTTTCCTGTCCATGCAATATTCCTCTACTCAGACTTTTTATTGGTGTATTTTTGTCTAATGCACACAGCAAAACTGTCCCTGAGAATTTGCTGTGGGAGCTGTATATGTAACAGTTACTGATTTTATCTCAGTCTGATGTATTAGTCTAAATAACCAAATAATAGCTACAGAAGTTTAAGGCAGATGGCATCAATATTTCATCTAATTCGTGACTGAGAGCCACTGCATTTTGTATCCTTACTTAGAATGCAATAATGTTATTGCTGACTTAAATATTGATGTCAACGAATCAGTATTTTTATTTATCAAGGCACTACTTACACACTGGTCAGGGCCTCTTGGTTGATTTTTGGTTATATTCTCTCTTTTCATTTTTGGTAGTTTAATTCAAACATTAAAAAAATTAATTAAACATTAAAAAATATTGCAAGTATGTTAGTGATTCTTATTTTTCTGTGCCTATAATTTATTCAGGAAACAGCAGAGATATTTAACAATTACTTAGCATTTAACAATTACAAAGTAAAAAAAAATGATTATAAATAAGAGTGAGGATGATTAGAAATAAGAGTGAAAAGGTTTATTGAAGGCAAAGGATGATCTGATGATCAGAGCAGCTGATGAATAATTCACTATCCCTGCCTTTCCTCAGCCAGACTCCGGAGCAGTGGCCGCAGTAATTGTGGTCAGCAGGTGTCCTGTCATTAAGCTGTTAATTTGCTCTGGCACTTCAGGCCATATTTGAGCACTGGAGCTCCCTGTGTGGCCCAGCATGAAGGGGGTTTGGAGTGTTGTAACGAGGCACAGCCCAGCAGGGCCAGGGATCAAACCCAGCCCTGCAGAGGATCGGCTGCTCTGCCACGTGTGCCCAGGCTGGCACTGGGACCCACCCGTGATGGAAGCCTTACCCAGGACAGGGATGGGGAACTGTCTGCTGGGCACATCCACTGAACTGGGGCACTTTGGCACAGCACTAATTAAAGACACTGAGCCTTGAGTTCCGAGTGACCAAGCACTGGATGCAGGAAACACTCTCCAGAGAGCTTGAAGGGATAACAGAGATGGGAGTCTCCATAATTTCATGGGCCATTTCTAATTAGCTGACCCTGGAGAGGTTTAACTTGCAAAACTGAAGGGGAAAGCAGCCAAAGAATAATGGAGTCTCCAGCACTGCAAGTGTTGCTTGTCTGACCTTACATGGATTTTATGCTCCTGAAGAAGTGCAGCCTGCCAGGAAAAGAGAGATGTCTTTGCCTGCTCCCCTGGATTGATCAGGAGCTGCTGCTCCCAGCACAGTAGCCGAGCAGGGATGCTGTGCAACCACACCGTGGTAAAGAACAGGCATAAGACAAAACAAAGCCCTGGTTCATTGTTCAGTTGGGAAGGCAAAGAAGATCTCAGGGTGTAATTTGGTTCTGTTCTCTCACAATCCAAATGAAGCCGTTGGCAATTAGCACAAATTTAATCTGTGACGGGACTCCACAGTAAGCACATGCAAGCAAAACACAGCTGAGAAGCTTTGAGCTTATACAGGAGTACACAGTCACTAAGAATTAGAATGGCATTGCCACAGATGTAGTTGCCTCTAATCTAATATTGATATTCCAGTAACAGGCCAGTATCACATGTAAATCCTAGAACATGGAGTGCTGCAGGTAGGAATTTCACCCACAACTCAGAGTGTAGATTTTTTTTATTTCTCTTGTACACTAAAGAAATAATGTACTTTATGTAGAAATCAGGTTTGAGGGAGAAAATAAAGTCTTGGGAAATTGCAAAAGTTGTGAGAAAAGTTTATTCATGCTAAGTTTATTGTCATGGGGAGAGAAGACTTTATTAAAGATTTAAACTTAATAAAGTAATAACACGAGGAAGAAATAAAAATCTTGATAAAGTTGATCCAAAAGAGCCTGACAATAAGAGGACTTAATCTGAAGGCTTACAAAATCAGGAGTGAAATACAAACCCAACAGAGCGGGTTCATGTAGCAAGTAATGAGCCTGCACCCCTGCGTGACAATGTGAGGGAATATATTCAAGGAGCTGAAAGAATTAGATGAGATTCTTGACACCAGGGATTAAGGGTTGTGGCATGAAAATAAGAAAAGGATCTGAATCAGTGAACACATGATGTATCTTGAGCCAATGGCTTTCTCTTCTTAGGATTTTATTTGGCTTTTAGTACTTTCTGACTGGGAGGTACAACACAACTGTGGTTTGTGTCCAGGCTTAGCCTTTTGCTACCTGTCAGTCCATTTTCCTGATTGTCTGGGGCTGAGTTCATGATTCTGCATCATGAGCTTTCTTATTCTTTCAGAGTTACCACTTGGGGAACTATCTCTCAGTTAGAGCACACTGGATGATATTTTCATTGCCTCCTGATCCCGCAGGAGTGAGGCATCCCTTTGAAAAGGAAGGTGCTGACAGCCAGAGAAAATCTAGTTTGGATTTTTTCACACTGCAGATAGTTATTGTGCTACATATTGACTGAGCAGCTGAGATTGCCCAGACTATCCATTTCCCTCCTTGCATTTTTCAGGGCACTCTTTACGTTTGCCCTGGGGGTCTGAAGTGGCTTCGTGACAGGGCTGAGTTGGCATCATTTTCCCTGCGTGTGTCTGCAGAAGTTTACAGAAAACACTTGACCTTGAAACAGAAAGATGTAAAGGGAGTGAATGAACAAGATTTCCTTTGATTTACATTACAGTCAAATTTTCAAAGCTTCCTGACCTTTCTGATTCCTGCTTGTGGCTCTCCCAGCTGGGAAAAGCTGGTCTGCAGGAGCCACCTGAGACAAGCTCTGCTAAATCAAACCACTTTGCAGGCGCAGGGGAGCACATTCCGAGCAGCTTGAATCTTGAATCAGGCACGGGTTTGGCTGTGCTGAGTGAGGGTGAGAGTTAATTAAAGCCAGTCTTTCAGTGGAAATTCTTTCAGTGCATTTCTATCTGTGGAGATGGTGATTGATGAGAACATAAATGGCTGATTTTACTGCAAGTTATTAACATTCCAGTCCTTGCTGCATCACCAGCGATCCTGTTCAGCAAAGACCACTCTCCAGTGATGTCACTGCATATTTCTCTGCACAGTCAAGAGTGGTAAAGAGTATGATCATTGCAATTACTACTCTGATTAGCCCACTCTGCTACTTGAGGTAGTAAAAAATAGATGTTTCTTTTGCCTAGTGGCAAATCCTCATTGCCAGCCTGTGAGCAGCTAGGAAGCAATATTTATAGTTGTCTTTAGGGAGCTCTGTCCCATCGTGCAGTTAATTATGATAAACTGTTTATTTGTAGGAGCTTAAAACTGCTTTGCACTGTGGCAGTGCACAGGCTAGAAAGGATCTGCTTCATGGGGATGGTCAAACCAGCAAATGTCTCCTGCAATATGACAGGAAAACAGCAAGATCTGTTTGCTTTGTTGAGAAATCAAGGTGTGATTGTAGCATAGTCCATAATATACTCATGTAATGACAACTGGGGATGAAGGCAGAGTTTTCAGTGTGCCAGCACTGCTCCCCACACAGGGCAGGCTCAGCTTTCCCTAACACTGTAGACAAAATGGGATGATGACTCTCCAGAGCAGAGCCTGTCACATAGGAGGTGGAAACACGGTCTCTCACCTGGCAGGAGTAACATGGAGAGCCTCATGGGCAGCTGGTTTGTTTGCTTGTATGGAAATGGGGAGGTTCCTGGTCCTCTGGGGATGCTCAACCCCCTTGCAGTGACAGTGGCTGCCCCCACAGCACAGTCCATCTGGACTCTGCCCAGAGCCATTTGGGACTGCCTGGCTTCCCAGGGCTCTAACACACACAAAGCAGGTAGAGCAGTGTCCCAGGAACTTTGTGGCCTCCCAGCACGTGGCTCTTTGCCTGCAGCTGTGTGGGCCAGGCTGGGGGTGCACGATCCAAGCTGAGCCCACATCTCCAGCCCCTCACAGGTCCCTGTCATTGCTCAGGCTCTGCACAGGCTCGGAACTCTTGGCCTGGTGCAGAGTCCATAAGTCTCAATGTAGAGCCAGTTCCGATCCTGGACTCGTGGCAGGATCCAGGCATTAAGGACAGCACCCTCTGGAATCACTGTGAGACTTTAACAGATCCTAAAACGTTCTGAAATTCAGCACAAGCA
Source organism: Lophotriccus pileatus (assembly GCA_035583135.1). Lineage (NCBI taxonomy): Eukaryota > Metazoa > Chordata > Aves > Passeriformes > Tyrannidae > Lophotriccus > Lophotriccus pileatus. Next base: position 10,284,790 of record JAWWES010000051.1, read on the forward strand.
AACAGATGGATAATTTATGGGTGCTCTGATGGAGGGTTTAGCTGAGGAAGCTTTCTGGGGCCTTTTATTGGAGGAGATTCATTAGCATTTGTAGAGGAAGGGCTGGAAAGCCCCAGCACTGCCTCTGCTGGCCCACATTGGTGTCTTTCATCATGACACTGCACAAAGCAGGACTTGACAGGCCATCTAAATTAAGGCTGCGTGAGCAAAAATATTCTTTATCTTGGGAAAAGAAAGAAATTATATTAATATATAATGCCCTACATTTAACATTCCCTCAGTACCCTCCCACTTCTGAGTTACTGTACTTGGAGATGTGATCATATATTAAACACTGTGATTTCAGGATCTTTTTCGTTCTGGCAGTTTGTCTGGAGCTGTTCCATAGAATGTGTTCAGCTTTTGTATTCATCTCAAACCCAAAATTTATTGGAATGATGTATTGGTTAGAATGTCTGGGAAAATCTGACAGTACTGTACTTTTACTCTTCTCTTTTTGTGTTCCACACACCTGTCAGAGGAGCACATGCACTTTCCTTTCCAGCCAATAATGAACTAATTAGAGCATAATTAGAGTGACTACTGCTTTTTATGCATAAAATCATAACACTTCCATGTGAGTCACGGGCTGTCTGGTGTGTGATGCACAGGCAGGTTGGACTGTGGAGTTCTCCTGAAGCTTTAATTGGAGCTTCTTGCTGGCTCAGGGTTTCAGTATTGGGAAAACAGAGTTGTGGACAAAGGAGATTGTTTTCCTGGGATAGGGCCATGAACAGGGCTGTGAACTTAAGGAATTCACCCCGCAGCCCAATTTCCTGGCCCTTCAGTTACAGGCAATCACAAAATGAAGAAATTGTATAATGCTGCAAAAAAACCCACAAATATTTTAGTGTATTTTCCACATACCATTTACTTTATAATACTGATACAAGTTGCTGCAATCCCAGAAACATTTTGTAAAATACAGGAATTACGACTGAAGAGTTTCCTTTTTATGAAGAAAGATGAGGTGGATAGACAACAAAAAGTTGGGACTCTTCCCTAAAACTGTCAAAGTTTATGAGACTGTCTGAGCTAGATGGGATTTGAGGGTTTGTTACCTCAGTATAGGATAGAATTTTAAAAAATCAACAGCAAGAACAGATTTGAAGGACATGTCTCTTCAGGTTAAGGTGCCAGTCTAACTCATGGCACAAAAGAAGTCAGTGCAAACTCAGGCTGGACTAATGTAGGGCAATTCTTCACAAGGTAACCACTTGCAGGGCTGATACAGAAAAAAAAAACCACCATGCTGAGACAGTTCAATTAAAAATTGTCTTACATTTAATGGGAAAAAAAAAAAGGATAAATCCAAGGCAAAAGAAGAAGGGTAGAGAGTAATTAATTTTTTTAGCTGCATGGTGCTGGAATGTGCTTTGAAGGGCTCTGTGTGCAGAACAAGAAATTCATCTGCCATAGCCATGAATATTTACAGTATTGGAAATTCCATGCAGGGGCCAGCTTTTGTTTCCTGTGGAGACCGAATTGTAGCTTGCTGTAACAAAATAAACAGTTAAATTGTTCTGGAGATGTATTTCCTTTCAATTCCAATCAAAAATGTATCAGCAAGAGCATAAAAGCAGAGTTTGGGATGAGTGGGAAACGCCCCAGTGCAGCAACCCAGCCCTGTGAACAACCTGCTATTCCAGGCACTCGGGGTGAGCAGCTGCCAGGTCTTTGCCCAGCAAAGAGAGATGGAAGGATTTCCTTAAATAACCAGCTGAATACCTGGGGTTTAGTCACTTGGAATTGTCCCTTCATGCAGAAAAGGTGATTTCTAAGCCCTTGGTTAATGGTGCCTAGGGTGAGATCCCCATTTGTTCAGGACTCGTTCCATGTTCATTCTTAACCTTTGGAAACGGGTTTAACTTTACAAAAGGTGAAAATAATTCCCATTTCTGAAGCAGAGTGCTGATGCATTTTTCCAGCAGATATGTGCAGGACTAAAGAGATGAGATTTTGAACAAAAATGATTATGGCACTGAATTATAAGAAAAAATAATTTATTTTAATTACAGAGCTGAGCAAACTATATGTCTTAACCAAACGCAGACATTTCTCTGTCTTTTTATACTTGATTTTGGGACAATGAAAATGCATTTATGAATCTGTATTTTAAATAAAAATACAAATTTAAATCACCAGTTAATAGCCAATGTGAAGGTGTTACCTTGTTAAAAGAGGTATTTGTCATTCGTGTGTCATCTTTCTGGGAATGCTTAAATAACGTGGTACCATTTCTATGAGTTGGATTTTATTATAGCTGATTTATGGAGGCTTGCACACAACTTGACATGCACAGGAAAATGACAGGCAAGGGAAAAGATCGAAATAATTCTTTTTTTGCTACTAAGCACTAAATGATATCACATTCTCCAAATGAAAAACCCTCTCCTCCTCTGCCCTTTACCTTCAAAATGCCCTCTTACAACAAATACATGTTTCCTAATTACAAGCTGAATCAGTTTAGCTGTTCATTAACTACTCTGAGGCAGCATATTGGACCTTTCCACTGGAAAAAAAAAATTGTTTCTACGCTGAACTTCTCAAAATTCCTCTCTTTGGAGATGAGAGATCCCTCAGTAAGGATTTATTTCCAAGACATCACTATCAGGAATGCAATTGCACTCCCATGTTAGTATGTAGATCCTTAGAGACACCTGTGTGAGATAAATTCCAAGATCATTTAATTAACATTATCATACAATCACAACTAAGAGCAAAGGTTTTAATACAGGAGAGGTTTTCAGCTGAAAGTTTTCAGTTTGTGAAACTTGGAGCATGCATAGCTCTGCAAATATCTTGTTTAAACCACAGCTATGGTTTCTTCTTTGATTGGATTCACATTTTACATGTTCAGCAGATCTTGCATTGCCCAGAATATTTACCACGTTCTAGCAAATCTGGTTCTTCATGTATTTTAGGATTTCTGCTGTTATCCTGTATATGAGCAGCCATGCAGGTCATGCAATCTTTAGGTTCTTTTTATGACTTACAGAGAGTTCTGTTACAGCCCCATAAATCAATGCACTTTTTGCTTCCTCCTCAACTTGCCACGGTGAGCCTTCACAAAAAATTAGCATAATTGTAATCCTTTCAGACTATAGAGAATAAGGAATAATGCAAAGAGCTCAGCTGGCTGCATCATATGGGATTCTCCTCCTCCTGTTTTTAATTCATTTTCTCATATTTGTTGGAGACGCTTTTAAACCAGGCTGAGTTAGACCCTGCTCAGCTTCCATGGGGGAAGCAGCTGGAGCAAAGGGCAGGCCTTTGGAGATGTGTATCGTGCTGAAGCCTCCTCTGTAACCCCTAATTCCCTTTCCTCTTAGCAGGACTGAATCCAGCTGGAGGGTATGATATTTAAATGTGGATGTCCTTTTTCTTTCTCTCTTCTTCGAGAGGGATGGGATCACGTAGTGGGTACCTTTTAGAAGAGAAGTAAGGATGGCTTTGGAATGAGCGATGCCACGGTGGGCTTTGGGGGCACACCACAGTCAGCTGGTGCCTTGCTGGTTGCTCCCTGCAAACTCTGTGCATGGTTCTCTCTCAGCTTGTTGTGTGTCATTTGTCAGAGTCTTCTGGTAAGACAGTTCAGAAGTTTAAATGGTCAGAAACTGAAGCTGGCAGAGTTAAACCCACATCAATCCGGTGCACCCTCGGTGGTGCAGTTCCAGGACATGGCTGATGTACAAGCACAGCCATGACCATCAGTGGTTACACTCAGAATGCAAATAAAGCCCTATTTGTGGAATTTTGGAATGTCAGTGCTCTAACTGCATACGTAAACATTAAACTGATTTGGAAAACTAAATGATAAGTGGGATGTACCTTAAGTGAAGTCCTAAGCCAATGATGGGAAATGAAGGCATTCTCTATCACCTACAGAAGTAAAAGCTATACATGTACATATTCACCTTTATGAGTAGGGATTTTCCTTAGAAACACTTGCTTTTCTACCTGTGAAATCCATGGAGAGCCAGGGCATTTATATATGTGGACAAAAAACTTTTTCTCCCAAAAAGACCCTTCCTTTTCCTTAAAATCAAGTAGCCTTCACATCTTTCTCTCCTGAAATAACACATCACACTTCGTGTTCAGTGTAATTCTGGAACTGTTTAGTCAGACAATGTGTGTGTGTCTGTGTAGGCATAAACCTACATATACACATAAAAAATTCAGCTTTTGGTATGCAATGACTACTCCCACCTTCATAATCCTCAGTGTAAAGTGTAAGTAAGAGTTGTTCTATCTGTTCCAGCGAACCATAAGCACAAAAGGATCCAGAAAGTAATAACAAAGATAAATAACTTTGCAATAAAATTTCAGCTCCAGTAATTTCCCATTTGTATGTTCTCACTGAATCATGTAGTCCCAAGCAAGGCACTTTTTTACGTCTGGGCTGCATCATACAAAGTAATTTTATATCTAATACTTCCCAGTGTGTCCAAAATATAACATCACATGCACAATGCATGACAGTGGTCGATGAATTATACAGAGCCTTCAAATAATATCACTGTGAATGTGATTTCATAGGCTTTCTAAGGCAATCCATCTTACCATATTATGAGGAATGAATTGTCAGTCAGGTTGCTTTTTTATCCTGCCAGGAATGCTTCAGAAGCTGGTACTTAATGCTCCTTATTGTTGAAGATGTTTCTCCTGTGTGAAATTACTGATGTGTTCTGTGTGTCTTACAATTTAGGTCTTCGTTAGTACAGCATTTTGCCAGAGTGCATTACCTGAGCCTGCAGGGAATCTTATGAAGTGAAAGGAAGTGGAAACTTCAGGGTGGAGGAGGTTGAACTAGTAGGAGCAACAAAAGAATAGCTTTGGTACATGGAGAGCTTGTCTTTGTCTTCTCTAAGTGTAAGTTCTCTTATCTTCCCTCCGTCTCACACGCACTCCCACACACCTATTTAAAATCTGATTTGAAATGACAGCTTTGCCACGTCTCATGAGAGCAAACAGAAGAACCTCCTTCTTTTTTTTTTTCAAGTGAGTGCCTGGGATGTTTCCCCGTATTTTCCTTGAAGCAGCTGCAGCAAACAGAAATCCCACACTGGCAAAAGAGATGGGATTTGGTCTTAGTTGGGTTTTTCACTGATGCTGCAGCGTGTCCAATTCTGCTGAGTAACTGGTGTGAGATATCTGTGAATTCCTGACAGGCAGGAAGCCTTTTGGGGTTACAACTGCCTCATTCTCTTCCATACAAGTTTTCTGTAGGTATTTTGAGCAGTTAGAGCCAGGCTCATCTCCTGATTCATTTCCGATAGACAGCTGAACAGATGGCTCTGCACTTCATTATTAATGTTATCTGCAGACCCAATCACAGGGCATCAGTGAGCCAAACGTGCTAAGATAAACATGTCAGTCTTCAAATTCAGCTCTCTCACTTCTGGGCATTGATCACTGAAGTCACTCCTCATTCTGTAAGTTATTCACCTGGAAAGACGTGAGGGCTTTATTGACCACTGAAAACCTGACAGATTCCCAGGGAACTGCGAGTAGCAATTCACCACAGGCAGATTTCAAAACAAGAAGTAAAAGTGACAGGAAAAGAAATAAGGGGAAAGCACAAACAGTCAGAAAACTCTTTAATAAGGATTATTTTTCTCGGTAGGGTAAATACAATCTTCAGTTGGTTACAGCAAGCTTACAGATTACTGAGACAGAGGAATCCTGCGAGTGTGAAATTCTGCTCGGTATTTACCTCGATGCTGTCATCTTATTCTTTCTCTGGAGACAAATGCAAATGTGTGCCACAGATTTGAAATATGCCATTAATTACTGAACACTGCCTCCCTTGCACATCATCAGTGAATCCCATAAGTTGCCTTCAGTGTAAGGGATATGAAGAAATGGTGCCAGCGTTTTTCAGTTTGGAACTTACTGTCACTTCTGGAATCAGCCTGTGACAGCAGATGTTAATTCTCTGCTCAGTAGAAGCCTCAGTACTGGTGAGCAGCAAAGTTAGCAAGAACAGCTGTCATAGTTCAGTGCAATCTTAACATTTCCAAGACTTTTATATTCCTGCTTTATTGCACAGAGGGAAGTTTGACCTTGGAAATGGAAAACCTGTTGCATCAGCAACACAGTTTGTGTGGATGTATGGAATGCATATGGAATCCAACAAACAGGGATTAATTTTAAAAAAAATTTAAAATAAACAAAAAAGAAAAATACCATTCACAAATTTAACTTATTGCATGAAAACCAGGGCATGCTTCACATTAATTTTATACTCTAGTATTTCTATGTAGCACCTTTCAGAAATGCTTTGTAAATTCTGTTTAAAAGACTTCCCACTCACCTGCTTCCAAATGTTTTTCTCAAGTTCACAGCACAACCCTGTTCAGCCACCAAGTA
>JAWWES010000051.1:10291300-10347795 GCA_035583135.1 Lophotriccus pileatus
TTTAAAAGACTTCCCACTCACCTGCTTCCAAATGTTTTTCTCAAGTTCACAGCACAACCCTGTTCAGCCACCAAGTATCTCCTCTTTCTTGCCAGAGGAATGAGAATTTTCACAGGAAGGAATTGCTTTCATCTTGCATATTCTTTGTTGTCACTTCCCACAACTGGAATATGCCCCAGTGGTTTCAGTCCCTGCACCATATACGTTGCTTCATTGAACTGGCGGCTGCTGACAACACAACATGGAATTTCAATATATGCTGAATTTTCCCAGCCTCCCAAAAAACGATGTGTTTCACACTAATGGGCCACATCCATTAATCTGTCCCTTCAGAGCAGCAGTGCAGTTCAGAAATGAATTCTCCTGCTTTCCCCACTTGCCACGTTTTGGCTCAGTTGCAGAATTGGTTTAGGAAGCTCAAAGTCGATTCTTTTCTGAGCAAAATAAATCAGAAGCTCTGCCACCAAAGTGTCCAACAGCACATGGGTATGCTGAGTCCAAACCAGCACTTGCAGCTTCAGTCTCTGTGTGATGGGAGGGATCCTAAAGGTCAGGCTAAATTCAGTCCAAGGTAAAACCCTAAATTACATAAAGGTTTAACAAGTTAACCTTAACTTCGTTCTGCTGAGGATTTCCTTTTGCACCCAGTTCTTTGCTGAACAAACAAAGCCCTTGTAAGCAATTAATCTTTAGTGGTGGTGGCAAGAGGGGAGGGGATTGGGAATGGCTGAAGGAAACTTGGACAAACAGCCTGGTCTGCACAGTCTTGGAACTAAAAATATGTCACCCACCCTCTATGGAGAGCACCCTAAAAGCTCAGGGAATCCCTCTGATTCCAGGGAAGCAAATGGGAGGCAAGAGAGTTTTCTTCCCCTTTCCGCAGCTGAGATGCAAACGTCACTCACCGCAGTGCCTTTTGACATGTATGTTGCCATATAAAAAGCTATGTAATGATATCAACTTGGACTGCATTTTTCCTTTCTTCATCCATTTCCTTTAATCTGATTTATGCAGTTTACTGAGGAGTGTACATTTTCTCTGGGAAAATGACACGCAGTAGCTCAGCAGGCTCATGTTTAAGACCCCTCGTTAAATAGCCAATATTTGTGAGGGATGTCCTGCCCCTGAAATAACTGTGTTATTTTCCAGTACATCAGAAAAAGCACATTGTGCCTTCAAAGTGCACTGTGTGCAAGAGACTTCTTTCTGTGAAGCAAAACAACAAACCCCCAGATTATTGTGTGTGGAATTAATTTCAGTGGTTGGAAATCAGGCCCTATATTTTCTCAAAAAGCAGAAATACCTGTTCATCTCCCTCAGAGTTACAGAATATACACAAATAGCCCCTAAAACACACTGTCTGTCATTTGAATTACTTCTCTGCCTTCTCTTGTTAAATAGTCTTGCAGATGTGCACACATTGAATTAATACTTGGCTCCTGGAACACAATGCGAAAATATTTTAAAGTATGATCTAGTTGGAATTACATATACTCAAAGCTTTTAATCTTGTGCTATGGATTTATCTCAGGTTTATGGACTGCATTTTTAAATGCTTAATCTTCTGTGAGGAGACATGTATTTCCAGGGTTTTTTAAAGAGTGGTTCTGATGTTCAAATTTCCTTGATCTTTCATTAAACATTTTGCTTCGATCTAACATATATTTAAATAATTTATAGTAATCACAGGGACAAGTGAATAGTTATGATATAAGAATAGTTGTATAAATATCCAATATATTCCGATAGCCTGAATATTTAATACTCTTATTATTAGTATAATATTTCCTTCATAGCAATGACCACATGCAACTTTTATTGTATAACGTATTTAAAGGCATTTTAATACGCACTGGTTTCCTTTGTGTTAGACCTTGGACTCAGACTTAAAATTAAATAGCTTTAAAAATTACTAATTTGGATATTTAATATTGGAATGGACTCTTGAGCTCCACTGAGATAATTTCAATTAATTCATTAGAGTAAATATTTAAGTTTTATTTATTTATGGTATCATTAATCCAAGAGTATTGCCTTGCTGGGCAAAGGTCAAAGTATAATGAGGAGCAGCATATCAGTCTCCCAGCTCCAGAGATCTCCAGAGCCAAAAGGAACAGAGGGCAACTGCCTTTCCTTGTGGGTCAAGGCTCAGTAAGAGCTGAGCCCAAAGCAGATTTGAGCTCAGCCTAAGGCTAGAGCTTGCTTTAATAGTTCCTGTTGCCCCTCAGTAATTCCTGTTTTAATTTCTGCATCGTCACTCAATGAAAAATGAAAGCACAGAAGTCACAGCACTGCTTTCCTTCCTCCCTGCCCAGCTACAATGGAAACCCTGGGAATGTCACAGGGAAACACAACTTCCCTGGGATTGCTGGCCTGGGGTGTGAGCAGAGCAGGTCTGACACCACGGGTGGGCTCTGAAATGCAGCCCCACGGTCTGTAACTCGTGCAAAGGGAGGAACAGCTCCCTCCCTGTGGAGATTCCCACATTGTGCTGCAAAAAAGGGAACAGGAGCCAACAGCAGATGAAACAATCACCACACTGAGCATAAAAAGCATCTTTGATATTGTGTTTTAGCTATTCTTCATCGGGGTTTGGGATCAGTTTTAGTATCACAGGATTACTCTGCTGATTTCTGGGGTAAACAGGAAGGTGAGATGTGATTGAACAGCATTTATGTTAAACTAAGTCAGGCACTTCAGAGTGGATAGCTTCAATCCAGTATAGGAATGTCCTTCTCAGTTTGGCACATCTCATTAAAGAAACCAATCAATCAGTAGTCATTTTTGCACTGGAAAAAGGCAGAAATGACAATTCTCATCCACATACAGCTAACTATACACATAATAGTGGTCAGTCTTTCTACAGCAGAGAATATAAAGAGTCAGAGATCATTTATCACTTTAATAAATATTTTCAAATTGAAAATATTGAAGTGGGAGTTTGTATCTCTAAATATAAATATTCTCAAATACTGTCCATGATATAGAAACACCAGGATTTATCAGGTTTGTTCCTAAACCTGACACCTCAGTATTCCCAAGATTCACTGCTCGCACCATGACCAGGCAGTGAGGAATAGACCGAATACTTGGGGTGTTTTAAAACAGTTGTACCCAAGTACTGACTATCAGCTTTCCTACATTTCCACCAAAATTGTTCTTTCATTCTTCTGAGCCATAAAAGCCCTCAGATTCCTGAGCAGGCTGACACTCCATCAGCTACAATCCATTCTGCTGGGGCTGTTTGCTTGTCAGATTTATTTGTGGCAGTATCTCACAGCAGACACCTCGTGCAACTGCAGTTCCTTACAGGGACATTTCAGGAGAGGATGATGAATCTTCATGGCCATTTCTATGGATCCAGATGCTGAGGATTTGCACAGAGTGAGAGGCAAAATAGTTCTTCTTGGGAACACCCTTTAAGAGTATAACCTGTGTATTGTTCCACTGGAGGATTCGAAGGGGTTTTTATTTGGGTGTTTGTATTGTGGTTTCTTATCATAAAGTCAGGGAATCCTAACTTTTCTCAGCTAGGTTGGAATTACTTCAGGTTTCTGGACTGGAAACATAATTTCTTCCTGGAGATTTCGTATGCTAAAATTGATAAAAATGTACATTTTTGCAAAGCATACTTTGTATCACTGGATTTTTAAAGGGATGAGCACTGCTGGAAGTCTGGGGCAAAGCACTTTCTCCTGAAACCCTTGCAGGCTGTGCCCATTTATAAATTACTTCCAGTGTAACATCCAACATTTCATCCTTCATCTGAGCTACTCAAGGATACACCTCTGTCCACGAGGAGAATTTTATCTTTATAACCAATTTTTAGACATCATGAGATTTGAGTATATGAAGAACATGGATTTTTATTTCCATTCCACAGTTAGTTACCTTAAAAATTACAAGCCTTGCCTTTCCTAATCTCCACAGTCCTCGCATTCCCTGAGAGCTGGGCATGACTGCAGGGATGCTGTGCCTCTGGAATGTTTGTCTGTGCACTGCTGAGGCTGCTGGACAAATTCATGACAGTGGTTAACATACAAACTGAAGGAAAAACCTGTGTTCCCTGGATTCCCCACTCTGAGATTATGTGGAACTGCGAAGTGCAGGATTTGACAACCCTGTGCAAAGCATTTCTGTCTTGCAGCTCTCCAAATTAACTCAAACACTAACCACGTGGTACTTGATGGAGGCTTTGATAAGACAAATTAACTGGCTCCTGACACCCTGCTGCCTTCACTGCCTGCTCTTGTAGCTACATCAGAACGTTCTGCAGGGCAGAGGCATGTTCACATCCTAATAAAATGAGATGAGCCTTCCCGGGGCCTTGCACGAGATGGTGGGTCTGGGGCCACAAGGCAGGTTATAACAAACCATCATTAGCCCAGCCATGAATCTCCTCTCAGTTCAAACGTGCAGCACCTGTCCTGACCTCTGGCTCCGTAGTCCAGGATCGCCGGGACTGAATGACACCAGCAGTGCCCAGATCTCTGAGGGTCAGTCAGTCCTGATGAGTGCTGCCCAGCCAATTTATCAACACGTCTTTGCCAGACTGTGACACTGCAGACACTTTTGTCCTATTTTTTCCCTAACAAAAACCATTTTAGCCTGAATCTTGAATACAAAAAGTACTGACGTCTATTACGTGCAATACCTTCCAAATAATAGTCCCCAGACAGACCCTTGTAATGTGATTTTAACTCTGCCCAGCAATTCCACTACTATATGGTGCAAGAAGGAAACCAGATTAATTAAAACTATTTCTAAGTAAGATAGGAGTGGGAAATAAGGCATTTTATGAATAATAGAATTGCAGTTTCCTGCCCTACAAGGAGCACCAACATAGATCAATAACGCAAACTGGCAGGACCTGTGCATTGGGTTTTATATATTTTGCTTTTTTTTCCTGGATACACAAGCTGCCCTATCACATTTTAGTTACAGTTCTGGTTTTATCACTTTCAAGGATCTCTGAAATATTGAGAGTAAAAAATTACATGGTCATTACATTCCATCAGATTTTACTCTAAATTCAGCCTTCCTAGGACTGTCAACAGTTTCGTCCTTCAAGGAGCAGTCAGTGGGTGGTTTAAAAAAATGCAGTTTGAGCACTTGAGAGGATTGCTGAAGTGCCCAAAGGTGTTGGATCCAATGCTGAGAACCCGGGAGCAAGTCTGATCTTTCTTCAGTAATGGATTTTCCCCCTCCTGTCCTGCTTGGGTTTTTATAATAAAGGGAATTCTTTGGTCGCACTGGCAAACACTAGTTGCTATAGAAATGTGTAACTGTTTACAGGTGTGAGACTGAACTGTGCTCCCTTCCTGGGACTGAAGAGTTAGTTGTGCTTGTGTGTTTTGGACAAAGCAGCCTGAAGCAGCGAGGGGAGCAGGGGCACCGGGGCTACAGGGGGCAGGGTGCCTTGGAGCCATTCCTGGGCCTTTGTCTTTGAAGATCAGGCCTTTCCAGCTGCAATTCCTTGCGAAACTTTGGCTGTAAGCTCTCCTGCACTGCAGGCAATGCACTCATTGATCCGTAGATATGAAGGAAGGAGCCCGAAGCTTTCCAATGAGATATTTGAATGTGTTCTCCAAAAGTACACAGGCACCATATTTCGTGGCATATGAGATGTGTTCACACAGAACCATGTTCTTGCATGTGCTTCTGAGAGCACACACTGTTCAGGCACATCTTGCCAACATATTAATCCATATAACTTTGTTATAACAGTGCTCAAAACATATTTAATATGTTTAATATGGTTGAGCTACATATTAGTGCCCAGCAATCTCTTTCAGAGGTTTCAGGGTCCACATTTGATTCTGAAATGCAGTTGTTTTCCAACATGGTCTCAAGATAAGGGGCACAGAAGAATCAGCTGTTACTTCTGTCTGCCAGATGACAGAGATTTCTCTCCCATACCTGCCTACTCCATCATGAATTTCAGTTCTAATGACAGTAGCTTACTGTCAAATAAAAAATCACCTTTTTATACAATCATTCTTCCAAGTTCTTTGGGCAAAAAACACCTTTGATTGACAAAGCCATCACTTTTAAAACACCCTATCTGTTTAATGTCTTAGCTATATGTTACAAATTATACAAAGCAATCATGTATCATTCTAGCACAGTGATTTTATAACTAAATTTGTAATAATTTCATTATAACCAAATTTGTAATAACTTCAATTTTATAAAACTTTGCATTAATCTCTCTACTGCACAGGAGCTATTTCTTTAAAATAGTATGAGCTGAGGTTCTGGTCCTGCAGAGCAGTTAATCAAGTATTTAATTTTTGTACACTGAGTTGTAACAAAGAGCTGCTCTCGATCTGTTAATGCCCCATTAAATCATATTTTGGAAAAAAAGTAAGAGCATGTGAGCAGGAAAAAGTGTGTCCTCCAAGGATTTCAATACTCCAATGGATTTCTGTGCTTGACTTGGCTGGGCAAGGTCACCTCACCCCTGAATTCCTTTTTTAAATACAAGCCTACAATGGTACATTTTATTTCAAGAAAGCTGTTGAAATAACTGTACCTGCTCAGGCAGCTTGGCTGAGCTGAGACAGTTGCACTGATCAATTCATGCCCACAATTCATCTCTTCGACTTGGCAAAGCTTTCCCAAGGTAAGCACCACACAAGCCTCAAGGTCAGACGTTGCCTTCCCACCAAACAGAAGAAAGCAAAGGTTTCTCCTGATCTGCTCGGCTTGTTCACTCTGTCACTTTGATTCATGCACGCCACGAGGCAGAGGTGTGAGCCTTCCTCTCTCTGAGGGAGCAGTTTGGGGTTGGGAACATCCCCCACCCTGGTTATCATCTCCTAGTTTCTAACTCTGGCACTTTTCCTTGCTGAGCCTGTGAAGGACGTCCGGGAATGAGGAGGAAACACTCTGGGAACACCTTCATCCCCCCTGCCTTAGGGCGAGGCCTCTGCTTTGTAAACAGCTGAGTTTCCCACTTTGGAAAACTGGGCAGCTCCCACAGAAAGAATCTGAACTGTTAAGTTTGGGATTTAGGGATTTTAAGAGGGGAGATGTGAAGCTTTGATTCCGCGTGGCTTTACATTTGTCAGTCAGACACTCAGTGACACCCCCAAGGTGGGAATCCGCAGCTCTCGGTGTTCCTCGGTGGCTCACACTCCGTGTGCTCAGTTGGTGTTGCTCCCAGAATGTAACACTTGCATGTCCACTCCCACACAGGCATAAAAATAAAATGGAATGTTTAAAGCAGTAGAACAAATGTAACCGGAGTCTTGGTGTTTAAATTCATCTAAGTTAGTTTTTTTCATATAAAAACTAAGGTGGTTATTTGAAGAGGTTCAGTTTTCAAAGAGAGCAAAATGCCACAATTTGTTACACAGACAAATAGAATCTTTTCCCTTTTTCTTAGTTTAAGTAGATCAACAGAGTTATCTGAGTTTGACAGAAAAAAAAGTGAGGGAATTCTGATCTTTGGGAACAACTTAACATTAAAAATACTGTAACATGACAGTTGATGCATAGATTGATTTCCTTTTTCCCCCAGTCAGGACTTTTGCAGTGCCAAACTACCAGTAATGACAGAAATGCAACAGTGCCATCTCTAGGACAGACAATCCCCTTCCTTGTGGGATATGCCAGGGAAGTTCAGATACAGGATATAAGTGAATTCACACACAGACTTGCACAGAACACTAAGATGATTGCAAAACAAAAAGGCTCGTGTGATTCTTTTTCCTCCACTTGTTCTGAAGTCTGATGAAAGTGTTCAGAGTCTCATCGGGGCTTATCTTCCCAGACCCTCAGTCTGTGCAAGCCCTTTGCATTCCCTGGAGCTTTCCAATCAGCGAGAACAGACCTGCAGCTCTCAGAGCAAATCCTTCCAAGTGTTTCAGGATGCAGCCGTGGGTGACAGGGAAAGGAAAGCACAGGCTTATTTTTCACATTCAGACACAGCTGAAGCACCACAAATATTGTTGGACTGACGTGATTACACATCCTGCCCATCCCAGTTCTGGTTTCATTAAGCTTTCCACACCATCATTTCTGACCTGTTCGGTAACAAAAGCAAAAGATCTGCATTACAACACCAAAGTATTTGCTCAGTTCTGTTAGAAATTTTTCAGTTCCTTTTCTTCTAGTATGTTTTTAACTTTCCTTGCTATTGGTAAACTGTGTCATCAAAAAAAACCCCAACAAATCTGTTTTCTAAAAATAAGATTCAGAGTTACATGCTGATAATTTTTATTAAGTTATATGCTTACAAATAACTATAATTTGGGACTTAATATATGAGACAAAATTTATTATGGAAGAAATAACCCATAAACTCTACATTTCTTTATCATCCAGTGGATGGAAACTTTCTCCTCATACAACTTCCCCCCAAGGCCCTTCCCCATCTTCATTTCCCTCCTTTGGACAGTTTATAATCCTTTCAGATCTTGATCATTTCAGCTCACCAGTCCATAATAGTAATTCCCCAGTTAAACAGGGCACTCTCAAGGACTATAAAATATTCCTGTAGCCTTTCTTTTCTTGAAAGTGAGAAAAGAAGGATTTGTTTATGCATCGCCCAACTTTTCCCAGCCTTTTCCTGCCTTTTCCTCCTACATTTCCCTTTAGAAAACTGCAGCATATCATTTTCTTCTCCAAAGTTTCTATTTCTCTTTCCTTCTTTTATTAACATTCTCTTCAGTGAGAAGACTTTTTATTTTCTCCCATCAGGTGGGTCAAGGACTACTTTACTCTTCATTTAATATCTTTCATGTTGAGCCTTGGGGTCACAGTCCCTTCTATTTTCTTTTTATCCTTTTTTTTCCCCATACAATCATAAGTGGATACAATTTGTTCCTGATTATTTCCAACAACAGGTTGTTGGATCAGAGAGTTGATTCATCTCTGACACCACCTGTGTTCGATCTAGTTCTGCCCTCATCTTGCCACCAAGAGTTGCTCCTCATTGACTCAGCTCTTATTTGAAAACCCCTTAAGTGAAAGAAGAGGCAGAAAAGAAATAGAGTCTTTAACCTTATATCTTCTGCCTGATCTTGAGGAGGCAGGGAAAGATAATTCAGTATTATTTTGTTGTATAGAGTCCTGGTTTCTGGTGTGTTGACTCATGACCACAACCATGTGGGACAGCTTGGGATGCATCCTGTGCTGTGCCTTTAGCCAAACCTCGATACAGGTGACATAGCTTATTGTGGAAATATAGAACTGGGAGGACTTCAGCCATTAGAAAAGGACAGTGCTGAAGGATTGCATTAATACCCTCTGCCAGTAACAGATGAAAGTGTTGGGGATACAGATGTGCTGTAATGAGCTCAATAAAACAGAACTATTCTGTGCTGCGGTGATACATTAGAACACTCCTAACCACCACTCTAATTGTGCTCGGGCTGTGTGCTGACACGGCCTCTCCCCACAATGGATGAGTTAATTGTTCCTTCTAATTGTTTTATTTCTGCACTGGAGTTCCTTCCAGACTTGATCCTGCTTTCATGGCTTTCTCTATTTCCCCAGCCTTTTCTGCTGACCACTGTGTGTCCGTGGGAGTCTCGTGGTTGATCTCTGTCTACAATCTCACATCTTTCCAAGCTGACGCTTCTGTTTCTGCTGTGACACTTTGTCCATTTATTTAAACTGTTTTTGCACAACATCTGTCCCCGTTTTCTCCTTCATCTCTTACTCCAGACTGTCTAAGAGCTCGTTTGTCACTCGATTACGTGCCATGTTTTCATATGCACCACAGTGATTAGTGGTGCAGACAGAGGCAGAAGCAGTCAAGCTGTACCTGAGGAAAACATTTGTACTTCTTAGTGACAGGAAAATGTTATTTGGACAGGTCTCCAAACACATGTGGACTTAATTGCCATGTGAATTTTGGTTTTGGTGTCAGTTGACACCAGAGGAGCTGATCAGGGTGATGAGGTTACCCAAGATTACAGGTTAAGAGCTGATGAAATAAGGGGTCCATGGCCATGCACTGGGGTTCAGTATGTGAGCTCTGCATATTCCACCCCTCTCCCTTGCCTGGAGCCCCACTGGAGAGTGAGATTTGCCCACATGGAAATCTGTAGTGCAGGTACAGTGTGGTACAACTTCTTCCTGGAGCAGTTGCAATGACTGGACCACTGAACAATGACTTTTAAATGCTTTCGGCATCCATATAATCTTGAGCCCTCAGGAAAAGAGATGGTGATTGTGACATGTCTCTATAGCCTCTGTGGGATGATCTTTTTAAAATGTATATTTTCATTACCTCCCTCTTCTCTGGGGGCTTCCAGGAATTAGTCTGAAGGACAGTGCACCAATTTAAGCATCTAAATAGTGCTGTGTGACAGTTAACTCAAAGTCGGCTATAAATGTTAAGTAGAACATAGAGGGAACTCATGAGCTGAACTGTGTTCAGCTCCCATTGAGGCACCTGTGTAATATTTTCAGTCTAACATTTGCAAAGTCCATGTGGTGCTTATCACTCTGCCCTGTCCATTCAGTCTCCTCTAGCCATGAATTTCCATCTTTTTTTAGTGCTTAAAATGTTTCTTCGATATCAGGCTGTTCTGCTGACGTAACACTGATACTTTTAGGTGAAATACTCCCATTCTGTTGGTAATTTGAAAGTTTAAAAGAAACACATCTAAACCCTGGTGAGGAGAGCTGTAACAGTGCATCCTGCTGACGTAGATGAACGCAAAACTCTATTTCTTGCTTCTTCTCTTGTCTTGCACACAGCACATCCTACGTTGGTTTCCACTATAACATTTCATGTTGTCAAGTTCTCCTGAGATCTCACAGACCCTTCAAATGGGAGAGGGAAACACTCTGTACTTGCATTTATATTTTACATGAAGAATATACCTTGAAAATCTCTACACTTTAATTGTACAATTTTAGTACATGTAGGAGACCTCATCCGTGAAGGGTATTGTGTGCCTTTCAAAAGGGTAAAGGACCCATAACTCACAAGATTGCCAGCTATGAATGAATTATGAAGGACTTTCTCGTGAGTGAAAGAAATGTAATAATTCTTCAGGTGTGAGGTATTTTATTAACTACCCAGATATTCATTTTAGTCTCTTTAAAAAAAAAAAAAAACAACAAAAAATAATATCTACTTAAATCCTAAGACGAAAGGGTGAAAAAAATAAGTCAGTCATCAAAACATCTCTCCCTTTATTTAATATTCACTTTCCTGAACACCTTGATGGAAACTGTGGATTAACTGTGTTTCTCTGCTGAAATACCAAAAGCCTGTTGAGATGGACCACTGAGTGACATGGAAAAGAAAGTTTTAAATATGGTTATTTGTATCTTTTACCAAGCACAAAAATATGATGTTGACATTGGGCTACTCTCTGAGATGGGTTAGAAATTATCCATGTTAGTCTGGATACATTTTGAGCCACTGATACACTCAGAATTGTTTCAGTTTAATCTTGACTTCATTGTGGTTTTGTTTGGTTTGTTTGTTACAATACCAGAGGGGCATTCAACCACCTGTAGATCCAAACTTCCCACACTGGAGATTTGAAATGATAGTTTTGAATGTCATTTTACAGATGGGGAATGTAAAGAACACTTGATTGACAGGTGGATTGTAGTCAGAGTCAGAAATAGATCCCAGCTCTCATGCACATTTATCCAGGACATCACCCACCAGACCACATTTTCAGACCTTAAAACTGAACTTGATCCTAGCAGATACTAAGAATTTTACATAATGTAGGAAATGTTCCAGCTTTGTTGATGGTGGTGGAAGTTGCCTTTGCTCAGTATTGGATGGAGCTGATCTTTAACTAAACGTAAGAGAAAAAGAAATGTTAAAATTAAAAATTAAAAAAAAAAAGGAGAATGTGCAAAAGAGCGATTTATGAAGGCCCTGAATTTCATAATCAGTCTCAGCAAGGATCTTCAGGTTTACAAGACTTCTGCTGTTTCCCAGAACATCCCCAATCCCAAGGTGTGGTACGGTTTTGAGAATCAGGCCCTTCAGTGTATACCTACAAGGCAGGAGTAGTTTCTCTCTACTAAACAATTTAATCTCCACTGCGTGGTGACATCTTCAGGGCTGACACTTATGCTGTTGGAAAAAAATTCATCCTATCCTGGTTTATCCAGCACTTTAATTACACTGGGTGGGTGTGAACCTCTCATGCACCTCAATAGCTGTGATTTACATCTGATCTGTAGTAATGAACAAACACAGCAGAGCAGCCAAGGGAACAGGCTCTGCAATCATCAGTCTGACATCATGCACAGTGCCAACACTTTTGTCCTCCTTGACAACCAACCTGTTGTCGAATGATGAGTCACAAAATTCCCAGAAAAGGCATCTCTAAACCATCCCTTCTCTCTCAGTCCACCCAAGCCTGCGTGGCAGACATAATTCACAACATTTTGTACAATCTGTGCGGATTAGGAAAGAGGAATCTCCATAATGATATAGGCTTGCTGTTACTTAAATATTTACCAACACTAAACACCAAAGGGGCCGTGCAAATGATCCAGGGGATTCAGATTGTTCTGAGCTAATATCTGTTGTACGATATTATGCAAATTGCATAAACTTTATTTTGTTGCTTCTGCTCTGAGCTGTGTATCCCAAGGCAGCGATTCACTAACTTGAAACAGATAAAGTTTTAATAATAAATAGTGATGATGAATAAGTTAGAAAGTTTGCGCAATGCTAATGCACTTGTTGGCCCCAGGGTAGTTTATTAGATAAACAAGTAACATTTTATAAGTTGCCTGCACAGAAGTGGCTTTTGTTTTCCAGGAAATGTTTCATGTGATGAATTATTTTGAAACATTAGGTGCTAAGGAACAAATTGTCTTCACTTCCAATTTGCCACCACTTTCCTGAGATTTAAGATGTAAGCATCAAAATTCTACATTTGTTTTGCTTCCTGCAAATGACAGTAACATGAGAAATTCAGTTTCACTGTGGCATGAGGGACATGCAATTTTCCTAAGCCAAGGGATAGAGCTGTAGCTCTTTCCATGAGTAGTCAGGGCATTTTCAGGACTTAGGATCTTAGAGATAGGAAAAATTGGATAAACCAGTCCAAGGAATACAGGAATCCCAGTATGTCCATGTTATACTTCTGACTACTTGACAATATTGATCTGGGATAGATAAGCTGAAAGTATTTGTATAACTGGGAAAGAACTCCTGCTAAAACAAAAGGGAATGAAGCATAAACAGGCTTGTTTAACCAGCACATTGCAGTGAAAAACCAGCCAAACTTACTAATGATTCTTCCCACTCCATGCAGTGCCTTCCTGACCCATATAGGGCTCTCTTTTCCTAAAGTACATTTTGAGCATCTGCATTGGAGTTCTGCTCCAAATCCCCCTGATGATACATCAGCTCTTAATAAACTCAAATCACCATAATTTAGATCTTTGCTGATTTTTTTTTTAATGTAAATAACAAAACAATTTCCTATCCTTGCTGGGAAAGAACAGATGGTGCATTGGTGAGAAGGGTCTCTCATTACATTTCTTGGATTTTGCAGCACTGGGCTCTGCTCTGTGTAGTTATTGCTGGACTGTTGGGAATCAGCCGTGGAAACATTTATGACATGGCACGTGGCTGCAAGAATTTTGGGAAAATCCTGTTTCTCTCTGTGTTTGCTGCCTTGGTTGACAGCAACCATCACAAATCCTTTTGCTTCTCCCATGGCATAGCTCGATAGATCTGAATCCCTGCAGCATTGTCAGGAATTTAAAGTCTACAAAATGAGGCAGAAAAACAAACAGGTTTAATGGGGAGAATTTTGTACTGCAGGAGATGAGTTTCCCATTTCTGCCTTTGCCAGGTTCTTCCCATTAGTTAAGTCACTTGAGTGCTGGTGGGTTCAAATAGTTGGGGGTATTTGTTAAGAAATTTGTAGCAGAAATCACATTTTAATTTTAAAGGAAATACTTTTAGACTCGCAGATGAGAAGTAATATGAAAAATCCTTCTTTTGGCTGTATATCAGCCACAAGATCTCTACAAAAGTAAAGGCAGAAATTGTGGCTTGAACTATTTTATTTTTTTTTTTAGAAAAAAAATTTAAAAAAAAACAGTTGAGGAACTTCCTGTGAGAACTTCCAGAATCTCACTCCAGTGCTTGTCAAGTGTCTTTCTGCTGTTTGAATTTTCCACGTTAATGGTTGTTGCTATGATGCATCAAACCCACTGGTAGCAGCACAAACACGATTCATTTCATGGGCAGGAGATCCCGTGGCAAAGACTTACCAGAGCGGGAAATGAGAAAGATGCTGTTCCTGAAAGCCATTAACACAAGAACGCGCTTAAATACAATTTAAAATCATTTACCCTTTGAAGGAAAAGAGAAACGTTTCAGCGAGAGAAAAGCAGAAACCATCTTTCACCATGTTTGAGCAGTAAAGAATTTCTTTTGAAAAGGTTACACACCCAAATTGTTTTAGTTCAGACCTTCTGGACACTCAGTATCTGCTCTGATGAAAACCAAAACTATTCATGCACTTCCCCCTCCATTCCCTCAGCTTTAGTCTCTGTTGGTAAAAGACATATCACTTTCATTCATTCATCTTCCCCATCCTCCCAAACACATTAAAATACTCAATTAAAGTCCTTTATTTCTAGAGTGAAAGGTCCATTAGTTTGCAAATTTCTGCAGAACAGCTGAGCACACTAACTTTTGTTTTGACAGTTGAGAAAAAGATGTTCTTCGGGAGATAACGAACAAGATCCTCAACAAATACATGTCAAAATAACAGTTTGGCATGAGAGGAAAGGAGATGGACGAGATGGCTGTTACAGTAGGGGAAACAGCATTTTTACTGAAATTAAAATGGAATTTAAAAGGTTAAACAGAAACTGAATAATGAGTTTGTAGCAGAACTAGCACAAGATTAATCAAGAAGTGACCATCCATAGCAACTGAATGGATGCTGTCTGAGCTAAATCTTCACCTCAGAACTGCTCCATTTTCCAAAAGTCCTGGCAGATTTGGTCCCAATGGTTAATTTGTGGTCTGTGACCTCAATCCTCTTCTTAGGTCACCATTGACACCCTGTGGATTGAATTCATCCAGCATTGTGCTTCTAGAAAACATTTTATTTGGTAACATCTAGCAAGGAGCTGACTCATTCCTGAGTTAAACCATGATTCTCATGGCTTAGGAAGGTTATAATTTACCAAAAATAACATAATGACATAAAGTAAACATGTGCATGTTTATACAGGCTTCCATGGCCGTGACCAGTGTGCTGAGAGACACAGGAGGAGGATGACAAAAACCTGCAGAGTTCTGTTTGATAACAACCCTATCCACATCCTTCCTACAAACAATAAAGCCTTTTTTTCTTAATTTTTTTAATGTAAAATCTCCCAGTCTCTCCATGGCCCCAGTGGTAGGAGGTTATTCAGAGCCGTTATCTGAGTGCTGGTTTGTATAAGGCTGCTGATCTCCACCAGGAGAAAAGGGACTTTACAACCCTCTTCAGAGGATTCACTCAGAACTCCAGATTCAGGATTAGAACTCACATCGTTCCCACTAGTGAGATGCACTCTTGGAATAGCTGACAACATGTGAGTTAATGCTGTATCAGCTGTGGTATACAAATTGAATAAATCCCTTACATAATTTCTCCATTCTTTCCAACCAAACGAAACATGTACAACCCCCCCACACCCTGATGGGAGCCTCAAGGCTCCGTTTTAACAGCTTGCCTGGAATTTGCATTTAGCAGGAACCAGCTATGACAGTTTTTGCATTTGGAAATGCCACAAGACAAGTGCACTGGATAAAAGCTCCAGGAGGACTTAGCATGTCTTGCCAGTGACGCCGCAATAAAACCTGCAGCGTGGCACTGCCCTACACGCAGCACCAGAATATAAAGCCATTTTATCAGGTATTCTCAATTTAGATACTTGACTTACTGGCCAAATCCTTGTATCCCAGTGCTTGTACATGTAATGCACAGGAGCAGGTCAGACTGAGTGGCTCAGGACATGAAACTGGTGTCGATCTACTTTACAATCTCCATAAATTTAATTATCACAGCTGCCTTTGTAGAGCCCCTGCTGCAGAAAAAAGGTGTTCTAGAGTTTTTCACTGGAATATCTCGTAAAATCCACTGACCTCTCCAAACATGCCTGTATAGTCATGAAAGGAGAAATTCAAAAGGCAACCTTTTGAAAGAGAACCTGCTGAACTTGTGTTTGGAAAGATTGAAGAGCAAGAAATAATTTATATTTGGTAACGGTACGATGGTCTCAGCATAGGCTGGGTAAAATATTGGTCATGTATCTTTTACGAGTGTTTCATTACAGTGTCTTATCTTCAAATTATTCTGTTTCTTAAAAAGAACCTTTTTTTTCCCCTTTGGAAGGTGCATGGGAATTATTCACTTCCAGTCTTCATCCCTTGCACTAAAACAACATTCTGGTGCCTCTGAGGGCTCTTGTGATGGCTCTAGAAAAGCCCAGAAGGGCCTGACTGTTGGATTTGCCACCAACAGACCGTTCCATGAGCAGGTGAAGATGAAAATCAGTTCATTACAGAATTCATGGCGAAGACAACATCCTTTCCTGCTCAATAAGTGCGAGCATATGTCTGATGTGGAAACTGCAGCCCACGGCCCAGCCCTGCAGAAATCTGGGCTGCATTTGAACCACCCCCCCTGCCTCCTCCTGGGCTGCCTGTAAATAAATCATCACAGAATTAGCCTTCAAACAATCCGACTTTAGAGAAGGGAAAATAAAGGCACTGTAATGCTGACACACAAACATTACAAAAGGCTCTTGGCTCAACTCAGATGCAGCTTTTTTTGCTATTAAACCAAAAGAACTCCAAAAAGATCGTTAGTGGAGCGCTGGTCCCTGGTGGCCACACAAGGCTCTTAGGGTTCACTGAATAATTAATTTTTTATTTTATTTTATTTTTTGGTTCAGCTACCAAACTGAGGGAAAAATAAATTCTGCTTGAATTGAGCCTAAATAAAACTTTTCTTGTTGTTGTTAACATGGAATATTGAGGGGGAAAAAAAAAAAGTTTTATTTCCACCTGTGAATGTTTGTTCAGAACTACTTGAGTCCAGGTTTTGAGGGCTTTAGTCTCTGCTCTGCCTCCAGAGCTGAGCATGGGACAAGACACTGGCAAGGGGACAAAAGAGGGAATAAATACCATGTGAAGAGGATGTTGGAATGGCCAGATGTGTAAGTCTGAGGTGAAGGGGAGCAGGTGACCTGTAAGACTGCACACAGTTCAGACTGAGCTACACAGAGGAGCAGCACTGCAGTTAATATTTGACTGTTATCTTCTGTACTTCGCTATTATTTTGATCTTTTGAAGGGTGTGAGTTACCTCCAAAGAGGCAGTTTTGTATTTGGATGTGGCAGCAGTTTGTTATCTATATTAACTTACTGAAGCTGCTGCATTGATCCTGGGCCTGAGCTGATCCCAGGCCTAACACAACAGCCCCTACACTCTTGTGGTGGCCAAAAGTGATGTGGTTTTGTGCACTCAGAGCTATAGGCACTTATTACAACCTGAAAACATCAATGCAACACTGGAGTGGAAGTTTTGAAGGCAGTTCTGAATAGACTTTTCTCAGTTCATTATCTCGGGTGGAAACTATGACAAGAATATCAAATATGTTTAGAGGTGATTGATTTCTGAAAGCTGCTCTATAAACACACCAGCTAACCCATCACAATGGCAAACTGATTCCTAGGGGTGTCTAAAGAGCAGCAGTGATGGCATTACCAGGGTATCTCCATCTACTGCAATTGCTTCATGATATAAAATTTGCTCCCAGACAATTCCTTTTAAGCAGATGATTAGAAATCTGTGGCCTTTGGTGCAGACTGTGAGAATGGCAACAACCATAACCAGCTCTATCAGAGGACTGCATGGCCACAAGGCCATATTGTCATTTTGCTGGTACTGGAACAAAGCAGGAGTCAAGACAGAAAGGTCAGCTGAGGGAAGTTAAAAGAGCATTGGTTTGGGGCCAGCACAGGGAGGCTCTGATTGATCAGAACCACGTTGCAACTTCTACCTGCAAGGCTCTTCTTCCCCAGAAGAGAGAAAGCCTCTTTATCCTTCAAAGTGTTGCTCTTCTGAAAAAGTGACTCTGTAGGGGAAACTCTACCTTCTTGTTTGAGGAGTTCTGAACTTAGCTGAAAGGCAAAACATCGATGTCCTTCCTTTTTAATGCCAGGTTTAAGAGAATATTAGATGGGAAAATGCACATTTTTGAGCCAGGAAACAGAGCAAGCCAGATTATCAAGCTGCCTGGTTTGATCTGAGTCATAAAAATGACAGCTGAGAAAGACTTGCTGTTCACTGCCTTGCAGTGTTTACCTAATAATATTTGCATGGTAAGGGATTTATGAATTAATATCAAGCCTATTATGGGATTTCACAGTGCAGTCCTCCCTTCCTCTCCCCCTCCCTACCTCCTCCCACTGTTGGCTCTTGCAGTCCTGATAACTTCCAAGACACTCCTCCTGCCTCCAGATCCAACCAAGGTCCCCAGTATTGCTCCCAAACTTCAGGAACATCCCATTGTGTGCCTGGATGATTCGTATCACAGCTCTGTGTGCATTATCTGCACGTTCCTCTGCACTTGATAATCTGCATTTTCACTGCCTGCTGGGAAACGCTGCCAGCGTTTTTCACCGTTCAGCAGCATCCCAGGAACGTGTCAGGGCAGGACGGTCCAACCACAACCCAAAGGCTCTTGCCAGGCTATGACAGTCCAACACTGCAGACTCCTTTCAGGGTCATGTGCCAGCTGGTGTTTTACACACAGCTGAGCCTTTCCCAGGGGCTGTGTTAAAGGGGGATCTTGGTGTGGCCAAGTGCTGTCACAGAGATCACCTACACCACTATTGCTTGTTGTGGCTTCTAATTAACTCTGGGCAATACTGAAAGATTCTCTGCTGTTTCCCAAGGTCGTGTTCTTCCTTCCACCCCCTCTTTCACCTCCCTCTTTTGTATAGAAGAACAAGTAAATAAGGAAAAACACAGCACTTAGCTTCACTTCAGACAAATCTTTGTCCTTTGTTGCCTTATCCCAGACCTCTTACACAAAAGAAAGGTCTTTTTAGAAGTTACATATAAAACCACCCCCTTTTCTTCTCTTACAAGGTTGCACTTGAGCAAGTGAACTAGAACTAAATGTACAGAAAAGCAAAAAAAAAAAAGAGGGAAAGATGTATCTGAGAATGAAAATAGAAGCTGAAAATGTAGACCAGAGTCTAAGCTTGTAAACTGTTGTCCTTTTTTCCCTACTGGCTCAAAGTAAATATTTCAGTATTCACGTGGCTGCCAAAGAAAAGCAAATTTCAGGAGAGTGGAGGCAAGAGAGAGGAAAAGCCAGCCTGTTTAGATTACAAACCCCTTGGACATAGGTGGTTTCTCCACGCTCACACAGCAGGCAGTGTGATAATGCTTGAGCTCACTGAAGTGTCCCAGCACAGCACAGATTGTTAAACAATATGTTCACCAAAATTTTTACCCCACGTAGGAATCTCTTTCCATTTCCTTGAAACCCAAATTTTCCTTTGCACTTCTCAGACTGTAACAGCCACAGCAGGAACTGAGCATCAGTCCTAATGTCTGGATTTACTCTTCATTCAGCTGGTACAAAGCTTTGCATGGTGGCCTTTCTGTGTCATAAATATTAAATGTTAATGTGTAAGCTCCATCTGGAAGGCTCTTCATCCTCAACTCTCTGTTCTGTTTCCTCATATAACAACCAATACCAGAGATCATTAAATGAGAAGATTTTTATTTAGGAACATTGAGAATGCAACCTAAAGGAGGAGCAATATGAAAAAAATTAAAGAGTAATGTTTTATTGACCAATTTTTCTTTATTGCTGCTTACCTATGAAGAAACAAGAAGGCAAAATCACAGTAAAATAATTACCATACCAAGTTTATTGCTGCAACAGAATTTACTTTACTTTTTTGTGTGTGTGCTTAAAGCATAATAAGGAAAATATGAATATAAAACATTTCCTATGAGCTTTGGAAATGAGTGGAAATCTAAAATAAACTAGTAGCAAAAAAAGGACATTTCTAAGGTCAAAAAGGCTGAGGTTTGACCATATTCTGAATATCAACCATATATATATAATATTTATATATCAACCCAATATTTTTTTTTGTTGTTTTGGGAAGGGGCTTGAGAGATATTAACAGCAATATTGTTTCCTCTTTGTTTCCTCATGTATATTGTTTTCCTCATGTAATAGACTGTTATATCTATAACTCCAGAGGATTTCTCCAAGTTGTCTTTCAAAATCTTTAAATGTAAGTTATACACAAGCCTATAAACAATCCTTTTGGGAAAATGGGGCTAAATACAGGCACAAGTTGACTATGGCAACTGTCCTGTTGTGACATTTAATCCTACCATCAACTGCCTTTTTAATCCATGTATTTCTCATCTATAATTGTGTTTAAAAGCAGAATCTATGCCTTTTTTTCCCACCCCTATTGTTATAGATAGATAGATAGATAGATAGATAGATGATAGATAGATAGATAGATAGATAGATAGATAGATAGATAGATAGATAGATAGATAGATAGTTATATATAGGTATAAGTCCTTCTCTTTCCATGCACAGAAATAAAAGCAAACAGGAAGCATGTGCTGCTGGTTTTCCAGAGGATGGATGAGGAATGGTTCACGCTGATTTTCCCTGTGATTCCCTGGCCCAGCTGTTGCCTCTGACGCTCATCCCGATCCCATCGAACGTGACACAGAATTGTTGCAGAGCACAGTGCACCCATCAGGCTGATGTTTACCTGAAGGCCTGTGAAGAGATTTTTGTCAAGATCAAAAGTAATTACTTTGTAAAGTTCATTTCCCACCCTGCATCTCTTTTCTTCTGAATAAATATTGCAGGAGGATGAAATATGGACGGGCTGTTTGTATCCATCACTTTTAAATATTACTGCTCGGCTCATACAGCTCTTTGTTGTGTAAAAATCATTTGGATACATTATTCCAAGTTGAATAACAGAGCATTTCAGATTAAGAACTAAAGGCAGACTCTTTTTGTCATCTAGTATTGAATAAAGCAAAGGGAAGGGACTATTAATTTTAGGGCTAATATATCTTCCCTCTAAATGGCTACACCTTGTAAACATTTTTACTAACAAATATTATTAAAGTGCATATCTGATTCAAGCACTATTATGCTTTATTAAATAAATATACTAAATTACCTACAAGATAAATAATAACCCATCATTTTATTCAAGTAACAGACATTTTAAAATTACATTCATCTTCCATTTAAAGACTACTTGGCAAAGCAGTTTTCCTCCAAATTTTTGGGGATGATTTCATTCTCAAAGGCATCACTGAGCAGCCTCCAGTGGAGTTTTCTTTGTGCCATGCTAGGGAAATGTAGAGAGGGAGTATTGGGGAAGTTTAACTCCGGCCACTTTTTTCCATCTTTTTGAAGTTTAAGTGGAAAAGTATCTCAAGAGGAGTCACAACATGAGCAGCAGTCACATGGTAGAAAAATTTTCTCACAAAACACTGAAAGATGCTCCAACTTCACTGTGCTGTTGCTTTGCCTCCTCTAACTACTTTTGTTCTAATAAGTTTGGAGTTGTTTTTCTCTCCTCATGGAGTAGTATTTCTATGTATTTGTAAAAGAAAGGTGACCCATTTGCTTGATTTTTTTCCCATGCAGAATTCCAGCATGATGTTCCATTTTTCTTTCACCTTAACTGAGATCTGGATGAACCTACCATGGCAAAACTGATCCTGCAGTGTTTGTAACGGGTCATCCTTTTTTTCTTCCCTCCAACTTAGACATTGGTGTCTAAGGCACAAATAAAAATGTCAGTGAGTGAGGGCCAGGAGGATATTTTACATATGAACTTGCTTCATAAACATATCCAGAGAGATTTTCAAAAACCCCAAATCAGGGAGGATTTTACACATGTTCTCTCTTGGAACAAAAGGTCTGTCCAGAACATTTATTAACCTGGGTTGGTGTGACAAATTGAAAGTGTTTGAAAGTCTCTCAGGACAGTTCTTTAAAGTGTGTTTTGCTCATTAAAGAACAAGGCTGGTGTTTGAAGATGAATCCTCAGCTGGAAAGCTGATTTTAGTTTTAAATAGAGAATTGACAGATTTTCTTCAATTAGGTTTTGGCTGCAATCCATCCTTGTCTATCAACCTTTCCAGAACTCCAGTTGCCTCATCTCTGATCCCTTTCTTTTTGAAGACCAGGGTTTAAAATTAAATGAATAATGTGTGACATTCAGAAAAAGGCAGACTAATGTAAATTCTGCAGCAAAGGGGGAGAATTTTTTAATTGAAGAGTGAAGAGTGCTGAGGAATCGTCTGTCAGAGCACTTTGTCTTCAGTGAACCTCCAGTCGGATCTGGTAGGTTGTGGTGGGACTTTCCAAGGAAATAGACTGTAGGCAACAAACTTCCAAGCTGCTAGGAATTCAACCATTAGTCAGCCATTTCTTGCAACTGAAGGTGTGGACACAACAGTTATTAAATTGCCAGGAAAATTTGAGCCTTTGTTCAGCAAATTCTTCGTCCTTCATTGTCTTTGTCTCTCAGGTGCAGTGAGCACTTCTACAGAGATTAGGAGAACACAGAGCTAAGACTGCCAACTCCCTGGAATTCCCTCCTTTGTTGTTAAACAATCCTGGAGCTTCTTGGATCTGCAGTTCTGGTTGAACCTCATCCAGAGAGTTCCTTGTCTCAGCTACCTCCTCACTGTACATTCATCCATCACCTCCTTTGTTTTCTGCTGACATGTTCATCTGTCCAGCCTGAAGTGAAACGGTTTCTCTTTAGTCATTACATGAATTCTTGTGGCAATAACATTCAGAGGAGGCTTTTACTGGGAAATAAAGTGCAGGCTAAAATGTCACAGAACTTTATTAGACAATCTAAACTTAATTGCAGATGAGTTGATGCACTCATAAAAGATGATGCAATGTTTTTATTAACTCCAGCATATGGTAACTATTCATGGGAGGACGGCAAATAGAGATATCACTAAATGTTGCTCTAAAATGATCAAATTAGGAAGATGGTTGCATGTTTTCTTTCAAATACTAGCTTCTAATGTGTTAATTACCAGTGAGAGTTTACCTAATGTCAGAAGTATCCAGAGGACACTGCTTATATAAAACTGTAATAGGAATTTGATTATTCCTGTGAAGGCATCCAGTTATTCAGAATATTCCCCCATTCTCTGGGATGGAAATAGGCAAAGAGCTCTGTTTCCCTGAAGAGCTGCAGGTCTTGAACACCTTTCCCTCCTTTCACTGAGGTTTATGTGAGGTTTATTTAGTTAATTAATTCTTCAGTAAATGACACTTGCTGGTAGAAGATACTGCAGATAGCATGGTTTAATTATTTTTGCCATTATCTTTAGAAATTCTAGTGATAAGCTCTAACAATGAAATGAACTGTATTAATTACAGTGCAAACTATATTCCATCTCCTTCTCATGCTGACAAGCTCTGTACCATCCCACCTTGCCTTGATGAACAGTTTAAATGTGCCTTGGTGATGGGTTCTCTTAAAAGCTGCTCTGAGTTAATCACAAACTGCCGAGATCATTGCACACAGACAAGTCCTGTGCTGGCAACTCTAACCAGGCACAATTGTATATTGTGTTTGCCTCAGCTTTAGTGACTGGATAAAGAGCAAGAACCAAAGCCAGCTCCAAAGGCTGCAATCACTAGATGGTTAAGTAATTTCCGTTTTTTTCCTCTCATTGCCAAAAGTCAGGTGGTCTCTGAAGACATTTGGAGTCTATAAAGACTTGGCTAAATTACAGTTGTTTTACAGCAAGTGTGCTGTGTAAGGGAGGGCTGGAAGGGATCCAGGGAGCTTAACTTCACACCAAAGCTCCTCTAAAGGAGATGAAATCACACTGCAAGGGCAGTGTGCCCTGGGGGATCAGACACCCTGGTGTGAGTTCATACCTGACTCTGTGATTAGTTTGACGCTGCATAATATTTACAGGGCCACCTCTTCAGGAGTTCTGATTAAAGCTCCCAAATTATATCACAGATTTATTCAGCAGAGCTGAATCTCCCCAGTCTGAACAGATTGTGACCATGACACACTTGCAGTTCTCTCTTCGCTTACCCAAGTAGTCAAAGGACACCTTTAAAAGGTTTAATAGAGCACACCAGTAATGTCACTATGGAAACATAAGGTTTTAGAAACTGCTGCTTTACCAGAGCACCACCTTCCCTCACACAGAGTCAGGGTTTACAAGTCTTGGCTGGAAATTCCCTGTAGTGTAAGTGAAAATGTGGGATTTGGGACTGTCAGAACCTTACAGAGAAGGACAAGATATCAATGAAAAATAGTACTAAAGAATGTTGTTTCTACTGAATTACCAAATCAGTTAAAATTCTAAAATGGAAAAAAAAGGTGGGCTGCTAATGGTATGGGGGGGATGACACAAACCAACCAGTTCAAAGGGGAAAAAAATACACATTAATGGATGGTGCAGGAGGAATATCTGGAGTACTTATGCTGAGAAGGAGAATTGGAATCCCTCAGGCAGATGGTCAGCACAGAGGACAAAGGGCCTGCAGCAGTTGCTGCCTGAAAGATTTATGCCTCTTGCTCCACAGGTTGTCACACTGTCTGCCAGGGGCCAAAAATCCAATATCCACTTCCAACTGTTTCGGTTGTCCCATGTTTGCTCTATTAATACTATTTATCATGTTAGGGAGATCCATGTTTCTGTCATACTGCTCAATATCATATTTGGAAAGTTTTTGTAGCTCTCAAGAAGCACTTCATAAACTACTGGGGTTTTTTTTAATTAGTACAAATTAAACCCCTTGATAATCTGTGTCTCTATGAGACATATTAGGATTTTATAGCCACTTTTAAAAGGATTATCTTTGAATATAAAACAATGTCTTCTGTGTAATGTATGATCAAGTCTCATGTGAGCTGGAACATAAAGCTTGGAGGCTCTACTTCTATTCACACATTCTACTTGTTGTAGACAAGTAGACACAATTCTTCTCAGGTGTCAGGGATGGTTGAATCTGTCCCTCCTGCCGTGCTCTTGTCCTTTGTGTGATGCCACTGCTGCTCCCTCAAAGGACTTTGTGCACAAGTTCTGAGGGGAAGCTCAGCTGCGCTGGAACGAGCCAGGCCAAGTCTGGTCCACTCCATCCTCATGTGAGAGGCTGGGAAGTTGAGCTTAATTAGGCTGTGGTTCATAACCCAAATCAGGTCCATCAATGCAAGACAAAAACACTCGGGCTTAGGTGTGTTGTATCAGTTCGGAATCAAATAAAGAGCTTTAAATGTTATAATTCCAGTTAACTTACTAGAGACAAACTCCGGGCAGGACCCCTCTATATTAAGCTCAGCAACAGCAAGGAAAGCCACTTGAGACTGATTTATATGAACAACAAGCAAGTTTCCTTGTTCTGCAGCTGCATCTCTTCCAAGCAGTTGTTGTTTCTTATCTCATGCGCTCCTGGGACTCAAAACTGTGCATCACCCTCCCTCAGAGCACATCAGGTTACCTTGTTGCCCCAAATTCTCAAACAAGTACCTGCAAACATCTTGCTGGAAACAGGGAGTTCAGCTGTTCAGAAAGAAACAGCGGCACAAATACAACTCAGTGACAAGTGATTAAAATCAGTGAAGCACAGGAAAGAGGAAAAAAAATCAAGCTGTTACTTAGTAATTTAAAGTGACTTCAAAAAGCAGTTGCTAAACCCCTAGTGATTTTTCTGATACCTGTCCAGACTACAGGTGGTTGGTAAATGCTTAATAAAGCATCTGCTCAGCAATGCAGTTTCTCATTATTTCAGCCAAAAAAAAAAAAAAATAAATTACTGCAATAATTTAAAACCAGCAACTTATTTTTTAAAATGTTGTCCTGGTTTCAGCTGGGATAGAGTTACTTTTCTCCGCAATAGCTGTGTTTTGGATTTGGGATGAGAATAATGTTGATGATGATGGTTTGGTTGCTCCTGAGCAGTGACCAAGGACTTTTCAACCTCTTGTGCTGCCCTGCTGGTGAGGAGGCTGGGGGACACAACAAACTGGAGGGGACACAACAAACTGGAGGGGACACAAGAAACTGGGAGGGGACACAATAAAATGGGAGGGGACACAAGAGGTTGGGAAGGGACACAACCAGGACAGCTGACCCCACAGACCAAAGGGATATTCCAGACCACAGGGCATCATGCTGAGCATATAAGTGGATGTAAATTTGGCCAGGGGTGCTGGGAATTGGTCAGTGGTTGGTGAGCAATTGCACTGTGCATCATTCCTTTGTATATTATTATTATTATTATTGTTATTATTATTATTATTATTATCCCTTTCTTTTCTGTCCTGTTAAACTGTTTCCATCTCAGCCCTTTAATTTTACCTTTTTCCCCCCAGTTCTCTCCCCATCTCACTGGGACAGGAGGACAGTAAGTGGCTGTGTGTTTAAAGCTGCCTGTCAGGTTAAACCACTCCACATGTCCTGTCAGATATTTCTGTACAGTGATGCCCAACAGCACAGAAACTGTAATGGGTGAATTCTCATCGTTTTTAACTGTATTAATAATTGATCCATCATTATAGACCTGGGTACCGTGAGTAAACAAATAGAATAATGGATCTGGATCTTCCACTGAGAGACACAGATCCCACATTGTCTCTGTTTAATATGCAAAGTAATGCCAGCAGGATGAACACCTAGAAAAGCGTCTCATTAATATTAAAAAAAATGTATAATTAGAGTTGGTTCTTTTATTTCAGGGGGAAAAAAACGTTGCTTGTAACAAAAACCTATATTGCAGAAACCTTTTTTTGTCAGATGTTGCAATTAGCAAAGCTCCTCAGGCACTTCCCATGTTTGCCTCCTTTCCACTGAGAAAATGGGTAAACAAGCTTTTGGAATCAACACTTTTCATATCATTTTTTACAATAATATAAAGTTTCAGATGGAAAAAAATTGTGATTGTTTAAAAGAAAATTGCAGAGAAAAGAAATTCCAGATTTTTTTCTCGTTATTAGTGCGAGTCTGCCTCTAAAACAAACCTTTTCTGATCCTGCTTTATATCCAAAGGGTAGAATGCTCCAGGAATGTCTACCAGCTGGAGAACTGAGAGTTTACATTTTCCCCAGGAGAAAGGAAAGTGGAACAAATTATGGCACATTCACCTGAGAATCTTCCAGAACTGTTTGTAAATGTTGCTAAGCAGTTGTGTGTAGGTGCCAGGTGTGCCCACTTTTGTTTGATCCTGTGTGTTCTTAAGATACTTTTACATAATTAAATTGCCATTTCTTTTCTTTGAATTACAGGTAATTCAAAGGTAATTTACAGTTAATTTACATAACTCATATGATTAAACTACAGCTGGGCAGATACTTTGCCACACTTTCCCCTCCATGCACTCCTTCCAGAGTAAACACCAAGAGGGGATTATTTCCCCACCTTAGTGAAGTTGTTTAGGGAGTCAGTCCCTAAAGGGCAGCTAATGTACCTTCCTGGGGGTGTGTGTGTTTAATATCAGTTCATGACCCCCAGTAACTCTGAAGTCCATTGTCCCATTTCAGCAGAGAGTGGCAGAGGAAAATGATTGGGAATATCACTTGTTGGAAGTTCAGATGTAGCACTGGGGAAGCATCTTTGGCCTGTCTTTTTTCTTACTCTCATCCTCAGTGTCCTCTTGTTGCTCCCTCTGAGGATCCAGAGCGAGCTGGAGTGGGGAGTTTGTATTGGAGGATCATTTCAAATGCACTTCTCAGAGTGTGAGCAGAGGTTTGGAGCTTCAGCATCCCCCATTTTTGCTGCTCTCTTGCTTGTGGATTGGGTATTTCCTGACTAGAGTTAGAATACAGCCTCACATCCCAGCTGAACATGCAGCACAATGATCAAAGTGCAACAAAGTGTATTTGAAGGTTTTGGGCAGGTGAACATTTAGGAGGAGAAGATGAATTAGAACCTTGAGGTCCTGGTGGTTTGTTATGTAGCTCCACCAACATCCTGCACCTTGGCTTCCTCTCCTGTAAAATGAAGTGCCTGTCTTGTCATCTTTTATTAGGGCTTTAGAGATCTATGCCATTTTTATTTGCTGTTGCTCTTCTGCCCTTCACTTGTGTTATCTTTTCTTGTGTTTTAAAAGCAGGAACATTAGACCTGTGCTACTCAAATAACTGCAGCTCATGAAGGGCCCTTTACTCGCTATTGATAACAAGTGAAGCAGGGGATATTTTGATTCTGTTCTGTCTTGATAAGGGGGCTGTGATGGGTGAGTTAAGAGAAAATAAGTAGAGCATATGTAGTAATAAATTACTATCTTGACAGATTTGACATATCTCCACCCATGTACTGAAGATGAGTTGAGAGATGTGTGTATGATTAACGTTGCTTAAATGGGTGGTGTCTGAATTAGCATATTGTGCTGTAGGCACTGGAAGCTTCTGTATTTTGTAGCAATACCGAGCAATTAAACTGCACTTTACATCCTCAAAGTACTTGGAACACGGGAGATTATGTTCCATTAAAGACTGGGATAGATTTTCCATACCTGGGAGATGGAGAAAATGCACGATGCTGACCATGAGCACAGCAGTGTTTGTGGCAGGGGGAGTTGCCAGAAAGACACTGCAGTTCAATATTTTATAGCCAGATATTTTTGATAAGAAATGTTGTTACACAAGAGTGGCCTGGCTGAGAACTTGAACGTGCTGTAGGAAGAGCTGTTGCTTCTCTCTTGTCTGAGAACTCATTCCTGCAAACATTTAGGTGTGTAGTTGGCTCAACTTTGAGCAGAGGACTTCTTCCACTTGATTCCCACAAATACTAACATGGATCAGGGAGAGAAAGAAATGTGGCCTTCTTTTTCCTTGATATGTGCACTAAATGTGACACCTGCAACCAGCCAGCATGCCCTAACAGAGGCAGAGAGTTTGTTACTATTTTTCCCCTTCACATCAGGATTTTTTTTGAGAGGTCGTTTGATCTTTCAGGAGTTTTGGTTGTTGGTTGTTTTTTGTGATAAATGAGCCAGTGGACAAATCTGGAGTGATTCTAAGCATTTCCTCAGACTCAGCAGCTCTCAGTGCACACAGCAGCACTGCAGGAGCACAGCTCTTCATTAGGTTTAAGATGAGCTGCCTTTAATCCAGGCCTATTTCTGACACAGCAGCAGTTACTCTAATAGATGAATGTGTTGCATTCTTTTTTCTTTACCATTGTTTCCTATTTTTTTCTTCAAAGAAGCCTTTTTTTTTTTTTTTTTTTTTACATTTACAAGAGAGAAACTGAAATCCTTTGATCTCTACAATGTATGTACTATTTATACCAGAGATGGGGAAACTGCTTTTGTCTAATTATTTTTGACATCTTGCAAATATTTGCAAAATTCTTCATGGGGATTAAAAAGATCCACAGAGTTCAATCTCTCTGTGACAAAGAAACGGTGTTTTCAAAAGGCAAAACAATTGTTTGTTTGTTTTCTCTTAGAGAGATCCCAGACAATTATCTTCCAACATGGCACATTTTATCT
The DNA here is from genome assembly GCA_035583135.1 of Lophotriccus pileatus. Taxonomy (NCBI): domain Eukaryota; kingdom Metazoa; phylum Chordata; class Aves; order Passeriformes; family Tyrannidae; genus Lophotriccus; species Lophotriccus pileatus. The sequence continues at coordinate 10,320,829 of JAWWES010000051.1, forward strand.
GAGATAGCTCATGAGCACATCACATTTTTAGAATATCAGTAGGTTTCCATAAATAGAACTGCACCTTACAAGATCAAATAGAACAGTGATAAAATGGAGTGCATTTGGGAAGCATCAATTCCAGGTTTTTAGAATGTTTGACTCCAGCTTTGTAAAAACTGTTCTCTGCAAAAGCACCCGTTTTAATGTCCAGTATTTTTGAGCTTCTGTTACTTGTTAGAACAAAGTTTTTGAGGTTGTCAGTGCTGTGTTGCCCTCCACTGACTTATAGAACATTTATTAATTTACATGTATTTATTTATTATGCAAAATAAGTACAAGTGAGTAATTACTTCCATTTCAAGGAATAGCCATAATTACCAACTCTCACTAAGACTGAAACTCCTCATTTTGCTTCTGGAGGTTTTTTAGTGTCAAGTGAGTCAAGCGAACGTGAGTCAAGTTCTGGGTGAGTCAAGTGAATTTGGAGTTTATCAGTTTCCACCAAAATAAAAAAAAATCAATTCTAGTCTTCACAGTTTCAGAATCTTGAGAATATTGTCCATATGGCCACAAAATGAGAAGCTGAACTTTGTTATTTAAAGCTCATTGTTTTTTGCTTCCTCATGGGATATGTAACACTTGGGATAGGAGACTGGGCAGGAGGTTTGGGGAGCATAGGGAAGGAATCAGATGTGTGCTCCTAGGCAGGAAACATCTCCAGTGGCAGGCAGAATTACCTTGGTTAAGAGTAAATCAACTATTTTGGAGAATTCTGGACATTTTCTTTAGTGAGAATGGATAATTTCCATTTTCAACTTTGTTATTTTCTGAATCTTCCGAGTTTTTATCCACTTATACAACTGTGCACTGACAGATCAGAACAAAATAATAATAATATACAGCTTCCCATTGGTTACCAAAATTGTCCTTTTTAAACTAATGTACAAAATGTGGAAAAATTGAGTCATAAGTGGTTCTGTACTACAGAGTAGATATTTTTCTACCTTCTTTAAAATGTTTGTGTTTTGTCCATGGAACTGAGAGCATCACTATAAAACTGAGGCACGTAATGTCTTTAATAATACACATATAGACATTATTTCCTTGGTAAATCTTTCTGGTCTCTTAGAGAAGTTGTATTTCTTAGACATGACATGAGCCAGACAGCACGAGCTGCAGCAAATCCCAGGCAATCCATTAAGAATGTCACACCGTGTTCCTCATTCCGTGTCCTTTCCAAGGTGAACAGAAGCGTCATCAGCAAGTGGTTTGTGAAGGTGTCTGTGAGTGTTGGCAGGTAAATAATTTTTTTAAAGCAAAGTTAACAGTCCATGTAATCATGTGCATCAATCTGATTTCTGTGGAGGCTGCTGTGCTCCTTAGGCTGCTCTGGTGAGGAGCCCAAAACGTGCCAGACAAATGGGAGCACGAGGCTGGCAAAGGAGCACAGGGAGAGCAGGCAGGGGAGCAGAAAGGAGGGGATATAAACCCCAAAACTGGGAGAGACACGGGGGCTGTGCCAGAGCTGTGCAGAAGGAATCAGAGGCCTCACAGGTTTGCAGGAGGCTGTTCTGAGAATGTCAGAAGAGTGATAATGCTCCTTTCAGAGAGAGGGAAATAGCAAAATAACCAAGAGGTTGTGTACGAAGAATCTGTGCAGCTTCAAATGCCTTTCACCCTTCTAACATCTGTATCAGCTGGTTCATCTGAGTCTGGAGAGGTGTGTGCTGATGTTATTGGGCATCAAGAGTCTGATCCTGCAGAACCAGCTCAGCTCTTGTCTGTTTGGAAGGGTTCCTTCAGGCCTGACTGACTTTTAATGGTGTCAATCATTAAAGGAGGATCTTCCTTGATGTTTGCAAAGGGCAGCATAACCCACACAGCAGACCCTGGCAGTTTTGTCACAGGGAGATCTTGTGTCACATCTTTCTAACACAGATCAGCTTGAAAACACTTCCAACACGAGGTTCCTTCAGCAGCAGGCAGCGCTCAGTGCTATTTACTGTGATCAGACAGGTCCTAATGGCAGCCCATGGCTATGGGTAAGTTCATTAGGTCTTCCAGTGTGTTTTTACAATAAATATTATTTCAAAAATGCTATTTCATATCTCCTGCTGAATCACATAATACATTGCACTGAGGACCTCTGTACTTGAGTTGACTTTTCACTGCTTCTTCTCCAGCTGAACTGCAGTGCTTCTATCTCCCCTTGCAGCCCCTCAGAGCTGCAGCTTGTGTGGTTTTTCCAAGTGAGTGATGGCCCAGAGCTGTCACTCTAAGGATGTATTACTCACTCAGGGTATTTACATCTTGAGCTGGACTGACAAGAAGATGAAAAGGAGGCTTGGTTGTTTGGCCAGCTTTTGTTTTATAATTTAAAACAGTTTTTGTATTCATGCATTGCATCCCTGTTTCAGAGGGTCTCTATTTCATGGAGGAGATGCAAAAAAATTATAGTTCCCACATCTCACATTTCTTTTAAAATATTGTGTAATAATCACAAACAGGGCACTGATAAAGAAGAATTAGAAATCTATTTCTTATTAACCATCTGTGTTTTAAAACTGTGTATTTCAATAGCAGGATAAAGCAGGCATACAGAAAACATAAGAGAAATTATATTTGACTACAAGCCTTCTAGGTCAAATATTTCACAGGATGTCAGAAGTTAGTAGAAATTTTCACAGATGTTTCCATTTCCTGCTTGGAAGACAGGTACCTAAAAGCAGTCTGAATTTTTTGTGGAAACCCAGTGACTCCAGAGAGTGTTTGTAATATGTCCCATTTGTAAACCATCAAGAGCCTGGAGATAATTGAGGCCATTTCGAAAAGCAGTAGTTTAGTTTTCAAGAATCAGTGAAGAAGACCCCACTCTCAGTTATTCCTTGTCCTGCAGGACACTCCAAGGATCTCCTGGTGCCCAGACTCGGGTGTGCTGGGAGCACAGAGGGAAACATGGTCCATGCTAAGGAGAGGTTGGTGTAAATGAAATAACAAACCTTGGCACTCCGTGGTTTGTTCTATCAGCACCACGCACAGTTTTGCAAATGCTCCCCAGAAGTCTCCTTGGCTCAGACCATACAAACACAGAGAGCAGCAGAAAGTGCCCTGAAAATGTCCCAGGAAATCCTGCTCCTGGAGAGATTTACAAAAGCAATTTGATCTTTTCTCCCACCAGAAGCATGTTGTAGTTTGGTTTTGTTTTATTTTTAACCCTTCTCTTACCATCCCATCCTCAGCCACAAATACATTCTACAGCATTTCTGCCCTGCATGTTTTTCAGCAGCCATGAGGTATTTGAAATCTGGCAAGGCTGAATATCTTCTTTCACTTATACATCAACTATTCACAGGAATTTTTCATTCTTCAAGTTATATCTCATGGCTCTGAATATTAACCCAAGACCTCAAACACCTCATCAACCTCCTGTAACTGAGTAGCAAAGCTAATTTTAACTTAATCCTTTAAAAATTAGGCAGATACTTGGAATGTAGAAATTCTGTCTCATGAATTAATGTGGATGCTGAGCCAGATCATCAGCTGACCAACATTCATTTATAGGTCTTGCTAACATAAATATACATTGCTGTGTACTGAAAACCTTCAAGTACTTGCAGAAAAACATATGTCTGGTGGTATGCTCTGGGTGTGCCATCTGTCCTGCTACCTTGCTAGCAAATACAAAGATGCAGTATCTGCTGCAAAACATTCACCATCTGAAGTGAATAAAGAAATTATGGTGGAAGGAAAGCTTGTCCACACAGAAGGAAAATCATGTTGGGAGCACTGGGAATGACAGTGTTTCTCCTACAAGCCTCTCTTGCCACAGTGAGGGCGACCTGCCTGCCCGTGTCTCTGTAATGAACTCCGAGAGAATAACAGGGATTAAGCCCAGCATTGATGTTTGTGTTTAAATTGAGCTGGTGCAGAGGTTTTTAAAGCCTGGTGGGATTATTTGTTTCTGTGCATTCGTATTTGTCATGTCAGTGAAGAGACCATTCTTCAGCTGAAACAACTGGATTTAAGAGGTACCTTTTTGGCTGCTTTTAAGCATCTGCTGTAATTGCCAGAGAGATCTGAATAGTGTCTTCCCAAGAGGAAGGCAGAATGGAGTCCATGCTGGGATAAGGAAAGAAATAAGTGGTCCATCTGAAGGTTTTCTGGTAAGAACTGAGGCATGGTATGAAAAATGTGACAGCACCCAGGATGGAAAGGAAGGTAACGTTCCAGATGACAGGGCATGCAAATAAGTCTCTCATGCTTGTAGACACCACAGCAATTCTCATTTTTTAATCCAAAAAGAATAGTCACTCACATCATTTCCTTCCACGGCAAAGAGCTGGCTTGGTAACACGACCTTGTGCTACCGCTCAGGGTCACGAATTCACACAGGCATGTCCTTGCTCTCTTGTTGAGCCCTCATGCCTTGCCCTGTTCCCACTGCAGGGAGGTCAGGTCGCTTTACAAGTCCCTTCCCTTTCCTGGAGCTGCCCAGGAGCCATGGTCTGCTGCTCCTGTTCCACCCAATTAGTGCCTCTCCGTGCAGCATCTCCTGTCACTCACTGCCGTGCCAGTGGAGATGCTCCCAGCAATGCCAGTTCAACAAAGGGGAGACAAACACCCTAATGGTTGCCAGCAGCTGAAGTGAGGCTGAGGCAGAATAACCCTTTCAAGTACTTTAGGCACTGCTGAAATATTCACATACACAAGAACAAATCACTGAACGTATACACGGGTGGCAAAGCGACATCTGAGCTCCCCCTTTGGTATCAGCTGTAGTTGCCCTGTTGCCAGAGGCAGGGATGTTCTCTATTGAATGGAAAGCTTCGGGACTTGGCTGTGCATCCCCTTCTACTGGGAAACCAGGCAGCCAAGCACATTCCAATTGCCCTGCCTTCCACAGCTCCTCAGGTCAGCAGGAGAGTGTTACGGACCAGGAGGAGCCGCTGCCAGTCCGGCCCACAGACGCTGCAGGCCCTGATCTCTGCTGTTGTGGCACCACAAAACAGGAGCAACAGCTTTTTCACAGTGAAGAGGCAGAAATTAATCATTCTTGGGAGAGAAGAAAAGTAAAAGTGTCTCTGAACAAGCCCACCTGCAGACATCAGTAAGTGCTTCACACAGGTTCCCGTTCCAGCAGCCTCCCCTCCTGTCTCTCCATCCCCACGTGCTGCAGCTGTGGTGCTGCTTAACTTGTCCATTTACAGCTGCAGTAGAGCTCTGGATTTCATTTTCTACAAAGTTTCAAATGAAAAAAAAGTGTCTCCTACCTTACCAAGTCTGACTTTGACTCCCTAACCTGATATTTAAGGGCTGACACATGCATTCCTTCCTACATTGTTTAGAGTTTCCTGCTCATAGACTCCTCTAACTAGAACATAAATTCTGGAGCTGGGATGGTGATGTCGTACATCACACGCTGTTTAACTCTGACATGAAATCCTTCATCTTCAGGCATGCAAATCTGCTGCAGATATATGATCCAGTTTATGTGTTTGCATACTAAAACCACAGGAAAGAGTTGAGTCATTGCTTCAAAAAATGCATTCAAAAGTTTAAACAAATTAATCCCCCCATTGCCAATTTCTCATCCTAATGAAAAATTCTGATTGCTAATATTCATTTAACCTGTGTTATAGTACATTGTAATATATGTTCAAATGTGTTACATTATATAATGATATAGCAGTATCAAGCCCTCTACCCATGAAAAAAATCTCTGCATTAAAAGACATCAAAAGTCCTCTTTGCTCTGGGATTCCACATTCCTTTAAGCCACCTGTGGTGGCCTTGCATGTTACAGGTGTGTCACTGTTATCTAGTCCATTCTCCTCTCCTGATGTTCAGGTATATTTTGATCATTCTTACAGGCAGTTTGTTCCCACACTAATATTAGAAAACTGACCCTTTTCTCTTTCCCTTAATGAAGGTGAAATGATACACTTGCCTCTCCACACACAGGGAGAACAACTCAGTGGCAACATATTCAAAAAACCTGGTTGTCCTTATCTCTCCCTCAGTGCTCTCTTTACTTCAGCAAAGCAGTCCAGGGTTTTTGTTCCCATCTCCTGCCATTTTAGTCCCTCTCCTCTGACTTCTCTTCATCTTATCAACAGCTTTCCCAAAGCATGAATTTCCAATCCAGAGACAATTTGCTTCAGCTGAAGCAAACACTTACTACCTGTATTTCAACAAGATCGTATCTATTTTATATTTTTCTGTAATAACATGGCCTTATTGATTGCTACAGAGTTTATGGCCACTATAACTCCCACAAACCTTCTGCATTATGATACATGTTATAAACTTATCTGACTAAAGTACTTAGCCATTATTTGATTGGATTTCATCTTGTGTTTGTCTTGTATCTAATTTGCCAATTATTCATGGGAAACCTCAGCCTCATGATGAGAAGATGTAGGATATCTAATACTTCATATGATCAAGGTTTGCCAAGGAGAGAAAACGGTTCTGTAATGCTGCACCTGACATCAAAGGCTTTGGATTTGCATTCCAAACCTATCAATGATTTCCTATTAATATAAAACTTTAAACAAAGAAAACAATAAGTGTCAAATGCCAATCGAAAGTGTTGCAAGTTATTTGGCGTAATGTGGCTCATAGACCAGGTTAGATTTATAGCAATGTCAATGTAGGGGGGATTTTTAAGCATCATTATATACTGTGTTCCTGTTGATGCTTCTCCACTTATTGCTGTGGTAATACATTTGGCACAAGGGACATATATAATGTTAACATTTCCATGATATACATACCCAATAAAAGCTTTTTCAATTTCATTATTTTGACAGGCACATTCCATTAGTACATCCACAACAATAATGTCCCTTTTTTTTCTGGATCTAAGAGAAGAGGATTATTAAAAATTACAGACAACACCCCTATACACTTAATCTCTCCAAATTCACTTTACGATTGCTGTCAACATCAATAATATCAGACAGTATAATCAGGTTTGTATAAAACACCAGAACTCGTATATTTTCCAAATGGGATTTGTTTCCCCACCTAACAGTGCAACTGTTTGGGTTTGGGGATTTTTTGTGTGTGTCAGGAAATGATGCTCCAAGTGCCTGTGGAGAATAGCTGTGCTGTGTGACAGCCAGGCTGCAGCTCCTTCATCTCATCCCAGTCTCCACATTGTACCCTTGGTCCACCTTTCCATTTCAAAACCCATGTCATAGATAATGAGGGGAGCAGGGAGAGGAGACAGCTCAGAGAATCCATGTCCCTTCTTCAGCCATAGCCAAAAGCACCAGGGTAACACAGCAGTGGGGAAATCAGAGTTGATTGAGAACTCATTTGTACTGATGTTTTAGTCCTCAGTGGGAAATGGAAGCTAAAATAATTTCTGTGGACAAATAACATGGCAAGTGATTTTCCCCTGGATTTTAAAGAATGTTGTGTATTTACAGTGCATGAAAAACACTCCCATCACCAGGGATACTGCATGTCCAGCTGCCCTGGGAGCATCCAAAACACAGAGCTTGGTAAACTCAGCTCTTATTAATTTTGATACTTGGAGCAATTGAATCCTTTGAAAATCCACATTTTTATTAAGAAATTCTGAAAAAAAACCCTCATATTATTTTCATATGCATTACTCTTAAATCAAACCATGCCTAGTGATTTAACCTTTATTTTTATTGATATCACTATTCAATATCAGTATACCCTCTTATTCTGACCAGCCTTGTATGGAACATTTTTAAAATCAGTTTCTGTCATGCCATTGAACAAAATAACTGTGTGCACCCCATTTCATACCGGATTTATCAGTTAATCTATCAAACTAAGCACAATTTACTTTTTCCATGAGGTTCCTGAAAAGTCAAGTTAAGTCTGAGAAACTGGAGTTTGGTACTGGACTCTGATATGCTTTTCCAACAGTTCTGAGTTGTCAGGCAAAGATTACAAAGATAGAGGGGCATCTGTATCTTAAATGTAGAGTGGTTCAAACTGGGAAGTGACTTAGACACTGCTAAATGTTGTCTCTACAACAGGTTTGCAACCATGTGTTGGTAAGTAGAGGTTGCTCATTGGCACTTGGGATTGAAGAATATTCTTCTGTATTCTACATTCATTGCAAATATTTCTGACAGAGGAGACATAACATAGGATGACTCTGGTGTTTAGCCATACCTGGTTGATAGCACACATGTTTAAGTGTCACAGGAACGATGATCCCTGATCCCAGCACCGCCGGGGCTGCAGTCAGACAACCTCGTTCCTCTTTTCCTGACTCCCAGTTTGTAAACCCTGAGATAGATGTGTCAGATACGTGTATATGGATACAGATCAGAGGGGTGAGTGCACACACTGACAGGACACTAATTAAATTGATCCACAGCTAGTGATCATCTCCTCTGAGTGGGGAATTCTGCATGTGAGGAGAGGAGCTGCCTTCTTTTCTCTAGTTCAAGAGGCACCAAGTCTGTCTCTGCTCCAGACAGTGAGTGCCACCTGCTGTGCCTCCACTGCCTGGGAGCTGCCAGGAATTCACAACTTAACCTGGATACACCTGAACAAATAGAATCCTCTGCAGCAACTCCAAAATTTGCTGCTGCACCAGAACCAGTGTCTTAGTTCTGACCTAAAATCTGTAGAACTTCTCATAGCTTAGATAGAAAACTGACTGCATTTCCTATGCAAGTGTATGGAAATTTGGTTAAGTAATGGTTCTTCCATCAGCTACATGGTTATTCAAGTCTTTTAATAATTAGAGATTCAGGGAACCTAAAGGCCCCGGGTTTTTTTTTGCTAAAGGCTCCAAAGATAGGCTGTGATCAAACCTTGATTAAGATCAAAAAGTACAAATACCAAAGCAGTTGACAGTGTTGATATTTAGCAAAATAAAACCTGTTTACATTTCTGATCATCATCTCAGCAATCCAAAGCAAGAAAAAGGGTTTATAAAGGCACCTCTCAACATTTTCTTACCAAGAGAAACTTCATGAGTAATTCTCAGAAAATGTGCTTTCTGTGGGTGCAACAAACCCTTAAGTGACTGTGAGAAGACAAATACTAGAAGAACACAGAAGAAGCTGGGTTTAATAAAGTATTTAATATTCTGTAATATGCCAGACAGAGCTATCATTTTGCATCCTTGGAAACAGCACTGTGCTCTCAGGGAGACAGAGAACTGTACAGAAATAACAGTGAGAGGGTTCCTTGAGAAACTCTTACCAGAGAGGTTATGCAAATGCACAGCGTTCTGCATGAAATTCCTTTTTCCCAGTAAAAAGGCATCTCCAGGCCAAAATAAGACAGGCATGACCTCTCTGATGGGTAGGACAGGACAAAGGGATTACAATCAGAAGCCAGAAACGCTGAAGTTTGACTAAAATCAAAACCGGTTCAAGAAAGGAATTCCAGTCAGTCTATTGGCCTTTGAATTTCACTCCAGCAGGAGATTAGAGCCTGAAAATGTACTTCTAGTGACTGCACAGGAAACTTTGCTGCTGTTCTACAAGAGGGATTTGCCTGTAAGCAAAAAGATACAGGTTTGCCTGCCTTGCTTGGAGTCTGAGCCAGTGACCATAGAATTAATAATATGATTTTTCTTACTTCAGAGAGCTTCCATGCAGACAGTTCCCAACAAAAAAATGAAACACGTGAAATTAAGAAGGAAAACCAGTTCAAGGTCAAAAGATTTTACAAGTGATGAGCTAACCCTCTAGGACTATGTATACTTAATGCATATTGATCAGCATCTCATGAACGAAGGATTTAGGATGAATCCATACTTTATTGCAAACCTTTCTTCCAAACTATTAGATTTTTGTGTTTATAGACCAGATTTGTAATTTAAGGGAAGGATTTAGGGAGCCTAAGGGATGTAAGCACTCAGCTGTTTATGAAGTTCAATGGCATTTGAGTGTCTGGGTCCCTCGGGCTCCAGTCTGAATTCCAACTGTAACTTATTGACAAGAGTCTTTCAGTTCAGAAAGCACAAAGTGATTGCCCTTTATAATAACAGAATATTTGTTTTGTAGGCATAGCAATAATCTGGTCTGTCTTCCAGAGACTATTTTGTGGTCACAATCAGGATAACTAACACAATGTAACTCACCGGAAAATTCAGCTCTGTGCGTGTGGGAATGCTGACTCTACGGCAGGTTTAGGGGCACAAGTTCCTGCCTAAAAGACAGTATCACCTGCTCCATCTTCTCACACCCCAAAAACCTTGTCACTCTTGTCTGCTCCCTGACCACATCTATTCAGCAGACCTTCAACACAGGCCAGAAATGCTTCCTCAGCATCTTTAAGGTGGGCCTGATCCAAGGCTTTATTCCCAGCTCCCTTTCCCCAGGAATTGATCTGATTCCAGAAACTACCCCAGTCCATCATGTCCGTGCTGCTGTCCAGCTGTCAGAGTCTAAATTACACCTCAGGACATAAACCCAAGAGTGAGGTGTGATGGAGATGGATCTGCAGTGGTGGGTAAAGATCCACTTTGTCTTCTGGTCTTTATAGGTAGATTTTGCAGGTGTACATTCTGATAAATACCTGCATGTGCACAACAATATCTTCATGTAGTTCCCCCTGCAAGGGAGCTACACGTGGTGTGTGCTCTGGAGAAGGAAGCAAACAGGGCTTAGAGGCACATCCTGCTGTCCTGAGAGCTGGGCTGCCCATGGGGAGGGAACAAATGCCTGCTTTGTGGTTCTTCATGTCAGATAGAGGATATGAAAGTTCACAGCTGTCATTGCATAACATTCCTTGACTACCAAAATGTCTCTTAAAAAGTGCAAAGAGACAGCAGGGAAATAGGATGCCCTCACAATGGGGCAAAAATAAGGCTGGAGGTAGCTCTGATAGGAATATTTAATGTCTGTGAGTTGCTCTGGCAGCTCAGCACATCCCTTTGACACAGTGCTACAAACAGTGATTACTGCTTGTCTGAGGGTGTAGGGAGGGAAATTCTAAGGCAAAGTTAATTTGCATCTTAAAATAGTTTCCTCTTTAAAAGCACACCATGGTAACAAAGTTTCAGTATTGTAATGATTAATGTCACCACACTGCACTGACTCCACTGCCTCGTAATTAAAGAGAAGATATTCAGTTGTATAGTGCTTGAATATGATAATGCTTTATGTATTAACTCGTTCACCTCGCAATTTCTTGACCTATTTCTCATTTTTAGAGGCCACCATGATGGAATGTGTACAGCAGCAGAGGTTCTGAGAGCAGTCCCTGAGTCGTCCTGGGGGAGGGAGAGACACTGTTGCTACTGGCTTTGTTTCAGCCTTTCTGATAAACTGAAATCAGAACCTGCAAGTACATTTTCTGAGGGCTTTCTAAGCACTCCAATCTAAGTGAGTGACTGGTTACTTCATTCCCAGAGTGTGGTTATAAAAATTTGCCATGAACCAAACGACAGCTGAAAAGGAAAAGTGAGAGCTCTGCTGCTCCTTTTGTTGTGAGTTGCCACTTGGTGATTGTAGGATTTGAAGAAGAGAAAACACTTAAACTCCTGTTCAAACACACCTTCCCTGCTAATCCAGAAATGATAAAGAATATAGCCTGAATTTTGAGCGTTCAAACAAAATTCCCAATCATGATGTCCCTCTGTCATGTGAAAAACCACCTGCCTTGAAAGACCTTGGGATTTTAAATCAGTAGATGTGTGTGTTTGGGTTTTCCACCTGTTTCTGTGAATGTCTCACTCTGATGTTTGCCAAGTGTCTTGCACAAACTATTTGAATGCCTAAAGTTAACCAGGGAAGCTCAAGATGCTGAAATAAAGTCAAGCACAGGATTGTTTCGCCCTCATTATGGTCTTGTTAGCAAATATCCAGCAACCTCCTAGCAGGGTGTCACTTTTCCTCCTCATTTCTCGTATAACTGGCTTCTCTACATGAAAGCACAGACTATAAATAATATTGGATCTTTAGCTTAAAAAATGCATATCCTGATGAATACCCTGATGAATATTTATTCAGCACATTAAAAATACCATCCATGCCTGGCTTTCATTTGGCTCATAAACCTGAATATTGCAAAAACCTTAAAGACAATATTTATTCAGCACATCAGCAAAGCATCAGCTGAGGAAATTTCATATTTCTGTTTGGGATAAGTACACACATCCTATTACTGTCCTGTGGAAACACTTCATAATCTTTGGAAGTATTTCTTTGAGACAGACAGGACTGCTCCCACTTCACAGCTGGAGAGATGTAGTAGACAGATTTACGGCATTTAATTTCCACTAATTCCAATGCAGGTAGATGCTGAATAGTTTATTAAAATCTGACTGCAAGTATCTCACCCAGGGTCACAGAGGTATCCCCTGAAGCAGGATTTTCAAAGTTGTGAATCAGCATTCTTATTTTCCCCTCCTGCTGAGGATACTTTATATTTGAGTACCATGACTGGGTGTACACAGCAGTATCACCTTGGGTTTTCAGTTCAGTCTTGAGCCAAACCTTCCCCGTTATCCATCACACCGTGGTGGTATTTGTTCTCTGGCTCTGCTTTGGAGCCACCTGGATCTTCAAGTAAGAAAACTGAAATAATTTCTTAGTAATTGACCTTGGCAGTGTTTCCCAGCTGCTGTGATGGATGTGTGCTCCTTTTCCTGTTTGCTTGGAACAAGATGTAAACTCAAACTGTCTCCTCCACCTGAGGTCCTGATTTTCTTGGGAAAAGGCACTGCCGTGCCTGGACAGGGATTTTGCAGTTTGAGTCCTAAAGCATGGAGTTGCTCTGGAGACACAGCCCCTCCTGGGGCAGTGATGTCCGTGTTTGCCTCCCACTCGGCCCAGGACAGTGCACTCCTAACAAGCAACATTTGCCTTTTTAGCTTCAGTGTTTAGTCCCTCCAGAATCCTTGATTCTTGTTTATTCCTGTTTGGATTTGAGGACAGAATCCCTTATACTGTGATTTCTAAGCATATCTGAATAAGTTGCCCATATTCTACAGCCCAGACTTCCTCATCTTCTGACATCACTGGGAAAGTTTAGCATGTTTGTTCCAAACTCCATGTGTTTGTCTCCTATAAATGTATATTTTTCAAAACATCCTCTCCTCAATAAGACACGGTTCCTATTGTGTCCTGCTGGCATCTGTGAATAGACTGTCCTGGTCCCAGTCATGGATGCTCTGACCAAGAAATGTGTAGGGTCCCATCTCCTCCATTTGCTCCATCTGATCACACCTTGCCAGAATCACCCCTGATTTTCTCTAAAATAACAAAAAGAAGAATCAGCCATTGGAGTGGGAAATTCTTTCCACTGCAGATGGAAATAGGAATTCACTTGTCGCTACTGCTTTCAAATGAATTTCTAAATGAAAAACCCTTTTATACTGTCAGTACTCTGACATGGAGATGACAGGTTCTGTTGGTTTTCCATCAGTTACAGCCTGTGTTAGCAGCTTTTCAGGATCCAGGATACACTACAGTTTCTACACTACAAGCCACTTCTTTGTGTTCCCTCTTTGCTAGGAGCAACTGTGAGTGCTGGTGCCTTGAAATATGTTTACCATTTTTTTTTACATATAAAATTCTGTACCATGTTCTTCAGAAGATTTGTTGGTGCAGCTTCCACAATCACCTTGTGTTCTTTTCCAGATCCCTTCTACATGCAATTCAATTAAATAGCTTGATGGTGTTTGTATTAATCTAAGCAGCATTTTTGGCAACAAGACAAGCTGAACTGGCCTGAGTTTTTGTGGGTTTATGATAGTCCTGGATATAGTTGATGTTTCTTAAACAAAATGTTTCAAAACAAAAAACAGGGATGTTTTTAAATGTGAGACTCCCATCTCTGGCTATATGGAAGCTGTTCCAGGAAGGAGGCAAATATTGAAGGATAAAAAATACCCTTCCACCGATATCCTGAAAAATATGATGAAAAAAATTCCAAAGCACAAGTAGTAGTTTTGTGTCTAACTGTTCATGCTTTTCTTATGGAAGCACCTTGCAGCACTAATTAGGAACTAAATTTTCCTCTTTCAGGCTCTATCAAGGACTAAAAGATGCCTTTACAATACACAGGTAAGATTTATTGAGGTTTGATGGACACCAAGAAGGATGGTGAAGTGATCATCTCCAGTTCTGAAATAGGTAAGTTTAATGGTTTTTTGTACTTTTATATTAATATGCTCATCTCCCCTAATCCTAGACATTTTTCCTTTATCACTTCATTGGAATTAATTCAGAACTCAGAAATGTGGTGCTTGCCTTGCCAGCTGTTTACAAATCTCCCTCCACAGCTGAACTCCTGCATCCCAGAGCTGATTTGCAATAACTCTCCTAACTCAGCTCTTGGCCTTGCTGAAGGGGAAGCTTCAACTCTGACATTCTGTGGCACCTTGCAAATGCCTGGAAAAAAACCAAAACAGGAGTCTTTCAGGATCTTCATAATCTGGATTTGACCCAAGGGCCAAAGAAGGGTTTCTTGTGTAATTGCATTTCTCCATGATTTCACTTCTGGACAATAACTTGAGTGTCACAGGCAGCAGATTTCAAGTTAGGACATTTATACTAATCCCAAGTACTTTTACAGTATCAAGAACTACAGTTTTGCACTATCAGATGTCTCCCTAAGCCATGATCTGGGCATTTTGAGATACTGAATGAAGAGAGGGAAACTGATCTCCCCTAATTTGTGTTTCTTCTTTGAAGTATCCATTACCACAGAGTCTGTTCTGCTTATGGGGTTTATAGGTTTGAATAATGAATTCTGTCTATGGGATTTATAGGTTTGAATAGTAAAAATATATATCAGAATATGTAAAATGCTCAAATAGAAACTTATGTATTGAAATGTTCATATTGAAGGCCAGTTGCAAAGATAAATTCCTTTCCTGTGCTCAGAAGAGTTCACTTGCTGGTGTAAGTGGGTTCTACCATATGCTCTATACTTTCAGGAATTCTTTGAATAAAACTCTTTGGAAAGGCAAACAGGATAAAATGACCTGACAAAGTCCAGTGCAAATACAGATATAGAGATATATTTCTTATCAGTCATTGTTGCTGTCTCTTCATTGTCAAAAAACAGCGGACAAAAAGAAAGGTTTCTGTATAACGGACACAGAAAGGAAAAAAAATCAGAATATTTGCTTAAGATTTTTATCTTGGCCTTCTCACATCCCTTTTCCTCAGCAAGTGGTACTTTCCTTGCACAATGCTGATGAGGAAAGGGCTTTGTCTTGAGAAAGAAAGTGAGTGTATCAAAACACATATTTTTGTGATTCAGTTTGTTTTCAAATAGGGTACTTGCAATCCTTCCTTAGTTTTACTTCTTGGTACTGGCAGGTCAATAACTGGTCTACTTATGCCATCTCCTGGGTAATTAAAGAATTGCCTTCATGCAGGAAAAGCCTCTATCAAGAAGCATTAGTAATTATCAGTGCCTTGAAATAATTTGCTAATTGAATCCCTGAAGTAATTTTCTTTCTTATTTTATAGAATTTGGAACAATTCAAAAACTACTGAATTATTGGTAATGCACCATGTTCAGCTATTATGAATAATTGTAGGAAAAGGAGCTTTGTAATTGTGGTCCCACCAACACTGATATATTTAGTGAAGTTATGTTTTACAAAAAAAATACTTTTTTATGCTGATATTTTGCATAGGAGAGCCCTGTTTCCTCAAAAGAGTGGGGTATAATCTCTTGGGGATAATCAGAAAGAAGGAACAGATGTTGGCTGTGTTGCATAATATGTTACTGGAGATAACTGTGCCTTGTGACACTTCGTTTCTGATGTCAGTGGTAGAAGAACCTACAAAAAGCAGATGATTTTGTTTGATCTTCTTCTAATTTTAGCTTTGCAATTCTATTCATTCATTTAATCACCCTTATCAAATCTCACATTGGGTAATTTCACCTGTCTAGGGGACAAGGAAAAGGCTGAAGAGCCTTCACTGGCCTCTGTAGACTCATTTTCCTTCATTTTTCACAGTATAGGATGGTTTTCTTGCAAACTGGGGTTGGCTGCAGCATCCTCAGTGGGACAGGTGGCACAGACAAAGCCGAGGAAATCTAGAGATTTTTCCTCAGAGCAAAAAGTGTTTGGTGAATCTGAGTTTCCATTCACACCTCACAGGGGTAACTGGAAATTGTAGATTCCTACCACAGGTGTTAAGCAAAACAAAGTGGGCATCTGAAATGCTAAATATTCACATTTTCCAAGTGCCTTCTGGTCCCTAAGAAACCTGCATTCAGGATAGGATGAAGTGATTACAGTAGACATCATGGATTACGTTCTTCTGGGCATCCAGAAAGGACCTGCTCAGTCCCAGGTCAAGGTGTTGTGTTTCACTAACAGGGTTAGCACAGGATGTTTCCATTGTGAAGGCTTCTCATGACTTTTAAAAAGTAGGAAATAATGGGAGTGTGAAGAGCAGGAACAGCACAAGGAGGATGTACAGCACCTCCTCACCTGTGCTTTGAGTGTGCCTTCCCTCGATTTTCCCTAATCACCAGTTTTCCATCCAAGTGCTATGACAGGCTAAAATAGAAAGCCACACTGGAATGGCATAAATTTCTCATTTTTCTCAGTCTTCAGCATCAGCACACGTCAAGAAAGGAAAAGCCTATTTTCAGGGTTTTTGAGGGTGATTATGGCCTTTGAACTCAGTTGGGAAAGTTTGCCACTACCACACGTGCTACAGTGTCTGTTCCCTGCTTGCTCTCGGAAAACCTTCAGAAAAGCCCCCAGCTTGGCCCATGAGTTTTTTGAAACACGAAGCCAACACTCTGCTACTAAGTGTTTAATTATTAGGATTGTGAAATACAACACCACCTAAGGCATTAAGAGAGGGAACTAATTATAACTCTCTCAGCATGTGGTTTCCCCTTCACTGATAGAATCTCTTGTCATTTATTTGTCCTTTAAATGCCTTCTTATGATACCTTAATCAGGATAAATGGATCCTTCAGAGGGGAGAAAATGACCCTAAACTGGCACAGAAAGATTTGATTAAAACTTATACTCCTTCCGTGGCTGCCCAAAGATCCCAGGGGATCCCATTGCTCAGCAGAATACAGGAAATAGGAGAGAGGGAAAAGCTTTCTGTCCGTGAAAGAAAGACTGTATCAGTGATGTGCTGCCATCCCCTCTCTGTAGGACCAGCCTGTGATCAATGCCTCTTGTTCCCTTTAAAACTCAGTGTCAGAAGTTTGGTTGCAGAATGATTAATTTCCCCTTTTACTGATTGTGTGTCATTTGCTTTTAAGTAAGATCTTTATAAATGAGGCAAAACAGAGACAAAGATGAAGATTGTGCGGAGATAAACATTTGTGCTGCTGGGACTCCCACTGACTCGGGCACAGCAGGGGCCACAGGTAATGGGGATCCACAGGCCTCCTGATTAGACCTCTCGCTGTGAACAGGTAATTGGCACACCAGAGCCCATCACCAGCAGTTAGGGAACAGCAAGCCACGGAGGTGCTTGGTTTAAAGCAGACCCTGAACACACCAGAGGCTCCACACACTGCCTGTGCCACTGAGTGAACAAAGCACGGCTGAGGCCGTGGATGACACAGGTTGTGTTTGCACAGACAGCTCAGGGGTTGCTGCTGGGTGATTCTGGGGCACCAGGAACAAGCAGCGGGGCCGTGGGAACAGATGTGGCCAGTTGACTGGACTGAAGGTCACATCCCTCAGCTTTGAAGCCCAAATCTACTTAGGGTATCATCTCATGACAATCTGCAACAGCTTGAGGGGAAGAAGAGGGGCAGACACTGATCTCTGCTCTCTGTGACCATTGACAGGACCCAGGGGATGGCCTGAAGTTGTGTCAGGGCAGGGTTAGGTTGGATCTCCGGAAAAGGTTCTTCCCCCAGAGGGTGGTTGGGCACTGAACAGGCTCCCCAGGGCAGTGGGCACAGCACTGAGGCTGACAGAGTTCCAGGAGTGTTTGGATGATCCCCTCAGGCACAGGGTGTGACTCTGGGGGCTGTTCCTGTGCAGGGCCAAGGGTTGGACGTGGTGCTCCTTGTGGGTCCCTTCCAACTCAGCATATCCTGTGATCCTGTGATAATATTCAGCGTGGTCTGTGGCACAAGCAAACCTGCTGCCTCCAACACTTACCTCTTTTGTTGAGTTACTGTCTCCTGATGGAAACCTCAGCCTCACACAGTTAAGAGCCATTCACCGGCCAGCCTCCTTCAGTAATGTCTTTAAAGGTGTGATTGACACAAATGTGTGATGCAGGGAAGAAATGTGCTGATTTGTACCTCATTTTCACTTCCTAGTAATCACTGTATCTCATGAAAGCCTCTGGCATTAGCAGCTGAGGGTCTGATCACATGTAACCTTTGGTGGCTGCACACATGGCATGCTCCAAACCCAGCACAAGTTTACATGAACAATAAACACACAGAATACTTTCATTATTATTTTTAATCTTGCATAATTTTCAGAAGAAATAACAAAACACAGCATAATTCTAATTTTAGCAACATGGTTATCATTTGCAATAAAAACATCACCTCAGTTCTTAGCAGTGCTGCCAAATCACTGACCTGACTTGAAGTGTTCCACCTGGAATTATAGGTTAAGGCCAGTTTATCACAGGAGTGATTTATTGTGCAAACAGATCTTGCTGCTGGCATTTAGGAAAACGTAGCTGCCTGCCACTCAGCCAGATTCTTTTATCACACTTGACTGAAGCTTCCAGCCCTGAATTATTAGTTAATAATATCTGAGCAAAAGCATAATGCATGGTTTAAGTAAACTTTGAAACAGGAAAACAGTGTCTTAGCTACCAGACTTAGTGCTTGCCTTAGGCAAAGCATTTTTCTTTCAGCACAGAATTGTAGTAGAACAGAAGTAAGATTTGTGACTGATTCCACCACTTACTGCATGTATAACTCACCTAAAGGCAGAATACTCTGTCCTGAGCTATTGCCCCTCATCCCTGTAGTGTAACACAACAGCCCTGGTGCCATAACCGAGCATTGGTCAATCACACTCAGTCAGCCATGGCCAAACCTCAACATTTGAAAGTAACACACCTGTGGTTTCCTAATAGGGAAATTTCATACTGTCCCTTTCCACTGTTTTATAAGTGGTGCTTGAGGAAACCCATGGATTTTCTCCTCACAGTCTCTTGGGGCTCATTTGGAGCAGGGAGTTATTTCACTGAGAGGAATAACCACCTCTTGTCTGCCAACAATTTCGCGTTTACAGCAGTGCCATAATCCCAACAACCAGCAGGTGCCAGCACAGCACGCAAGCACCAAAAGGTGCCTTTTCCTGCTCGAAGGAGGGATGTGCAGACCTCTCCCGTCCGTGTGTGGGTACAGTCACACCAAGAGCAGAAGTTCTCTTTCTCCTCGGTGTTTCAGTGTCATATAGATGGAAAAATCAAACCAGATCCAAATGGCACCGTGCAAAAGTTAATCTTGGATTTAAAAGAGAACACTTACTGGAGACAGGATTATATTACTGGCCCAACAGGTAATTGACTTCTCTGTTCAAAACTGGCTCATTTCCATATGGAACAATGGAATTTCAAACCTAGATCTGGTTTTTTCCTTTCCATACTAAATTGAGGATCCTTCATTTCAAACCTTCTATTTTTGTAAGTCAGCACAAGTGTGCCAAAATCCTTCCATCATCTCTGCAGAGCAGAGTGAACCCTCCAGACATGTCACGTTCTTGGCTGCCCTTGTGCAAACAGTGCAGGCAGGAGGAATAAAAGGCCAGGTCCTCGTGGTGCAAACACTGCAAAGCTTTTCAAGTACAGATGGTTCTTTTTTCTGAAATTGTCAGTGCTCCTGCCAGAAGCCTTTGCATCACCATAAAGTCATCACATTATTCTGAAATTAATTGAATTATGAAGATCTCTTCTGACAGATTTCTTCCAGAGCAGAAAACCTTGGTCCCAGAGTGTTCAAAAAATCAACAGGCAGGTCATCACTGCTGATGGAGACAGAGCAGGGGGAGTCACTTCGCTCTAGTTCTCCTTCCTCAGAGTATCTGCAGGGTTCATCAGTGTCCCTGGAATCTTCCAGTGTGCTTTGGTCATACAGTTTCTAAAGAAGGGAACAAACAAGCCAAGTCGTCACAGAAGCTCCTACAGCCCTTTTGAAAAATAAGGGAATTCACGGCATGCAAATCAGACAGGAAAGCCAGGAAGTTACAGGGAAGAGTATGAACCTTCCTCTGGCAAGGAAAAGTTTGATGAAACTCTCAGCTGAATAAACTCCAGAGCCTGAACTTCCTCCAGGGTACAAATGAGGCAGAAAAGGGCATTGGATCCGCCCTGCACCAGAGAGCTGCCAAGGGACCCTGACTGCCATGGCATGGAGTCTGCCCAAGGAGGCATGACAGGAGGAGTTCAGCATTAATTTCTTACCTGACCCAGTGTTCTTTCCACTCTCTGTATGAGGTGATCCAGGTGTCTCGCTTGGAATGTCTCATAACCAGTGAAAGGGCAGTTCTGGAAGACAGGCACAGTATCTGAGGTTTGACCTGCACAAAATCACCTCCTACTAATTTTTTCAGATGCAAATAAGTTCAATTATCTTTCTCTCTGCTGCATCCATTTCTCTTGTGCTGCCTTCTCCAGTTACATTGCAACTTATTCTGTTTGGGAACTGTTTCTCCCTGGGAGTACCTTCTCCATGCATGCATAGAGTCACCAACTGTCGGCATTCTTCATCATCTCCAGTTGTTAAACCTCTTTCTTCTTCTGAATTTATCATTTCCTTTTCATTAATGGCACCAAACATGACTTCAAATCACATGGGCAAGCCTAGTTCCTAACTATGATCCTAAGGATTGAGAAATTGGGTCCTTACACATATATAAAAAAAGACTATTTTACACTTTCTTTGCCTGCTGTAAGATGAAGATTGATCTTAGAGTCTCTTTGTGATCCCTATGTACTTACAAACAAAACACATGGCAATCACCTATTGATGTGGACCAGAATTTCCTTCAGGAGTTCTTTACAATCAAAAGAGAATATAGTACAAAAATCCACAGTAAAAAACTCAGAAGTCTTCAAACCCCAGAAGTACATCTTACAGTCATAAAAACACTCATAAATCCTGTCCACAGTTTTACATTATTTTAGGTAGAAGTTGTTGACCAGCATGTTTTTGACAGAATAAAATTTTGTGCATATCAATTCAGGTACTGTGGTAAGAATTTTGGAAGAAATTACACTTCCTTATTTTCTAATTGAATGATGTTGCATTCCTCTTCCTACTGCTAGGATACCAATGTCTGTGGTATAAAAAAGGGCATTTACATCAGGAATCAGGCAGTTACCTCAGCAATCTCTTCTTTTCCAGTCTCCACAGACACAGGTGTTGGAGCAGCATGATGTGGAATATCCAGCTTAGCCTGCACACAGGGAGAGGGCTGGTGTTACTGAGGAACTGATCTGGGCTGGGAAGGATCACACATTTGCAGACTATTCCATTTTTCACTTCCATTTAGTCCCTTATTGAACACACTGCTATGTGTGTGTATTAGTGTGACAAGAGACACTGTGCCTCCCATCTGTCGGATTCACCAGCAGGATGAGGCACCTGGGAAGGTCCTGCTGATACTGAAAAATGGCAGGAGTGGTAATAGTCTGTCCCCAGAGTGGCATTATCCAGTCCCTGCACAACACCACTCCCCAGATATGCTTAGTGGCAAAAAACCTTTATTTTGCTCAATTTCAAAACCAGAGGAAAGATAATTTAAGAGACGATTAGTTGCAGGTTCAGCCACACAGCACTGGTGGGGTAATGTGAATATACACTTTTGCACTTACCTCAGAAAGAGAACTTCTGCTCTCTTCATTATAGCTGATTAAAGTCTGTTCACCTTCCTCAGGTGGAACAACAGCTTTGTTTTTAGATCCTGACCCCAGACACCGGCAAAGGAGAATGCTGGAAACTGTAAACAAGGAAGGGAAAGAGAATGGGCATCGTGGACAGATGGGTCTGGCTCAACACATGGATCAGTGAGGGACAAAGCCCAGTTCCAAAGGAGCTCCCTCGGGAATCCCCAGGGACAAAGCCCAGTTCCAAAGGAGCTCCCTCGGGAATCCCCAGCAGTGCAGCTGTGCAGAGGGAATGCTTGGCTGGAGCAGGGAGCAGGGAGCCTGCTGCAGGCAGCCAAACTGCTCTTTGCACAGAGCACTGCACTGAGCAGCAGACAGAACAGATCACCCAGGTAACCAGAGGAATACTGCTCAGATAATCCACTCATTTTACTTCATAAAGAATCCACAGTTCATCTCTCCAGCATTAACCAACATCAGCTGGTAGGGAGGAAGCAGCTCTAGAACAAGTGTAACCCCATGAGAGGAATTCATTCATTCCAGTTTGGCAGTACACAGTTAATGTCAAAAAAGTCAAGTATTGAATTTTATTAAATGCAAACAAGAGTGTTTACTTTGTTGTACTATAGAGTTCAGCTTAATGACAGTTTGCATTTTCCAGTCACCATCTAGTCACACTATAAGTATAATTTTAGTAGATTTTAGTTCATGAGCTGCAGTTGCATGAGATCCGATGGGCAGATGACAGATAATCTGCACACATAAATTACTTACCCAGGATTAATAAGAAAGCCACCAGTATTATTGCAATGGCACCACCTCCAAGCCCCACCACTGCTTGTGGAACTGGTGAATCTTTACATGTATGTCCATCTGGGCAAAAGCAGAGCCTAATGTGCTGCTTCTGCCTCATAGAAAATCCTTGCCTGTCCTGAATTATGATGGGCACCGAGTAGCTGCCTTGTGGGAGGCTTCTTAACATCACAAGTTCAACTGACTGCCCTAAAAAGAAGACAAGCAAATTATTTCAGGATTCACAGAAAGAAGTCTGATATTCTACATTCCCTTCTGTGGATAATCAAAGGGAAACTCACTTGCACCTCAACATAAGATACTTTTTTCAGGCTTAAGGAACCACAGTAAATAGGACAAAATTACATCGCACTTTATAACCTCACTGACCCTTCTGGGCAGAGAACTGTCCCAGTCTTGCTGCATTTTGGCACAGCTGCCCTGATAACCTCAGAATTCATTAGGTAATTAATCAAATGCAGAAGTAGTTCCTCAGCTTCCTACCCCCCTTTCTGCTCATTGCTTCTGGTCCTGTCCTCAGCAGAGATAAAGACTACGGTAATTTTTTTCAAACTGGAACTTCATATTTTGAAAGCTGCTCTACCACATCCTTTCAGTCTCATTGAGACTCATCAGCAACAAACTTTAAAGGTAAGAGACAATGAAGTAACTAGAGGGTACACAACTGGCAGCAGACTTCCCGTGAAGGACATGAAAGGAAGAACTCACCGAAGTTCCTTCCTAAAGTCCAGTTATGCTTCACATCTTCCGAGTCCTCATCCAGCTCAAATGTAAATGGGCCGGAATGTGCATGGACCAGAGCAGGTTTAGCTTGTACAATGAGAGATGTCCCTTCTGCTTTGTCACACACATCCAAAGAGGGAGCCAGTAATGATGGCATATGATTATTAATGTCAGACAAGTAGAGCAGGATTGTGCCAGTGCCAGTCTGTGGTGGAAAGCCTGGACAGGAGCAAAGGAAATGGAAAAAGCCTCAAAACTGGGCACTGACAAACACCATTCACTGGCAGGATCTCTCTGGTTTATCCTGCTAGTCACATATAACACAAGCTTTAAACATTAGGCTGTTCTATTATCCACTAACCGCTTAGATCCTTAATCTGGCTTTCATTTTGTACCTAACATGCACCTCATCCCCAACAGTCCAAATACTGCTGGGCTGTTTTCTGACTGGCTGCTTACCCTCAGCAGTAGCTTGAACAATAATGGTGTACAGGCTGTTGTTCACAAAAGGGGAATCTTCATCAAATTCTTTTGCCACAGTAAGAACTCCAGAATGCTCATCCACACTCAGCCAACCATCTGGGTCATGGGCTAGTTCATATCTGAACACAAAAGGGGAAAATTACAAGTTTTTATTTTCAGTGGATTTTGGTACCAAACTAAACTTGAAAACCTCTTGAAATTGCTAAACTGTTTCTTATTCTGAGAGTTAGAACATCTCCACTTACTTTATCTTACTTGGCACATCTTCTGGGTATGTGGCTGGATAGTTTCTAAATACCCTCCCAGGCTTCATTGAATCTTCTTTTTGGACAATAAGTAGAGGAGGATGGAACTTGGGAGCCTGTTGTGACTGTATGACCTCGATGTTTACCGTTGTGTTGGTGGATTCTAGGTCTGAGGTCATCACAACGCCGTTTTTACACAAGAAGAAAGGTTCTTCATTCACTACAGAAATGACAAGTCTCATCTCAGAGTCACTTTCATAGCTGAGAGGCTGAAAACCACAGACAAAGGTGTGGTTAACATCTATCACCGTTGGCTTGGCAGTCACCTCAAGTTGCCTGGAACTCAGAGGTGAGCTGAGGTCATCTCACTCAGCTAAAACACTGAGCTACTGGTCTCACAGTCAGGGTGACCACACTACATGTTGGCATGTCACTGCTGCTTACCTTGATAATACTCAAAATGCCCTCATTTGTGTCTGGATCTGTCTCAATGGAGAACTCTTCCTTCTCATTGCCCTTTGCTACTCTGTATTTTGCTCTCCAAGCTGGAGTGTTGGGAGAGTCTTTATCTTGCACTTGGAGCCGTAATACAGCTGGATGTTCTTGTCCTGCTGAAACCTGTAGCTGGTACTGGGAGAGAAAACAAGAAAATATGGATATTTATTTACTCATTTTAGGTAATCTCCTCACAATGGCTTAAGCTTTTTGTGATGCAATGTTGCCACCAGCTTGCCTAACTAGGACTCCAAAGACAGGCTGAGAAACGCCACTGAAATCACCTAAGGAGGGATGAGATTGTAAGAAAATGCAATTTATTCATCTTTATTTCTTAATATAAATTGGTCACTGGTTGAGAGCTGAAAGTTCAGACTCTTGCACTGTCCTTGCATCAGAACTTTTCAGCATGCAGTGAGGGATGATCCAGGTACTCAGACAGAGGGAACAAATCACAGCTGTGAGAAGGCACAGGATTTTACTAGATTGGAGTTAATGCCAACGAAGAACAGACTTGTTTTCATAGGTTATTTAACATTGTTCACTGAGGTCTTCTAAACACGATTCTGAGGGTAGGAGACCTACTATGGTAACACACTGGTGAACATGTTTGCTTTTGTAGGTGACTTTGTACACAGTGTTGTAACCTGGTATCCCTTCTTACCACCTACAACTCCAAATATTTACACATACCAGGGCTTGCCATGACTCAGCACTCTGCATGCAAGGGCTGGTTTTAGCTGGGATAGTTAATTTAGCAGATTGTAAAATAGAGTAGATTGTAATCATAGAATGGTTTGCCTTTAAAGGCCATCTAGTTCCCACCCCTCTGCCATGGGCAAGGACACCTTCCACTAGACCACGTTGTTAAAAGCCCCAACCTGGTCTTGAGCACTTCCAGGGATGGGGAATCCACCACTTCTCTGGGCAGCCAGCACCTTTCCTTCCCAGATGTTAGACTGAGCTGGTCTGTCACCTTCCTTCTGCTACCAGTGAGACAAAACCCTCTGGGGCCACACACAGAAAACTAAGGAAGTTTCTCGCTGGCCACATTTTAAACAATACTTCTTCTGACACATAAATCTCATTTGCACATGTTTTGGGCTAATCTGCAAGTGTCTGAGGGTTCCCATTTCCACTGCTGAGTGCATTTAGCAGCTTGAAGGACTGAAATGTGTTTAGAAAGGCTCAGTGAAGTAATGATGGTTTTGCTTACACTGTCACTAGTAAACACAGGGAGGTGGTTGTTTGCATCTTCAACAGCTACATTCACTGTTGCAGTAGATGACAGCTGGGGACTTCCCTGGTCACTGGCTTTGATCAAAAGCTTGAAAGAGCTGGCAGTCTGAAAAACAGAAACAAGGAAGTTCCAAAATCAGTGCAGAAGTGATTCCCACATTTTTCCAGTCGCAGCCACAAAGCTGGATGTGAGACTCTCCTTCTCCTTATACCTGGTAACTGTGTAATGAACACATATCATGCATTAAATGATGAGAAACTGCCAGATATACATCACCTGATAATCCAGGCATCTTGACAGAAGTATTGATCCTGTGGTAGGATCAATACTAAATGTGAATCCATCTGGAGTGGGCATTTGCATACTTATAGAATAGGACACCTGGGAATTCGCAGTGCCGACTTCATCTTTGTCCGAGGCTGTGACTTGGAAAACTGGCTCACCTAGGAAGAAAAATGTACCTTGAGGTTAATCAGACAAGAGGTTAAAACATAGAGGTAGTCCCTAAATCCAGGAGTGTTTAAGTAAAAGTAGGGAGAACAAATTAGTAAGAAAGGGATAAAAACGATGAAGGAATTAAGAAGGGAGCAGTCACACACAAACAGTACCCCTTGTTTGGAAAGCACTTACCTTTACTGTGGTCCTCTGCTATTGTAATGCTGTATTCCTCCTGGGAAAACTCAGGTGCATTGTCATTAATATCTTTGACCTTTACCTTGAAAAATAACGGGCGGTCCAATGGCTCCCCAGTTTTTCTGTCCTCAATATCGAAACGTATCTAAAAGAA
Source organism: Lophotriccus pileatus (assembly GCA_035583135.1). Lineage (NCBI taxonomy): Eukaryota > Metazoa > Chordata > Aves > Passeriformes > Tyrannidae > Lophotriccus > Lophotriccus pileatus. Next base: position 10,347,364 of record JAWWES010000051.1, read on the forward strand.
TACCAGCCCAGACGTCAGAATGGACTGAAAAGTACCAGTTAGCTATCAAATAGAACAAAAAACTTGCCATTTTGAAGCTGCTTCAGTCAAATTTGGCTAACATTGGCTTTCAGGCACGTGCTTAAGTCCTTATTTCACCTTTCAAAGGTAGCATATTCATAATGATCATCCTGGGCATCAAACAATACTTTTAAAAGTAAAAGAAGATTGTTTTTTTCAGGAGCAGAATCTGGATTATTGAAAATGGCTGCTTAATATAAAATACATAAATATCCTCAGAGCCAGACAGAAGGTTTTCACCTGTGCTTCCCAGTTCTGTAGTATTTATTTAAGGAGTGAGTTCAGTTTCCTTCAGCTGCATTTCTAGGATATTTTGGTTCCATATCCATGAATCTGCAGGGGATTCAACTCTGAAGGCTGAATCCTCCTTTG
>JAWWES010000051.1:10349625-10404740 GCA_035583135.1 Lophotriccus pileatus
GTTCCAAATGAATGGCATGAGAGCTGGGATATAATTCCTCTGGTCTGGTGATGCCAGTCCCAGAAACATTGAATCACCATGTCCATGCAGATACCAGTCCATGGCATCATCTCTACAGCTTTTCTCAAACCAAGCATCTCCACTTTTTAAGACCCCTGTCTCTGTGTCTTGGGCTCCTTTAGAAGTTGTCTGGTATTGACAGGACATAAATCTACTTCTGCAAAAAAGAGTGAAGTCTGGGGAGTATTTCAGGGTCTCAGGTGTGACCCAAAGTGTTCCAACCAGCTGATTTACCAGAAGGTGAACACTGCACGAAAGTCTCTGATCCAAATGAGTGAAATAAATTGGTGAGAATGGTGATTACACCCATATCAGCAAGATTTGCCCCTTCATAAACACAAGCTTCCTGCACCAGCCTCAAACACTGCTTTAACCTAGAAATCTTTCACCTGAAAGAACTATGACCATGCTCAAATTAAACTATTAAACTCACAGGTAACTGGGACACTTCTCCCTTTCTTAAGAAATCTTGGGGTTTATGACTTATCCCACCAATTGCTTCCAAAAATGGAACAGGTCTCCGCCTGCCCAGACTTGGGTGAAGATCAGGCCTTTACCCCATGACTTACTTCTAAACTTGTCACGGTTATAAACCTGCCATGAAGCAGAGATTACCAGTGATGCCTTGGAGTTACTCATAAGCTGTTATATCCCTGTATATCCAGGGAAGAGCTCTGTGATGTAAAACCAGCAGGCAGGGCTTCGACTCGGCACTTGCAAGTCACCTTTATTAGGTTTGGTCCAGGTTCAGCTCTGCTGGACCCCCTGAAGAAGCTGTTTTACCCTTTGGGTACATGCAGCACTTTTAAACATTTCGGAAGTTTTAAGTGTGTATTTTATGGCTTCTCCCCCTCCACTGTGTGCTCCTGCACAGCAATGGCTCAGGGCAGTGCTTTATCCATTCCAGCCACAGGTACTGCTGGAAAAGAACAACTCAGGACAGGACAACAAATCCCACAGACAGACTCATGGAAATGCCACTGAATTCCTGGGGGGATGATTAACACAGTAGGGTCACCACTGGGCACCAGTGTGCTGAGCCAGGTGTGAGTGCTCTGGTATCCAAAGCAGGAGGAGCAGAGAGCCCCTACCTCTGGAAACCCCCTCCCTGGAGACCTGAACCCAGTTCCTGGGACAGAGGAGCCACCTCTCGTGGAGGGACCATTCGAGGACAAACAGAACCACAATCACACAGAGTGGTTAAGGTTGGAAGGAACCACTGGAAGTCATCTAGTTCAGCCTCCTTGCTCAAGCAGGTCCCCTCAAGCACATTCACAGAATCACAGAATATGCTGAGCTGGAAGTGACCCACAAGGATCATCGAGTCCAACTCTTAGCCCTGCACAGGAACATCCCCAAGAATCACATCATGTGCCTGAGAGCACTGTCCAAATGCTTCTGGAACTCTGTCAGGCTTGCTGCTTACTCAGGTTTGTGACCGGAGTATCTCCAGGGAAGGAGACTCCATCACCTCTCTGGGCAGCCTGTTCCAATGCTCAGCCATCCACACAGTAAAGTTCCTCCTCATTATTAGGTGGAATGTTCAGTGTCCATTTTCTGCCCGCCCTCTTGCACCCCAAGAAGATCCTGGCTCCATCCTCCCTCCTTCCCCCAGTGCAGCTGGATCACTCCCCACATTCCCCCCCCACACCCACCTGCAGGAGCAGCAGGATGAGGAGCAGCTCCATGGGGAGCAGCAGGACCACAGGGAGCCTGGGAAGGTCCTGCTGTGGGAGGTGGGAGCCCCCAGGTGCAGCAGAGTCAGAGTCAGGAACGCTGTGGGAGCCCAAAGCTTTTAAAGCAGTCCCGGGAGCTGCCCCAAAGGCCTCGCAGTGTTTCCGCCTCGTCACACAAAGTGAAAGAAAATTAACTGTTGTTTCTGTAAAACTGGACTAAAAGAAAAGCTCAGTCCTCCCGTGGTGTTGGTTTCCTTCAGTCAGTTTGCAGCTGCCACTTCCACACCCAATAAATGAGCCATGGCTGCAATAAAGGTAAACACGTGGCTTGTTTTGCCATTTCCTAAGAACTCCACTACTGGCAGAAAGTAAACAGGAGATTTATATTCACTGTAAGCTGTTTTTATCTGCCATGCCCAGCAGTTTCTGTGACCTCAAACTTTGAAATAAGAACAAGTTCTGTAGCAGCTTATTTGAAAGCTGATATAAACACCACCAGAGTGTCGTGTTGTGCTGAAAAGCCATCCCACCAGGATGAACTCGTGTACCTGAGGCTGAACTTCCCACCCAGGGTGTGAAAAATACCTTTTACATAAAACTACATAAAGAAGCAGGAAATTGCAAAACAAGCCACGTGTTTACCTTTATTGCAGCCATGCCTCATTTACTGGGTGTGGAAAGTGGCATCTGCAAACTGACTGAAGGAGAAATATGTGTCAAATAAGCCCCAGTGTTTTGAGCAGCAGTGAGTGCAGGGAGGAAAGCAGGCAGGGATCTGAGTCTCACAAATACCAGAACAGGCTTAACCAGCAGTGCAGGACTGGATGGCTCAGACATCAGGAAAACCTCAAACAGCAAAAATGTTCTGCTTCTACAATCCTTATGTGGTGTCTCAGAGAGGGGTTTTGTAAAGCTTAATATAAAGATTACAGGAACAGCAAAGCAAAGGGATATTTGAGCAAATGCCATTTCCCCCCCCTTTCAGTCTCTCTCCCTTCATTTTCCCCTTGATGAATCTCAGCTGAACATATGAACAGTGTGTGAAATTAAGTTATACATATCCATGGATATCAGCAATGTCAGAATGTGGTTCTCAGCATGAATCCACCCATGGCTTTCCTGCTCTTTGGATCATGTTCAGTATCCTGCAGATTACAGCAGAAAATGTGAAGTCTTTAAAAAAGGTATGAATGTGACAACGTTTTTCCTGTTATTTGCACCCATTAGGATGCAAATAACAACGCCAAGACAGAAGTGACTGCCAGATGGCGTAGAAATATTTGTATTTTTATGACCTCACTTGGTCATCAGAGCTGAGATGTGCTGAGCTCCAGCTCCATCCCGCAGGACGGGAATTTTCTCAAAGAATGGTCCGGAGACTCCACCTCGAGGATGATGGAAAAAATACAACTCAGTATCAAACAGGCAGTATCTCACTTTTAATGTAGCAAATATACAGTAACTTTGAATTACAAGATCACCTCCCAGTGACATTGCAAAAATATTCACAAAAAAGTTCAAATAAATAAGAATACGTGATTATCAACATCAAAAGCTGGGCTGCAAACACTCAGTTAATCGAGTTCAGTCCTTCCAGAGTGGTCTGTTTATTTTTCAGATGAAAAACAACCAATGCAATGGGAGCAACAAAGGCTCAATACCTTTAAAATAAGGCAAAAATAGTACATTCTAGGCAATTTCATTCTGCAGAAATGTCAACTATAATAATCAGCTCCAAAAAAGGGTGTCACAGACTGATTGAAAAATTCTCTCAAACTTCTACCAAGATCCTTAAATAACAAATACATGATAAAATTACCTCAAACAATAAATGAAACACAGAAAGGACATGAGCAGTAATGGGGTTATGGTGCAGAGGAGGTAAAACTTTAACTGGCCACAGTCTGAGATGCAAGGAATGCAGGAAAAGGAAACACGACAAGAGAAGAACAGTATTGCTTTACATTTCTTTGTGTGATACATTAAAAATACAGTTTATCATTACTAAAGAAAGCAGTTTATACATATTGGAGTAAAACTCTGTTCACATCTTTGTAACAGGGTAATTTCAGTGAAAACAACTGAGTTGTTCAAAGTTTTGTAACTGAAGGACAATCTGGCTGTTTATCTAAAATGCAACCTGAGCATATTTATTCTGTAGGTAACACTGCATTCTCTAGCAAACAAAAAAATAAATCTCTCTGTTTAAGTATTTCCCATCACAGCAACTTGTTCTTCAAGAAGCATCACCAGAGCCAGGCTCAGACACGCAGATGATCCTATTGCTAAAGATACTAAAAAAAATATAACAGCCACACACTGTGCTGTGGATGTATCTTAATTAAATAATTTTAAACTCAATGTATTTGACAGAATAAAATCTTCTGCTATATTCAAAAGTGCTTCTAAAGACAATATACATCAGTACAAAATAAAGGAAACATAAATCATATTCCTCTTCACAAAAAGAGCTCTTTTGATCTGTAGACCCAGACACAGACAAGTTAAAATGGACACAGGATAAAGCTCACCCTTGCAGATCTGCTCAGGCCAAAAGCTGTTTGTTGAGGCAAACGCTGAATTTCTATTTCTGTGTGTGAACAGAGACAACTGTAGAAGCATCAACTCAATGAACAGAAATCAGACTGGTGGGATTATCATGGGAGACAAACTTACTTGGCCAGATCCCACACAGCTGAATGATGGGCAAGTATTCACACTTATTTGAAGTGGCCTCACCATCTCCCCCTGCTTCACTTTGTATCTCCAGCATCAGCCTGATGTCCACCAGATCACAAGCACTACATTGAAACAAACCTTCCTACCTGAGAACAACCTTTTCTCAGTGCCAATCACCTTTGATCTGGTTTCTGATTGACATGTTGCCTATGTATTCTTCAAGCAGTGATCATGCAAAATGTGCCTGTATCTACATGCCCTCCTGAGAACCCGGGGAAGCATCAATACACAGTAAGGTTTCCTAGGAAAATTTAGTACACACTAACATTCAGTGCTGTAACAACATGCTAAATTAATTCCTGCACCTAACAGAATTTCTTTAAAAAACTGCTGTTCTGATTATTGCCTGGATCCTGCTCACTGTTTGTGCTTAGAACAGTGGCCTAGAACAGGGCACTGAACTCCTGCTCACTGGCAAGAGCAGCTCTACCTTGCACTACTGTCAATGTGAATCAGGAAAACTTGACTACGGCAGGCTTGCAAAATTTGGCCAGAGCTTGAAATACAAGCACTGGATGCAGGAACTTTTCATCTAAAAAAAGCTGAAATAAGTGATGAGGCTGGGCCAAAACAAAGGGGTGAAACAGTGACAATGGCATGTGCTGGTCCTCTGTAGCTGCTGGTGTTCAGTTCCACCCTCTGAGTCCATCCCACCTCTGACACAGCCAATTTATTTGATCTTTGAGCACGTCAGATTAAGTTTCACTTTAATTGCATAGAGCTGAATGTACATGCAACTACAATTCATTTTAAGTGTAATTTCACAAATACTGAATCTGGAAACGTGATACCATTATATTTGTTTCCTTTATCAATTTAAAAGTTCACATTTGGTCTCCAGCAGACTAGGAAAAAAACCACTAAAAATATTTCTTAAGACTATTCCTGAGCAATGTTTTTATGTACTGTAAAATACTCTAGTTTATTACTACATTTATTAAGATTCTCACATTTTAAACTACAGATATAGATATATATATAAATCCATGCTTTGAAATTTTACAAAGCTGAAGATCTGGTAGGCACAATGAAAGATAGAAACAGCTAAGCATCTTAAAACCAAGATGAGCTCACCAAGAGAAGTGCAATTTAGCTATATACATCATGGACTCTTTAGAATTTGCTACTTTTTTCATTTTCCATCACAAGGTGAAGGATCCACTTGTAGGATCTGGTCCATCAGACCTCAGCTCACTGCTCATGAACACTGTAACTGGGTGGCTGAGGATGAATTTAATGCTGACCAGGATTTCATTTTTAAATGAAAATACAAAACATCCTCTAGAATTTAATTTAAACAACACCATGTCCCCAGCTGCTGTGACTGAGTTGGAATTGTACCAGATGAACTGACACATGAATATTGTCTGAACTGTTCTTTGTATTCTCTTGTATCTCACAGACACAAGAGGAGACAGAGGGTCCAAGGACAGGACAACCAGGATTGTATCTGTAGGATATTTCCCCACGTCACCTCACTAAACCCTGAATCAAGGAGCCAAGCTAGACTGGACCATGGGATAAATAACAGTCATCTTGGGTGACTGAAAATAGGTATCTTCTGTATCAAAATGTATCTTTACTTGAACTTACAACAGCCTTTAAATTCTTCCCCTAAGAGTTTATTTTTTAGGTTTTGAGAGGCCACCAGTTCTGCAAATTAGGCCCCACAGTCTCTGGTAATACCCTCACTTTGCATTACTCAAATAAATTGATGTGCAATTTGAAATTTGGTCATTTCCTCTAAAGACAAAAAGCATCAAGACTTACAAAATGAACTTCCAGGAAAGCCTCTGTAAACACAGTGAAGATTCCAGGTATAAAAATACACATTCCATTTTCTTAATCTGTCACTATTGAAGCTGTTTGCTCCCTAATATTTTGTCTTAGAAAGATCCTTTCTGCATTAAAATATTCCAAAACATTATCTCCATTCTTCTTCTTCTCAAAAAAATAGTATCTATTTCATCAAAAAAATCCAATTCATCATCTTCTGTGAAGACTCAGAGTTGGCTTTGCATAGATAGCAGGCTCCATTATCTTCCATAAAACAGCTGAGCCCTTTCCATCAGAAACCCTCCACCATCAAACCTGCATCATAAAACAGCAAATAAAAAAGAGCATGGATCCTCTTCCCTCAAAACCACACAAGGAACACCACAGCCTTCACCAGACTGGTGCAAACATATATATTTCTCTAAACTTCACCCTGTGCTATCATTATCTTCATCGAGCAATTGGAAATATTTTGGAGGAAAGACCAATGGAAGACACTTGCCTTCAGGGAAAAAAATTTCCTGCTGGCCTTGCTGGCTTAAGATCAAATGTATAGAAATGAGGAGTGCTGACTCAGAGCCCAGAACGTATTTTCTCAGGATCTTCCTACGAAGAAAACCCTCCTGCCCTGGCCAAAAAAGCAGCAACATTTACTAATGACTTTTCCTTCACTTGAATTTCTGGGACGTCTGCTTGGTGCCATTTGTTTTTATTTTCCTGTCCCCTGCTGGTTTTTTAGGAGGAGCAAAACTGCCGGCGCTGCCGTTTTTCTTTGGATTTGTGCACGTGTATGTTTTGAAGCCTTTGACGGGAGCGGCCGCGCCATGGAACGCTGGGCTCTGCTTGGGGGGTCTGATGTTACCCACACTTTGGATTTTAGGGCTGCTCTCAGAGGGCTGCAGGTTGAGAAGCTGTTGCTTTGCAGCTGGTTTCTTTTTCAGTTCGCCCCTGGCATCCCCAGACTGTCTCTGGGAAGGGGCTGCACATCCCATTCTCTCCAACAGTCTGGAATGACCTGGATGAGGATGTAACTGGCGACTTCCCTCGCAGTGGGGATCCCCCCTGGCACCCAAACAGCTCCTGGGCAGCCTTGCAACACCCTCCTGGGGCACCACCGGCCTGCTGGGCACAGGGCTGAGCAACGCCTTGCCTTTGCCAGGGCTCTTCAGGGCCCGGGTGCAGCCGGGAGCAGTCTGGGGCCGGGCCTTGGCTGCCTTTCCCCTCTCGTTCTGCACCGTCTGCATCTGCAGCCACTCCAGCTGCACCAGGCGCTCGATGTACTTCTCCAGAAATCCCGTCGGCTTCGGCCGGAAATCAGTTTTCCCCTCCACGTGGACAAAGATGGCCAGCTGCTTCAAGTCCCAGGAGTTGAAAGGGGGTGGGAGGAAGTCTGGGTAGTAATATTCTGATTTTTTAAAACCCATTTCAGGGACGTGTTCCAAGCACTCCGGGTCGATTTCTTCAGCTCGGAGAATGAGTTCTGGTGGAGTGCAGGGAGAGGGGGGAATGGGAATCCTTTCTGAATCAGAGAGGTCACTGGCACTATCATCTTCAGCATCTTCTTTAATAATCTGTACTGATTCAAAATCAAGAAACATTTCACCTACAGATGCTTCTTGCCATTTAGAAGGGCCTGGACTGGCGCCAGCAACATGTTCTTCGTGATTCTTTTCCAACTGTTCTTTTTTACTGCAATAAAAATGTTGCACTGGGACATCTTTAACCCTACAGAAGTTTCCTTGTGTGCTGCCCTTTGTGCTTGGAGGGATCCTGTGCAGAAAAGATTCATTCTGCCTTCTTTCTGGGAGACTCCTCTTTGGTCCTTGCACACTGTGCAGTGATGGGCAAAAACTGGGGATCCTGAATGAGAAGAAAGATCATGTCCTGTCAGAATGGTTAATTCTTTGAACATTGGTTCAAAGGTCTTGCTCCCCCCTTCAAGGATAGGCATTTACATGACTGAAGCTAAAACTGGCACAGAAACTCTGTAATGAGGCAAAATTAGTATTTGCTGGTAGAGATAACACTGCCTACTACTGACGTTTCCTAAGAATTCACCAAGGCAGGACAGTAAGTTTCCATATCAATAACTTATATTTCTTATCCTCATAAATGCTGAACTCTGGGGCCAGTGAAGTCAAAAGCACAACACAGAAGCCATGATTTCATCATATACATTTTATAAACCAGCCTGAAATGATCACAAATTAAAGAGACAATCTGAACATAAAACTACCTTTTGGACTGAGTGTTGCTGTCCAGCTGGTTTCTTCCCTTCTTAAGAACATTTGGTTGGTTACCATCTTGAGTGTCAGGGGAAAGCTGAAGAGATATGAAAGTATGGGATGTTATTAAGAAGCTGTCTTAAACTAGGTACTCTACTTCTGTTAAAAAAAAGGGATTATTTACCTTTTCAATGGCACTTGATTCATTCTTGCCCAATCTTCCAGAAGAAGGTTTCACATAAGAAATTGGTTTATTTAGTCCTTTGGTGCTCGGATGGCTTTTTCCATTGCTGTAACTAGGAAGGATTAAACAGAATATCACTTATAAATAGCAACATTTATGACCATCAGAAAGGAAATACAATAAAAGCTTAGAATGCAATTGAGTTTAGAAAAGAGAATTGATTGCAACTATTCTTAAAGTTCACCAGAACTCTGCCATGATCACCTTTTACTTTTATACTACTAATGCACTACTGTACTTTTAATACTATTACTGCAATAGTGAATAATTCTATCAGATGATATATAATAGAATGTAGCCCTTATAGAGAGTCCTCTGACAGAGTATCCCAAAATTACTTTGGGGATAATAAATAATAGATATGAGAGACCAGACATTTAACTACAGAATTCTATAGTACCTGAAACTGCAATTTAACAAAATTAATTACAAAGTCCATTATAAAGGTCACTGCAAGTCCAATCTTGCTTGTCTTCCTCATTTGCATACTGGTAACAAAACATAAAGGATTAGTCCTTTGAAGTTAAGGAGTAGAAGTGAGCAGGGAGCATAATGTCTATCCTGCTATTAATACAAACTATTTCAGAAAAGGCACAAACAAAACTCAATATTTCATGTCATGATGGGTCTGTGAAATTATTAGCAGGAGAAAAAACTCACATGTATGCAAAGGGAATGGCATTACCGATCTGGGCAGCTTAAAACTAAAATATGTATTTCCTCAACTGAACCAGATACATTCCTGTGTAAGCACACAGAATAAAGAAATCGGTGTATTCTGTAAGAATCAGAAAACAGTGTCTGTTCTACAAACAAGAAGTACTGCTGATTTTAAAAAGGAAAGTTTTAAAATACCATTTCAAAACAGGAATAAACAAAGCGTGCCCTCCCAGTCTAATCAATCACTTAATTTGCCAGAATGTGCACATTGTTTTCACAGTTTTTATGTCAGTATAGTCAGATTTTGTTTTTTAAGAAACCTGATTCCATAAATTCAAGAGCTTATAAAAGAATGAAACTATGTCTCATGCCTCCAGCATTGCTGCAGTCACCTCTGTGACTTTGTGACCTGCATGATCATCCTGCACAATCATTCCTGCTGCTGTGGATCAGGGCAGAGGATGACAATCTCAACAGTACAGCCAGGCACTTATTAACTCATCTACAGTATTCTGACAGTCCTGTAACTAGAAAGACAGAAATTAATTTCCTTACTTTACCATTCCTTTGTGGTTTTCATTGGTGTGGCTGTGGCTTCCCTTCTGCTGTGCCTCTCTGTGCAGCAATAAGGGATATTCTTGAATGCCTGGTCCCATTATTCCTCTCTTTCAAGGGTATCTGCACCTTTATTTTTACATAATCTTCAAACGGCTCCAGTCTTTAGGGTTTGCGAGACACAGCGTATCAAAGGCAGACATCGCCACGTCCCGGAGCTGCTGGGAACAAACCAAATCCTCACAATGTGATTCTATTTTTAAAGCAGGAACACAAGCAAAATCAGCTCCTGGAAAACACTGTCCCCTCCTCCAGCACTCGCTTAATGGGAACCAGCATCACTGATCACTATTCCCAATCCAGGGAATTACCAGGGGGTCGGCAGCGCTACCAGAGCTCCCGTGCGGTGTCATGTGCTCACCATCCTCACCATCCTCGCCATCCCCACCATCGCTCCGCCTGCGCACTTGGATTGACTTGGATTGCCTGGAGCCGGGCGTCACAGCCCAAGGGGGTGGGCGTTCCTGCTCCCAATTTACCGGGAGCAGATGCTCATCCCGCTGCGTTCCGGGCCTGCCGAGCTGTCCTTTTCGTGTCACAAAAAACGTGCTCTTGCAATATTCATGTATGCAAATTTTGAACCAGATCCTTAATTTTTGTTTCCTTTTCCAAAACAAATGCCTCATCAATTCCTACTGAAAACACTCAGAGCTGGATCTGTGGGATTCTTTTATTTCCCACGAGCTGCATTCCCAGTTCCAGGGTACCGCACTGGGGTGCACAGACACGGCGTGCAAATGTAACAGGCGGCCGACACCTCTGCTGACCCACCTGCACTGCTGTTTATGCATTGCTTATGCACACTAATGCAAAATAAATGGAAAATAATTTACATTCGATCCCGCCTTCTGTCACACGCCTCCTCCCACCCTGTCCCCGGCCAAGGAGGAGCGCGGGGAGAGAACCGGGGCCCCGGAACGCCGAGACGGGGCAGATCAGCGGCCGCGAAGAGGCAGCACCGGGATGGCAGTGCCCGGGATGGATGGCAGTAACCAGGATGGATGGCAGTAACCGGGATGGATGGCAGCAGTCCCCGGGATGGATGGCAGTGCCCAGGATGGATGGCAGCAGTGCCCGGGATGGATGGCAGTAAGCGGGATGGATGGTGGCAGTGCCCGGGATGGATGGTGGCAGTGCCTGGGATGGCTGACAGGCTGTGCCCGCAGCAGCCGCCGATGCGGGCCCCGCTCCGCTCCCTCCCGGGCTGCCCCGCCGGTCCCCGCCGCGGTGCCCGCGCTCCGCAAGGCCAAGGTCCGCAGGGTTTCCGAACCCGCCGCCCCCGCCACCTCCCGCCGGTCTCGCCCCCATCCCCGCGCCACGGCCGGGCCTGTCCCGCTCCCTGCCTTGCCTTTGCCTCGGGCCCCGCGTCCTTCGCCGCCGAGGGCGGTCCCGGGAGCGCAGAGCGAGGGGCGGGCCGGGGCGGGGAAAGGGCCCTGCGCCTGCGCTGTGCCAGCCGAGCGGGGCCGCCCGGGCCGGGCCGGGCTCAGCGGGCAGTGTCGCCCATGGGCGCTGTGGCGGCCCCGGGCGCGGATCGTCCCCCCGGGCCCGGCGCTGCGGCCCCGCCCGACAGCCCCCGCCGCGACAGCCCCCGCGCCCCCTCCAGCCTCTGCAGCAGCCCCGGGCTCGGCTCCGGCTCGCTGCCGCCCGACAGCCTGCAAGCCTTCCCCGGGCTCGACTCGCCCAGCATCCAGTGTGACAGCCTGGAGTGTCCGCCCTGCTCGTCCTGCTGCTGCTGCCGCGGCAGCGCGGGGTCGGTGGGGGTCAGCGAGGACAGTCTGCAGGCCCCTCTCGCCCTGTGCTCCGGCCGGAGGCGCCTCGGGGCGCACCCGGCATCCAGCGACCTCTCCGACAGCCTGGAGTCCCTTATCCAGCACGACAGCCTCCAGTCGCTCTCCAGCCTGTGCGTGAGCTCCTCCAGTATCAGCGGTGATAGCCTTGAATCCCTCTCCAGCCTGAGCCTCGGGGGCACCAGCCAGCACAGCGATCTCGAGTTTATCGGCCCCTGAGACTGCCTTCATCTCGCCTTCCATCTCTATACACACCGCCCTCACCGCTGGATCCTTCCAGCTGCTCTGAGAGCTTCCACGTTTGTGCCCTTTGTTTACAAGGCGACATTCAAGTTGATCCTTCTTCCTGCATCCAGTGCAATAACCTCAGACTTTACTGTCCGTGGCTGCCATTCCCAAATTAAGTGCTTCAGAAGGGCAGTGTTTTTTATTACCTGGTTCTTTGCCATCGATTAAGAATGGAAGTGCGTCCTGCTCGGTGGAATCCCAGCTATCTCTCTGATCTCTATGAGAACATGTTAAAGGCTGAAGGAGCAGCAGGACGAGGGCAGCAGCAGCCCCCAGCAGTCCATACCAGTAGCAGCCTGACTTTTCGGAGCAGCACCCCAGCCAAGGAGAGCCCCCAGCCAAACCACCCTCAGAGCAGCACATCCTCCAGCTGTGACCCAGCACTGCGGCCCATCATACGCCGCCGAGCCAGGTCTTTGCCCACATCACCTGAAAGGAGGAGAGCAGCAGTGCACTGTCAGCTTCCTGCGTGCCAGAGTCGTATGAACCGGGTGAGGTTTGCTGATGCTTTGGGTTTGGAGCTCACCGAGGTGAAAGTCTTCCAGACTGGCGAGGATCCATCCATCCCCTTGCATGTCCTTTCCAGGCTCTCCATAAACTCAGACCTCTGGTACAGCAACTCACACTTGGAGTTTACTATGCAGTGCTTGGTCCCTGACTTCCAGCAGCCTGCAGACTGTATGGATTTCTCCTCCCGACTTCAGGAGCAGCAGGTGTGTCTTGAGCGGGTGACCAGCTCCGATCTGGGGCTCAGTGGCACCATCCAGGTTCGCAATGTGGCGTTTGAGAAGCGGGTGTCCGTGCGCTACACCTTCAACCAGTGGCAGAGCCTCCACGAGGTGTATGCTCACTGGCACCGGAGCCTCCCAGAGAAAAATGGGCAGGAGCAGGTCGATGTTTTCACTTTCTTTCTTCCCGTGCCTCCTTTTCTCCTCCAGCTGTGCTCTCTCGTCCAGTTTGCAGCAAGGTACCAAGTCAATGGCCAGGAGTACTGGGATAACAACAGAGGCAAAAACTACACTCTTACCTGCCGGACTCACCCCCTTAAGATGCCGAGGGAGTGTGAGGAGAGCTGGATCCACTTCATCTGAACAAAGGATGTTGGTGCAGAACAGCTTGTCAGTAGTCTTGGTGGCACTCTGTTCCTTGGCATCGCTCTCTGCTCCTATGGCAACAGTCTTCTTGGTGAAACCTGTCCAAAGGACACTAGCAAAGTGTCCCAGGGCTGGGGAGCAGCCAGTGACCCTGACAAACTGTTCCACACTTCTCAGAAAGTTAAAAGGGACAAAATCTATACTGAGGTACACTTCCAGAAAGCCCATGTCATTTCTTGTAGTGTGTGAGCAGAATGGTTTCTAGGAATGCTGTCAGACTACCAGAGGGCAATGCAGCACGTTTCTTTTTCCTAGTAATACTCTTAAGTTGCATAGGATGTTTTTAACTGATCTCATTTTGTACTATTTGTTTTCTAAATGGACAGCGTGGCTTTACGAGTTTTGTTTCTAATTTTGTTTATGTTATCTCACAAGTCTGGGCACTATTCCATTTATGCATAATTTGGATGGCAGACACTGTAGGAGTACTTGTGTTTATATATATATATCCTAGTAAGGCTGTAACCACGTTAAATATTTCCATTAATATTTGGGCTGGAAATTAAATGTTACTACGAGCAGAACATACATGAAAATATGCCATCAGCCCCTCTCCTTCCCTTAAAAAAATACCCAAAGAGGTGCCTTTTCTTATCTCCAGTTTTTGCAGCAGGACTGATTGTTATCAAAATTTGTGTAAGGCAGACCTTTCTGGGGAAGTTCTCATCTTTTTCAGGTGGTGCCCAAATAGGTTTTTCTCTAGGCAGTGGCAGAGAAATTGTTCTTTCCTGATGCACTTGTATTTACTAAGGGAAACTAGAGCAATTTTGGACTTGTGTTGCAGTTGAAGATCTCAAAACACTGTATGAATGCTCATGATTTTACCAGTGTTTCTGATGAAAATATAAATTAAGAAATGGATATTATATATATATATACACATATATATATGTATATAAAGAAAAAAAATAGCATAGGGAGCAGGTTCCAGAGCCCTGGAATAGCATGCCAGAACCCTGAATCCTGGCTCCCTGTTCCCCAGTGTCCCAGTACTACTGCAGCAGGACCTTTGAATTCTTTATTTAACTACTTCTCATTATAAAACTCCCAAGACTGCAGCCTTTGCAGCACAAGCAGGAACTTCAAAGCAAAATTATGATTTGACTGGTAAACTAATACTTACACAAACCCAGAAACAGAATCCCTTCTGCTGCAGGGAAAACACAGGAATAGTGTTACACACCATCTTCCCATGAATCTCGCACTACTACTTTCATTCATTCTATGGTTTTAGTGGGTTTAGGATTGGCAACAGGCTTGACTCTATTGAGCAAAAGATTGTCCACAATTGTTTTCATACATATTCATAACTGCATGGAAAGTTTAGCTTTATATGGTAGCATGAATTTTCAGAGCTAGCTGGCTGGAGGTATTATAGAAAAGCTGCTTTTTAGGACTGTACTGTAAAAATCAGGCCACTTATTCGGGCATATTATTTTGGACTGGTGCTTATTTATTGGAATCACAAGTAGGTTTTAAAATCACAATTGTAAGGAACCCATGACCAATTCTATATTAGCCCAAAACATCTTCTGAATAATTCTGGAAGTGCAGAAACCCCAAGAAAATTAATTTGTGTAGCAACTTAATGTTGCTCCTTTGTTGTGGTACCCATTTAGCAGAGCTGGGATTTCAAGTGAGGAAGCTGCCTCATTCCAATTAGGCTTTGGCTTTCAGAGGAGCCAAAGTCATGACTGAAGATTCATGAGCTGCTGAGCACCTCCTGCAGAGTATTCAGAGAATTCAGTCCTATTTGGAACTATTGAGTATTGACTGCCTTGGCTGCTTTGCTGGAGCACTGTGAGGCTGAACATTTAGGTGGAAATTCTTTTGAAGGAAGAGGTGAGGCTGAGGTTGTGATTGTCAGAGGGCAAAGTGCTGCCTGCTCTGAAATCCACCTCTGTTGTTTTCTGTACCTTGGTTAGAGCAGTGACCATTACCAATCTGGCAGCAACTTCTTGCATGGAACTGTAAGTCTGGTCTTCCTCATATGGCACAAAAGATGGTAACTGTAAGCAGGGACATTGTCTAATTGTAAGGGGTTTTGTCTCCTAGGCTGGCCTTCCTGTGACTAAGTGACAAGACAGTATAGGACATACAATATCTGCACTAGTCAGTCTATTCTCTCCCTAGAAATGGAGATGTTTTCCCTGTAGTTGACTGCCTGTGGTATGACAAATTGTATCACCTCTGCTGAGTGTGGAGAGAACACTGTGCTGCCATTCTGCATCTCAGCATTAGTGCAGATTGTGCCAAATCATGCCAGAGCAGGTGTCAAGTGAGGTGAGCTGGAGCACACCTTCCCTGGCTGCAGAAGAATCTTTAGTGGCAGGATTTGAAATTGTGTACACTTACTTAGATGAAACCTGCTGACTTAAGGAATTCCATTAAAGTTTATCTGCTATTGTTAAGTCCCTGGAGGCAAAGTTATGTGCTTGTCAGTGAAGTAAGAAGAAAGTGGACACGCACACACAGAGGAGCAGCTGTGCTGAATAAAAGGCACTATTTTAAAGTATTGTTCCCCTGTCCTTTTCCCTCCCAAATTACTGTATTTCTTCCATCAGCAAACCCAGTGCACCCTAAAAATCCCTCTGGTATGTGACAGGAGCTCAGAGCAATCCTTGGCTTCCTGGCAGAAAGATGCTGTTGCCATCTTCTGGGAGAGACTGTCATGTGCCAGCAACTGTCAAATCTGAGTGTTATCTCAGCAAGGACAGATTATGTAAAGCTGAGGCTCTCAGTAAAAAGGGTAGTGCCAAATATACCACAGTGCAGAGGGGTAGGAAATGAATGTATCAGCAATCAGAGTTGGGCTTGTATTGTCTTCCTTCCGCCACCTCTCAGGGCATTGGCATGTGCAAAATCTTGAATACTAATCACTAAAGCATTATTCCAAGTTTCCCTTTGCTTTCACTGCTGGAGAAGCACTGGCAGTAGCAGTTCCTGACAGTGCAGCTCTCTGGCACTGCTGGCTGTCAGTGGAGCAGCTGAGCTGAGAGTGATCTCCGGGTTAAGCTGTTAAACGTTCACACCAGTGCTGGCACCTGTCACATCAGAGAGGAAACAGGCACTTAGATTTTCTTGTCACATTCAGCAATGAGCATCAAAAGGCTTCTGGTTAGCAAAAACAGGATTAAGCCATTAAGTAGTGGTAATATGCACTTGTCATGAAAGTAAACTTATGATCACCTCTGTATCTTCTCAGGACAACTTGACTGCTTGCACTGTGTTCAAATCAAGCACTTCCCTTATCATGAGGATTTTGTACAAGTGAATTCTTCACAAGGGTTATTGCCATATAATGCACTTTTTTAAAAAACATTTATTATTGTCATACAATAAATGAATGTCTGGTAGCCCACAGTTTCAAGGTTCTTCCAAGCATGTTTTTTAAAGAAACATATGAAATCCTTGTAAATGAAAAGGGGGTTGTGTCTTTTGTGATTAAATGTCTTGTCCAGAATGAAGTACATTACGCAGGATATCAATAAAGCACATATGCTGGACAAAGGGTCTAGCAGTTCTAAAATTGTGAAGTTTTTAGTTCATTTTAAAAAGCAATAATAAAACTATGGCTATTGTAATACAAGAGATTGAAATAAAAGCTTTTCACAATTTGTTGTTGTTTTTGTCAATGGTACTCTTACAGGTTGTCAGTGCTATTTTTAATATAGGTGTTATTTTTACATTTAGTTTCAAATTCATAGTTTCTTTGTGTTTGTTTTCAAAGAAAAAAAATAAATTCTAACTTGTAAAGATAGTTATATGCATACAGAGTCAGCTGGAACTACAGCACTTAATGCAGTGTATTATCAGTGCTCAATACAATGCTCTATGTACCTTGCAGCTGATAAAGACTCAGAACAGCAAGTCTAAGTGATTACATGAGTGCAGTGTTAGTACTGACTTCTCTCCTGACTTGGCTTTCTCCTTGTGATCTCAGATCTGCAAGAGACTCAGCTGACACTTGATATTAAAACTATTGGCATCAACACTCCTGACCCTTCTGAGTTCTACACAAACTGTTCTACACTTTAGCTGTGCTAAAGATTGAATACCTTGGCCGGCACAATGTTTTCCATTCACTGTTAATAAGGATAAACATTTCTGGTGCTGTAGTAAAGAAAGGTCCCTGTACCCTAAAGTGCTACCCTACCCTAAAGAGTTTTGCTGCCATTTTCTCAGGAGTGTTTAAGTGTAGTTGCCATGTCTGTGGTCCAAATAATTTCACTGTTCTGGTCTGTTGGATGCATAACTTACTGAAACTTCTGCTCTTTGCTGACTGCCCTTCTGCTAAAGCAAATAAAACAGACTGATATTGGAGAATGAGAAATGAAGTGAAGCAGTCTCAGGGTACCTACTGCAGGAGGGACAGTGTAGCATCCGCTTCTGCACTCTGCCTCACTTCTGTTAGTGAGTAAGGCTGGACAGTCTCACCCTTTGTGTTTGCTCATGGGACTAGTAAAGGGAAAGCATCAAGTGCAAGTTAGCTTTTAGTATTTCTGCTTCATACGATGGAAGCAAAATTCAGGATCCAGCTTTTCCAGAAGATTAGTGATGCTCCAAGTTCCTCATGCAAAATTTTGTCCCTAGTGGGTTTCTCAGTAAAGCTGTATTACAGATCTGCTTCAGATCGCCCACTGCCTTCTCTAGCATCCCAGCAGCAAATATGAGGGCAGTTAATGCTGCAGTAAATTGCTTTAGCAGGACATTCCTCCTGCAAAATGCCCAGCGCTGCCCACTCCCAACTCCTCAGCGCAGATACTCCAATTCTCACACCACTTGTCATTTTCTTGAATTACAGTGACATCTGGTGGCATTTTAAATACTTGGTGTACAGTGCGCTTTTTTTGCCTATTATAGTATTGAGACTTTATTTTCCTGACTTTGGAAGTCAGCAGTGCTATTTTACTTACAATTGCTGCAGGTTTTCCTGCTGCGAAAGGTGATTTTTTTCCTGGATGCTCCGCTATTGCTGCTTATTCAGGTATGAACAGAGATGGTTCTTGGTATTCCCCTGGAGCATGCAAGATTCCTGATAGACTGTATCACCTGCATTTAGGTGATATATAGATACACCAGCCATAGATACAACAGTATATAAATGCACCAGACATAAATACACCAGTATCACACCAGTACAGGTAAAGCCCCACCTTGGCACTGCTGGCTTCCATTTAAGCACATTATCCAGTGCACTTTTGGATTCCATTTAAGCACGTTATGCAGCTGGATTCCATTAAAGCATATTAATCCCGTTCCTTCAGGATAATAAAGACCACAAGCGCCAGTCGACACCCTTTACCTGCAGCAGGTAAACACGCACCTGAAGCGTGTGTTTGTACCAACTCGGGCACTTTATGGCCGTGAAAACGTTTCTGAATTAAGCGCACGCATGACTTATACTGGTTTAGCAAACTGACGCGCACTAACTCCCGCCTGTGCGCTGAAATCAGCGCTCCAAAAGCCAATTCGTGAGGCGAAGGGAGCGGCCCGTCCCTGAGGGCGCTCCCGCCACCCGCGCTGAGGGCGCGCAGGGCCCGCCCCCGCCCGCGCCACTGGCCCGGGGCGAGCCGCTCCGCCGGGCCGGGGCTGAGGGGGCCGGGGTCGTGTCCTCGCAGTGCCGAACCTCCCGAAGGACATTCCAGCCTCCCGAGGGACGTTCCAGCCGCCCGAGGGGCATGCCGGCGGACACACCTGTTTGGGGGTCGAGGCCTTCTCTGTGGAGAAGGGGGTTCTGTTTCATCCTCCGCCTCGTCTGACACCGCCCGGAGACACCAGAGCTGTGAGGTGCCCCACAGGCCTCAGCGGAGGCTCCTGTTTTATCCTCTGTTGGAAAATGTAATCAAAAAAATCTCCCGGCCTGTGTTATTTCTGTGTTGGGTAGCGGTACATAAAAGGCTGGCCCGTGCTCCTGGCTGCTGCTCCACAGAAGTCATTCCCTGTCTTTAATCCCTGTTTCCCTTTGCTTTGTCTGTGCCATTTCTGGGAAGGGGAGACTAAAACTGCCCATTGCTGACTGTACACGGATTGGTTGATGTGGATTAATTTGTACAAAACATGAACAAGTCTGTTGGGTTTTTTACATATTATAGAAAATGCTTTGCCTACTGATGAATACTGAGACCCTTGTTTTCAGAAAACGTACTGAAGACCTTGTTTTTGCTGGTGACGGTCACCTTGGAACCCATCACTGTGCGTATAATTCAGAAGGCATTTTTCTGTGTCATCTACCATATTTTTGTTAAATTATTTAACCTGTCATTTTACAGAGAGGCCCTTATCGAGTTCTGCTGCTTCTGAAACTTCCTTATATCCCCAGTTAGTTTAAATAGCATTTATATAGCATTTACACAAATGGCAAATTTTGGTGTTTGTAATGTATTTTGACCAATTACTGATGTGTTTGTTGAGCCTGTTTGAAGCCTAAGTGATGATTGTTTCTGTTGTTATACAGCTGAGTTGGTGAATTGCAAAAATGACAGCCAGGAGTGAGATGCAGGTACGTGCTGATGGACTAGAACATGAGTATTAATTGTTTGAATTACTGGCTTAAAGCACTCCTTCAAGTACTCAATTGCAAGTAAAATCTGCAGCCTGGCAGTGCAATGGGGTAGGAAGAAATTTGCCTTTGCCATAGGTTGGTGTGAAGTAGGTGGGTGGAAAGCAAGAGAAACTGGAAATGGTTATGGATAAAAATAAATCATTTGTATTTGACACAGATGAATTCACTGAGGTGATACTTAATATCAAAATGCTGCCACCTGGGTGTAATTGATTTAGAAAGAATACGGGGGCAAAATAGTTGAGGTTACTTGGTAAAGTAAAATGTTAAATGTACTAAGGAAGGGCCATGAAGACAATGAACACTTATGTAGGATTTTAGCTGTAACAGAAGGAAAGAAAAGCCGATTGAGGAAAACTGGGGAATAATTAAAATCCCAGTGTATAAGTACTTGCATGGCTAATGTATTAGATATGATGTCCTGTTCTTTAGAAAACCTGCATGAAATCCTGTTAAATCTGTAGCAGTGCTAAGCACAGTAATACAGCTGCCTTGTTTTATTGTTGACAGTTGGAGAAGTTAATCGATGAAGCTACAAGAAAAAAAGATTGCCAGTTACTCGAGAAATTTCTGGCCACAGAAGGCTCTGAGAATGTCTCTTACAAATGCAGCAAACAGTTTGTCAACAAATTAGACAAGCTGCTGTGTCGGGTAATGTAACCATTGCATCCCAATCCTCTGGCATTGCAACAGTCTGAAAAAGATACTTTCGTGTGCCTTGGTTTATACCAGCACTTGATTTGAAAGCCTGAAATAAACTTTAAGAATGAAATCTCTCCTTCAAGCTGCAATTAAGGTGGCTTTGGAGAATGAAAAAGGCACCTGCTTAATTGTCTAGTTCTTCTGGGACTGTACATTAAAGCTTCTGTTGTAATTTCGATTTCAGGAACTTGACAAACAGGAAGTGAAAAGCATTTCTGCACTACTAAATGTTATCCAGAAATGTGGGGAGAAAATCAGCATAGCAGGAGAGGATGGGTTCCCAGCAGTGATGAAATACGGGCTTGTTGGAAGGATAAGTAAAACCATCACAAATATATGAGCTTCTAAAGAGATACAGAAAAATGAACCAAGTGCATACGTGATGCTCCAGTGCTGAACTGCTCAGTGTTTGATCCTTGGTTGTTTCACAATTAAGAATTTCCCATAACTTTGCAACATTTAAATGTTCTTTGTTGAGTGACCCCTTATAAAGATGCTGCTCTATCACAGTGAGGGTTTGCAAATTATGCAATATTGAATTAATTCAGATATGCTTACAGCAATTACAACAACATTTGAGTTACAGCAATCATATGAGTTTGCTGGATGCTTTGGAGTTGGAATTTAGAACTTTCTGGTGTCATTTGAAGATTCTCTTCTTGTGAATTCTCACAGCAGCGATTTTGTACCTGCTCTTTCAACAGATTTTAGTGCTATTGTGATTATTTTGTGTTATTCCAACCTATAGGTTGGATACATTAATGATTTGCAACTCAGTAACTGTGCAGAAAAATAGACACCACCCACTTCCTTCTGCTTTCATCAGAGATTTCCCTGAAGAGAATTAATGGCAATGTCAGTGTTACTCAACTGCCTTCTCAGCTGCTTTAATAATGATAATAAATAACCAGTGTGGTGATAACTTTATGCTTATGTTCACACCTACAAACAACACTCAGCCGTTTCCATTTTCATCTCCTCTGTCTGTGATGGCAGATATCAAAGTAGATCTCCAGTTTTTGTGTTGCAAAGTCCTTGAAATCTCTTAATTTTGTTTTGGTCTGAATGAAAAATTTCAGTCTGAGGCTGACACATGCTCAGCAGGCTGGTAATGCTGTTGTGTTAATCTTTGTGTAGTTTGACTGAAGCATAATACAAACTATTGTCCTTTTTTAGGCTATTAAAATAGTTTCACTTCTCTTTTTCCTTTACATGGTCAATTGGTTTGAAAAGTTAAAAGGAATTTTGATCCTCAGAGGAAATGAAAAGAATGAAATGCTTACAACTCTGGCTGAAGATTTCTTCAATGTGCTGCTGGTAAAAATATATTGATAGTAAAGTTTGTCATAATAATTGTTATTGGTTTTAATAGTAACAAAATTACTAGTTACAAAAGGACTTTCAAATGTGGTTTTATTTAATATCTGTCTAAAGTTCATGTTATAGTGATTTTTGAAATGGATTATAAGTCTTTGGGGATAAGCACTTTGCTCTATTGATACTTATTTTCTGTTCATGGTTGACATAATGAAATAAAGTTTAAAAAAATCCACAACATTAAGTTCAATGAACCAAAAAAATTTCATCTTGATCAAATTTTGATTACATAAATTATTGGTTTGCTAATCCAGGGCCCCAAGTTTATAAGATCTGTGAGTTTGCTTCTTTTCCTAATTTTTTTGTTATTGGTGAAATAATTTCATTTAGCTGAAATTTTGGGAAACCACACTTGGTAGTAGAAATGACTCCTTATTTTCTTTGTTAAGGATGAAATAATTTCAAAGTCCTAAATGTATTTTGATTGGAAAGTACAAAAATGTACTTCCTTCAGGTACATTTTGCCTGATTTTTCTACTGTAATATTTGCTGTATCGAAGTGATGTTTTGTTTTGTTTCTTGCTGCAGGCTGTGTGTGAGAGCAGACATGAAGGTGAGCTTAAAAACCATGGGTACTGCATATGAGGGTTTAAAATGTCTCTTCCAGGACACTTTATCAGTGTTAAAATCATTTATACACATGGAGGCAGCTTTAGGCAAGTATTTCTGAGGAAAACATGTGCAATGAGGGTGCTACCAGTTGTTTGATCTAATATAAATATAGCACCAGATCTAAATGTTTCAGCTGATAAACTGTGCCCAAAGGACCCCATTTCACATGGGAAATGTCAGCCCTAACTTGGATTGCTCAGTTTGAGGTTTCTCTACTGACAGATTTCCTTGTGACTTGCTGATGGCAGCAATAAAAAGGCAGAATGCTCTCAGAGGTGGCAACTGCACCGAGTTGTTCCTAAAAAAAAGTTGTTTCCAAGCTGCTGTCACAGCTCAATGATCCTTCTGTGCTGACCTTGGTATCGGGAATATCACACTCCTCCAGTGTGGCACTGGCTGGAAGGTCACTCCAAACCCTCATGGGGTCACAGTCAAAGTGAAAGAGTTATTTCCTTGTCTCTGGGAAGACAGATTCCAGCACCTGAATTGTATCTCAGAGTTAGAGGATTGATCAAGTGTATTTTAAAATTCATGAGTTCATGCCCAGGGGGGTTGTGCAGTGATGCACAGCAACAGAAACACCACAAAGAGCCGTATTTACTGTAGATTGAATATTCTATCTTACATTCAACCATGATGCTTAAGATGCTTATTCTCAAATATCAGTAATGCTGTATGGAGAGAAAGTCACTCTGTATTTTATTTCTGAATGAAAATGAATCTTCTCCCAAATGTTTCTGAGGGGGGCAACTTTTTAATTTATTCTTTTCAACTCTTTAATTTATTCTTTTCCTGTTTGTTAGGTAAAATGCAAATACTGGAAAACTTTCTTCTGAGAACATGTTCCCTCATCACTGATGTAAGAATCAGTATTTATGTTCAGCAGGAGGTAAACATTCTTTTTTCTAAGCAACAGTTTTCTGGTCACTGTGTTAACAGACTTTGTGCAGACAGATATTTAACTGTACAGATGCTACAAAAACAGAGTCAGGGTTTTTTTCCCTCTAAAGATAAAGTCACAAAAGGCAAGGCTGCATCCCCAAAGAGAAGGCTTTTTAATGCTAATTTAAGGGACATTTTAGCTCAGCATTCAACTGCAGACAGAACTCCAGCTTTGAAAGATTTTTTTTTTCCATATTTAAACCTGCAAATAAGAAACATAACCCTCTAAGAACTAATGTTCACATTAAAAATAATGTGCTTTATTGAAATTGAGGTAGTTAATTAAGATAAATTTAAGATCAGATAGAACCCATTGTTATTTATGCATTTTGCCTTTTGCTTTCTTCAGTGTTCTCAAATACATTACAAGGGCCCAAAATAAGAATAACAAAGTGACTTTATATTTCCTCTTACTCCCTTTTTTCCCCTCTTCTTAGGTAGTAAGAAAACTGAATTTAATGCTTGACAACATACCTCGAGAGGCCAAGAAGAAGTTATTTTCCACAAAGGAGATGTTACATGTCATGTAAATATTCTTCAGTATGATTTTTATATCATTACATCATTTGCAGAGCTGGGAGGGCAGTTTTTACTAGGGCTGTTTATGGTTTGTGCAGATTGATCCCTGTTTAATTCATTTTGCATTTGCTGTTGAGTTGGCCAAGGTAGTGGCTGTGGGCAGGTATTCTCATGGGGTTTTCTCCATGAATTTTCCTCTTTCCCATTCTGGGTCAAGCTTTTTCTCATCCCAGCTGTCATAAAACAATTCAACTCTTTTTTATAAGAATGTGTGTAAAGCACAGTGAGTCAGTCATTGGAAAGACAGGCTGTTCACACTGGGAAGCTGTTTTACAGCACTTCAAAAAAGCAAATAGAATAAAAATTGTATATATCAGGGGATTTCCCCCAGTAGTTCTTCCACAGCACTTAGCACAGCAGACTTATCCCTTTTTGAGTCTTACAGGCTGGTGGCATCAGGGTTTTGTCTCATACACTGAAAGTTTGTAGTTAAACCTTTGCTGTGCTTTCTGCTGCTCTCATCTTCTGATGAAACATTTTTTTGTTTGGCAGGAGTGAAATGGGGAGGAGAATTCCGGATGCTGGAGGTGAGCATGGGACTTAATTTAGTGTTAGGTTTCCTAAGAATTAGTTGTAGACACATTAAAAAACCGGAGAAGACATTCAGAAGGTGATTGAGCCATCTGAAAAATACAAATACTGCATGAAAACAGTCTGCAAACTGGAATGTTTGAGTGTATTCAGTGCCTGGGTAACTCCTTGAAGTTTTCAGTTCTTCTCTAAATCCAAGTTTTGAAATAGCGAAAGGTGATGAGGAAGTCAAGCTTTGAGGCTGCTGAACTGCTGAGCATGAGCAGTGGTACTGGAACTTCTCTAAGGATCACTTTAGTATCCAAAAACTTCCCAGGTCAGGCAGGGGAAAGCTAAAAACGTCTTTCTTTTAGTTGTACACCCCATGTGGGGGCTCTGACAGTCCTGGAAGGTTTGGTTGAAATTTCCTTTGGAAAAAGAAGTTATTTAGTCATTGTTATTCCTGTACTTCTTTATCCAGTTATCCTTTAGGGGTTACATATTTGGATATAACATGATTTAGAATATGAAATGTTCAGCACTGCTTATACCACTTTCCTCCTAATGTTTTTTCAGCTCAGTAGTGGCTTTAAATCTCCTTTTCCTGCAGACTATGACATGCAAGTGGCCATCACAGAAGCTTTATGCAGAATGATCCCAGAGAAGCAAAGAGGAGAACTGGCCTCCCAGTGGTTTTCCATGGAGTTTGTGTCCAAGGCATTTAAAGGAATTAAAGATTCTGAGTTTGAAACAGTAAGTCATATGAAAAAATATTCCCGGGGGGATAAACTTCCATTTTACAATTCTTTAAGAAATTTCTGTGTTTTATAGGATTGCAGGAAGTTTCTTAACCAGGTGAATGGCATGCTTGGAGACAAAAGAAGGTAAAACTGATTTTTTTTTTTAAAGCCAATAAAGTTTCTTTTTATTGCATTTTATGTTGATTATGCATTTTATGGTTAAATTTCTTGTTACCTGCTTGAGGAAAAAGTGATTTTTGATTGCTGGGATCTCTTAGTCTCTAAAGCACACAAGTTTGTGAAAACACAACCCAGTAGCTTTGTTCAAGTATGCAAAGTTTGTTTACAGCATTGTAGAATACTTGAAAAAAAATATCCTTTTCTTCCAGGGTTTTTACATATCCATGTTTATCAGCAGCTCTTGATAAATGTGAGGTAAGTTTCCCTGCCTTCTAGTTAATAAAAACCTAGGTAAGGTAAGAACATTTTTTTGTTTTTCAGAAATATTCAGATGGGCAGGTACTGGCAGTTTGTGAGAGCAACACAAAGCTTGTTAGCTGGGGTAAATCAGTGCTCTCTGCTCTTATTATTTTATCTTTTTCTTTTAGCTCCACATCCCACTGGATGAAAATCTGGAGGAATTCTGGATTGACTTCAACATTGGTAGCAAAAGTATCTCTTTCTATGTGGCAGCAGATGATGCAGTAAGTGATTTTTGTCTCTTAGACTGAGGCAGCAGATCCAGATTCTTTCCAGTGTATCAGACTTGTTTCCCTACATCAACATGTTGAACTTATTCCAGTGTGTGTGGGGGAGTATCCAGATTTGTATACATATTTAGATCACAGAATTTCAAAGTAATGATTTTCTAATGCTGTTTGGAAGCAGTTTAACGTATGCAGTAGTGAAGCATTTGTTCCTTGTCACTCTTCCTAACAGAGATTTAAGAAGTTGAGAATTTGCCCTCACTGAATGACTTTCTGAACCCTGCATTTCATAGTTTTAATATAAGAATTTTCTATCTTTAAAAATGTATTTTTCATGTAAGGGTCACCAGTGGGAAACAGTGATCATACCAGAAGAAGAGGTGAACATGTACAGCCTTGAAGGTATTTGCACTCAAAAATGTGACCTTTGGTGCACACTGACTTGGATTCTCAAATCAATTAATCCTGAATTACTGGCTCAGTTCGCAGCAAAGCAAAATTCTCACTTAAAATAATAGGGGAATTGGTTTTATCAGGGATAAAATTTCATTGCAGTCACATTTGCATTTTGGATATGCAGGTGTGATTTTGTGAAAATAATTTTAAAATAATGGCTTCTGGTTATTTCAATACAAAATAAGGCAAAAGACAATGCCAATTACTAATATTCCTTTTAACCCAGTTAGAATAGTAAATACCTATAATTTGGCGGCAGCTACAGTAAATAACCCTCAAAGAAAACTCTATGGAATAATATAAAGAATAATTACTCCTAAAAGATTGAATCTTGAATTGTTTCACTAATAACATCTATTGTAGAGTGAATTAAAATATACACCTTAGTAGCTGTACTGAAAATAAGTGTCATGTGTTTGCAAACAACATATGAGATGTTGTTAAATTGTAATGAACTTTTCAAATTTTTTTTTTGCCCAGAAAAAGACTCAAAGAAATTATTAACAATAGATCTCAAAAGCCCCATGAGTGTGGGTGATATGGAAGGAGAGAAATTTTCGTTGTGCTTTAATTCCGTCTTGGAAATCAAAGATGTAACCAGAAGGATTTATGGATTTAGTAAATATAAGGTAAGACTGAAACACCTTTTGGAATAGTTTTTAATTGATTCAAAAGAAATGTGCTTAAAAAATTGTTAGCAAGCCATATATAACAACTTATAACAACCATTCTATCCTGCAGTCTGACTGAGGAATTCATGAGGAAAGGAACTGCTCTGTGGCATCTCTTTACCTCTCTAATCTGATTTCATACACTTGTGTTCTTTCACTTTAATATTTTCCGTTCCTTGTTTAACCAAAGAGTAAAGTGTCTGTTTTGATTCTTCCTTTTGTAGGATGTGAGTAAGAAGAAAACTGCATCAATTGCCAAAACAGCTGTACATGTCCTATTTGATGAAAGTGGCTCACAGGTATTTTAGTTCATGGGTTTGTATGTTTAGTCTGATTATTTGCTGATTTATAATCAGAAACAAGGACTTTGAAAATACCTCTAAGTATAGATAAGTCTAAAGCCAGCAAGTGGTGGCTAGTATGTATATATTGTATTTTTGGGGAGATATTATTATACCAATCATAGAATAAATCAGACAAATATACGCAGAGGAAGTTCTTTTATGTGAATTATGACTTGATAACCCATCCTTGTTAGAGAAAATAGCACTTAGGGTGGAGACTTTTCAAACTGAAAGTCTGTAACCTCTGAAGTTTATCAAAATCTACAATCAAGAGTGTGTTATTTAGAGTTAAAAAGTTGCTTTGTGTGTTTGTGTAAATATAAACCATAAAGCCCAAATATTGGATGCAATTAAATAAAATGAAAATATTATCTAGGTTACGGTACCAGAAAGCCAGTTGTCCCCAGTTTTGAAAGAAAGACCTGAAGAGCAAGAGAAACTCAGTAAAAAACAAACTCAGCAACTTCCTGCAAGTTTGAGGACTCAGAATAAAAATAACAGTCCAGAAAAATGCAGAGGGGATTCCTCCAAGGTAAGTAGGAATGTCAAAACAAAAAGAGTAGAGAAAAAAATACAAGTCACTTTAAATATTTATAACATTTAATAGTGTAAACTTCTTCTTATTCGACATCTGGAATATAATTAATACAGGGTTTGATTGGGATATTATGCTCTAAAGAGAAATGTTTTCAAGGCATGCTTGGATCTCCTGGTTTGCAGAAGTCAAGGTTGGCCTCTGGAGAATACTGGGGAGGGGGAAAAGATGGAACAATGTCTTCCTGGTGTAAGGGCTTCAGTAAACCTGCTTCTGTTTACTTTGTAGCTGAAGTGACACCTTGGCAGAGTCTCCAGGGAACCCTCTTTGGGAACAAGGGACAGGATTTGCCCATAATTCATTGAATTAATTTAGAAAACAACAATCAGTGACCTCAGTTTAAAAATACTCAGTTTAAGAATTACACAATTCAGGTGTTTCGGGGAATTTTCTTCAAAAAGGGAACTGCCTAAAGATCCCATGACATTGATACCTGCAGCAACAGCAACTGGCATTACAGGAATGGAAAGTGTCAAGAGACTCTTGGAAATAGATTTTCTAAATCCTTGTGCTGTCATGCTTAAATCAGTGTATTATGGTCAAGTTCCTTCTGTTCCTCCAGATCACTCCCTCTCGGACAAGGAAAGTGTCTGAAGCCTCTGTACGTGTTCCTGGAACCACAAGAACTTCCACAAGGAGTCCTCTGAGCTTTGTCAGCACATGTGAGTTTGCAGGTGCTTTCAGGGTAAAAACATACTCCAGCTTGTCTTTGAAATACAGGCATGGACTGTGCTCCTTGGCAGAGCCTAAAATGAAAAGTAGAACTTGTAAACTCTCCTGAGCAGATGCTTTAAACTTGCAATTTTTAAACGAGGCCA
Source organism: Lophotriccus pileatus (assembly GCA_035583135.1). Lineage (NCBI taxonomy): Eukaryota > Metazoa > Chordata > Aves > Passeriformes > Tyrannidae > Lophotriccus > Lophotriccus pileatus. The sequence goes on from JAWWES010000051.1 coordinate 10,378,468, forward strand.
CTTGGTCCTGGTGCACAGACGTGATCTGGGCCAGTGGCTGCACAAGAGTTCCCAGGGGGTCACCTGCTGTTTGTCCTGCAGCTCTCAGGCAGCTGTTCAGCAAAAATATCTTCCAGTGAAATCTTGAAAGAGTGACCCACTGTTTTCTGCCTGAGCCAGCCTGTAAGAGCTTTGCTTTTGTCTCCAGACACCCCCAGTCTGTGGGCTCTTCATCTCCACATAACAGAGTTGAAATCAAGAGAAATATTAAAGGGCCATAACGGGTTGTTATCAATACTAACCAACTTTTGTTGTGACCATGGGCAAAAAGTCTTCCTACTGGTGTCCCAGACAGCTCAGCAATTGTAATGGAAGCAGTGGTGGAATTCCAACATGTCTTCTTTCTTCCAGCCACTCCTTTTAAAGGGAGATTTAAATTGCCTCTGGAAATGATGAGCTCTACTAAGAGGTCTGACAGCGTTGCAACAAATGACACCAGAGCAAAGATTTCCTATCAGGACCCTGCTGGAGTATGCATGTCATCTGTAGCTAAGTCTTTCACTTAGAATAACACTAATTTCTATTCTAATTTGTTCCTAATTTTTGTCTTAAAAAGCTACAGTCAGCAACTGTCTTTTAGAAAATAGTATGTTTTACTTTGTTGCATAATGTTTTCTTGTCCTCTGGATTTCAGGTTTATTATGTCCAAAGTCAGAATGAACATTTAATTAGCTACAATTTGCATTTACTCATCAGTTCTGACTCCAGAATTAACTTGCTTTTACTAGACCCTCAGTTCTTCCTTTGTGTGTAATAGGAGAAAGGTGCATGTACAGAATCTCACATGGATTATGCAGGATTGAAGTACTCATAAAACACAGAATACATTCAGCTGCAGCTGTGAAATGTGAATGGCCTCAGGTTATGGCATTTATAGCATTGGGTTTAGTGCATTTTTGATCGGGCATTCACTGCAATCACAGAAAACTATGTAGGTGTCGGTGAACTGCAGTGTAAGTACGTGTTTATTTTTGGTTCTGTTCCAGTTGAACAATGACTTTACTTCCACGAACTAAAACAAAAAGGGATTTCATGTTTTCTTAGGTAAAGTACAAGTTTATGAGGTTATACTGCTCATAGTCCTATGCTAATATTTCCTTTTGGCTGTTATTCCACCATAGCAAAAACGTGTTGAAGAACTTTTCAGTCTTATACAAGAGGCCACAGAAGAGCAAACTTTAGGCAAGTAATTTTCCAAGCATTGGTAATCCTTACTTTTAATATAATTTTAATTTTGTCCATTTCTTTTGCCCTAATGATTGACACAAGTTAATGTCTCATTTAGATGAAGTGTTTGATATCGTTCCTGATTCTCAGCCAGTTGGGAAAATCAACAAACCTTTGTAAGTATTAGAAAAGAATTGACTGTTGGCACTCATTTTGAAGGGAGTATTTTCAAGTATTACCAGAACTGAAATTATGTTGCAATGTAAAATACTTTGATATCTATAAGATTCCATTATTTTCCTATTTTATGCTCCATGTTTATTATATTTAAAAGTCACTTTCTGCAATTCACTGACAGTAAGATGGTGTTGTCCTTTAGGCTGCCTGGACTTATGGAGAGTTCTTTTGATAAAACTGAAACATGGAAAAGAAGAACATGCCCTCTTCCTGAGAAGGGTGGGACCACTGCGGACAAGCCAAAGCCGAATCCATCAGTGGCACGTCCATCCCATCCAGGTGATATTCACACGTCCTGAACTGTTACTCTTCAAAGCAGATCACAGGAACTGTCCCCTTACAGCTGGGCTTTGTTTTCCTTTCTATTGTTAGTGAAAGAGTTGTGAAACAAAAGCATTTGTTAACTCTTTGAAGTACCTCTCCAGATAAACAAAGTAAACAAAGAGAAGCAAGAAATTGATACCGTGCCACGTGGGCATCAGAGTGTTAATAATTTGGAACAGAAACTGTTAAATACAGAGGGGAAATATATAAACTACTGCTCAAACATTGTTTAAAACCTTTTTTTCAGCCAGAGCGGCCGACACATCTTTGCATTCTGAGCTTCCAAAAGAGGAACTCGAAGTTTTCGTCAGAAAAGAGGCTGCAAATCCAAAACCATCAAAGCCTGTGAGAATTTCTTACCTCCCTTTCTTTGACTTGCAATTAAGAGAATTGTCAAATTTTCAGTGTTTCAAAATTTGTGGGTTTACTGTCATTTAGTCACAAACTTACTGTTAATTGATTTTCCACTAATACCAAATGAAGAAATAATGGCACCTTCACTTTTTGCTTTTTTCAGTGATGTGTTCAAGATTAGTTAACTCTGCATTTCTTTTTCAAAATAATTCTTAAATAAGCACCACCTTGTGCTTCTCATCCACTTCTTTGCTCACTTTTGAATGTTCCCCAACCCACAACATTTAAAAGAAGACACCTGCTCATGTTTCCTTACTCACTGTTTGGGCAATGGAAAGGGAAATGGTTTGCAAGGAAATGTAATTTAGTACATCTGGAAGACATTTAATGCAGTTTAGAGGTTTTTTTGGGAACCTGAAGTTGTGTTTGTAGCTTAATTCTTCTGTTGGATGGGTTCAAAGTTAAGTCTTCAACTGTTTTTATAGAAACCAAAGTCTAAAGAAATCACAGATGCAGCCAAATCACTGATTAGTAAAATCAGTGACAGATACAAAGACAAGAGTGATGAGAAGAGCAAAGCAAGAGGCTCCCTGGGTTTTAACAGGTAGGGTGGGAACTGTTCACTGCTGTGCTGACCCTCTGTGGCTGTGGCTGTGATGTGCTGATGGATGATGATGAGTGTAATCCTTTAATTTAATTTAATCCTTTGAATCTTTTAATTGATGTTGTGTTTAAATGCATGAATAGGTTTGCTGGGTTTGATAAGGCTTTTATTTATGTAGGCACTATTGTAATGCATATATTCCAATTAGCATTTAACAAAATGTATGTTTCTTTTTAGGACACATTTAAATAAATCCTGGGTCTCCAAGGTAACATGTTATTGCTTTTGTTTGAGTTGCTTTTCATAGCAGTTGTGTCTACAAATAGGGGGGGAATCAGTAGGTGTAAAGGGACATTTCACAAACACCAGTGAATGTTAAGTATCTGTAGTTGTTAATTTTGTATTTCTTTATTTGTGTATTTAAAATACCTGTGTGGAACAGTAGTTTTTACTGGGAACTATCATCTAGTGAAACCCAAATTAAAATTTCTGTTGGCATATTATGTATTTAGTCTCTGCCTTTTGTGCGTGTCAATGCTAAATATTTAGAAGTCATAATGTTTGGGGGGCAAAAAAGTTCCGAGGTTTTGTTGATATCCTTAAAAAATGTAGTTCCTCCCAGCTCTTGTCCCCTTTGTTGCTCTGATCAACACAATTATCTTCATGATGAACTTGCTTTTTGAGGTGACAGTGGCTCTGAAGGCATAGTACAAATTTGCCATGTGAGCCAACTTTTCATTTCTGTATAGGAAGAAGTTCAGGACAGAATCCTGAAAACCACTTCTTTTCTTAATGTAACTGCTGGTCAGATCATGTGAGTAGTTACAACATTTTCAAGGACAGTTTCTGATTGCCCATACCTGACTCTGTGAAATGTTCACTAATTCAGTCTCAAAACTGAGCTCTGTGTCTGTTTGACAGGGATGATGTCTACAACTTTAACATCACTGGGTTTGATGAGCCTACAATAAAGCTTGGAGTAAGAATATGTCTGAATCCTGTATTTTATGATTAGAATATAAAGGAAATCAGTCAAATTTTGTTTGCTGAAAGGATAGTTAAGATCTGAACATTCAAATTACATCAGTGAACTAAGTGGGGAAAGAAGTTTGCCGTGTAAATACCTCCAGTACTCTTAGATGTATAAAGTGTGAATGTATAACTGTCCTGAAGTTCTGGCCACCTCAAGCTGTTATGAACTTCTTACTGAATTAAGAATTAAACATTTTCTGGGGGGTATCATTATTTTAAACTATCCTATTATCCTGAAAATGTTATTGCCATCCTTCCAATCCCCATTTTAAAAACATCTGTGTCCATGTGTTTGAGTAAAAAGAAAAACCTAATGATGATAAAAGCAGAAGACAACAAAAGACAGTTTTGCTTCTTAAGCTCAGAGGAGCCTTCTGAATTGGGGAAGGTGGTGAAACAAGGGGGGGGATTGGTTTGAGACACTGAAAGCTTCAGTCAGTTCCAGCAGGTTTTAGCTATCAGCTCTGTTAAATGAGTTCTGAGATAGAAATTAAGCACCATTAATTACTGAGTGTGATAACTGAAGGAAAAGGAGCCCTTAGCTGTTGTTGTTGAATTTTGCTCAGATTGTATAACAAATGAAAACCTTGGTTTGTTCCCTATTTCTTTGCATTTTTAGGTGCAAGAATTGCATGTTACTGAACTGAGTGTTCATACAGAGACAACCAAAAAAGGGTAGGATGTTCTGCTGCGTCCTGGCCTGCTGATTATCAGTAGTACTGTCTGCACTCTCCAGCATCCCGTGACAGAATTCCAGGGAATGTGTTCCATAAGCAAAACAGTCCTCCTCAGGGAATACTACAGGGATAGCAACTCCTGACTGGAAGGGGTGTTTTTTTTGCTCATGTGCAGCCTGTACAGCGCTGTGTTGTTACTGTGTGCTCTCACTGATCCTTGGGAAACAAGCCCATCCTTTAGGGTTTGAGATCAACAGGGGTTTTCAAAACAATGTGAAAACAGAAGTTTTCAAACATTTGTTTGAATCCTTAATCCACATAGCACGTGAATAGCAGAAAGTTTTACAGCAAATATTTTTATTTGTGTTGTTAAAGGTGGTTTTTATTTTTCCACTTAAGGAATGCAAACATCAGTAAATCCAGTACTGAAGTGAAAGGAAGAAAAAAAGTAAGGTTCAGATTTTTGTGGCTCAGTATAACCTGTCTGCCTGCCTTTAAATACCAGTTATGGAATACCAGAATGTCTATAAAAACTAAATCAATAACTTGAGAATTTTTTGGGTTTTGTAGACTAGAAACAATCAAGACAAGAAGCACCTCTTTAGTGACACAGACACAGAGAACAGAGGGGATGACAGCAAGACAGAGATTAGTTGGCTCCAGGAATCTAAGAGCAAACCTAAAGCCCAGATAGTTGATTACAGTAGAAGTAAAAAATTAGGGCGACCAATAAGCACAGACAAAAGTAAGAAACTTTTTTCATATTTCTGAAGTTTGTCCTTAGATGTTGACTGCACAGCATGTCATGTGCTCTGTTGCAGATATCAGATGTTTCTCTTGTCTTGTTTATGAGGAATTTTCAAATCAGTACTAATCATTTATAAAGATTGATTTACGTAAAGCCTGTATTTTAATGTGGAAAAGGGTTGGAGGATGGGACATGGGAAAGTTGTTGTCAATTTAAAAAAGAAAAAAAAGGCTTTTTAAAATAATGGGCTGAAAGCAGTTACTGAGTCAGTAAGTTTGTGGGCATGAAAGTGATTCTGTTACTTACAGCTCAGCCTAATGGCAAACATTTGAACATTATATTGATTTTTCAGACTGTGTTGTAACAGCAGATGAATCCCCTGAACCCGCTTTCCACATGGAGAAACCTAAAGGCAAAAGTGCAAAGAAGAAAAAGGTAGATGTAAGTTTGCACCTAGAATTGCAAAATATGTTCATAATCTCTTCACTCCCCACAGAGACTCTTTTCAAGTAATTTTTCATAAATATTTGACATTTCTCCATGCTTATTTCCAAATCATTCGTTAACTACTATGTATTCTTTTGAGGCACTGTGTTCTTTTTATGTAGAATTTAGTTGGTATTTCAGGCATAACACTGTGAGTTACAATGATTATTATACATTGATGCTTTTGTTAGTAGGCTGATGGTTAACCTCTCTGAGCTCTGGTAAAGTTAAACTTTTTTAGCTGTTTTGAAATAACTTGGTTTAATTACTTGAAATCCAGTATCTGCCATTTTTTCTTATATATTTATGTATTAATCATTCTTCTAAGCTGAAGGTGATTTTATTCTTCCAAAGGTAAGCAAATGTAAAAAACAGAATTCCAGAACTGCAGAAATGATAGAACAAACCTCCAGAAAGAAACTACCTCGAAGAGCAGCAGCAGCAAAAAATTACAAAGAGCCTTCCAGTTCTGAGTCAGAGAGTGAAGGGCAAATTCCAACATGCACCTCCAAACCAAAAATGCAGGTATGCAGTTGCACTGCATTACTGAAAATCCACTTCTGCCTTATTTTTCACAATTAACTCTGTTCTGTTTGTGTACTTGGTACTCCTGAATTTGAAGAGCCCGACATGAGCAAGGTGAAATGAATAGAAATTTATGTGTCCAGTTTAACAAATTCAGTGTTTGTTGATATTAGAACACCTGATATCCTTATGGATTTAAGCCCTGCTGATGATGTTCCTTCTGCTTGATCTTGGAGATAACAGGCTCTTTGTCTCCTTTTGTGTACACTTGCCCATGTTTGCAAAAATGTTTCTATAACTTTTGTGTTTTAATAGAAGATTATGAATGGGGCAATCAAGGATTACAAGCAGCAGAAGGTACCCCAGGTTGTATCTGTGGAGCCAAAAAGAGGAGAAAACTCTGTGCAGAAACCACCTGAGAAACCCAAGAGTCCTGCAGAACAGAAGGAAATGGAGATGCCTTCAGCTGAGAGTCCTGCATCTCTGGAGACAATGAGATGTAGGTATTTTGACTTTTGAATTTCCAGCCATGCAGAATCTAAAGGTGGAGGTTAAATGAGGATTAGCACAGCAGTACAATTTTACATTTCTTTCATGCTTTTGACATAAGAGAGATCCCCTAACTCAGGGTGTTCCACGTAACTTAAGGAAGTGTATTAATGTGCCACTGACGCTTTTGGAGGTTGGTGCAGTTATTTGTCACCAGCATAATCTAGAAAAGCAATGTGTGAATGTTGGAATGAATCTGGTAACTGCTAACACAGTGGGAGAGTGCAAAGAGCGAAGTGTGGCAAGTCCTGTGCCAGCACTCAAAGTAAAATTCCACATATCTGAGACTCGGAAATACCTAGAGCTGGAACAGGGAGCAGTTTGGGCCTTTGGCTTAGATTTTTAACTTCCATTCCTCATTTGACAGTGAAGGAATTGTTTTCTAGGTGCTGAAGGACTCTCAGAAGGAAATGTTACTCCAGAGCACATTTCCAGTGAAAGATCTCTTGATCTTCAGGAGTCATCACCAGAAAACAGGGAGATGTTAAACTCTGAGAAAGGAATCTCCCCCGATAATTTCTTTCTGCAGAATAAGACTATTCCAAGTACATGTGTCAATCAGTCCCCTGAGGCAACAGTTACAAAGTCAACATTTGGAAAGAGAAGTTTCTCCCCAGTGTTGACTGAAGCATCTTTGGTAAGAATTGTAACATTCCTCTACAGCCCTTTTAACTGCAGTTGTTCCATTCAGCTGCCAGTGTCTCGTCTTTCTCTGCATCTCCCTTCAGTAATGATTTTTTTTTTTTTTTTTTTTTGGTGTTCATGTGTAGCTCAGCTTAACAACATATAAAACTGTCAGTGGAAAAAATTCCAAGGGAGCTGGGTTGGAAACCTGTAACAGTAACGAAGGCTCGAGTTTCCAACCTTGCTTTTCAGACACACTTCCTTCTAAAGGAAAACCAAAAGATACCACTAAAGCTGTCACCAAAACCAAAGATGAGGTATGGTACTAATTTCTTTGCTTCTTGTTTCTCTGAGCTACTTTCCAGCTGGTGATTTTCAAGGGACATCTCTCAATAATGATGTGGTTTTCGTTAATGTGTAGCTCAGCTTCGCCACATATAAAACCGACAGTGGAAAACATGGAAAGGGAGCTGTGTCAGAAACTGGGAATAATAATGAAGATCCAAGTTTCCAATATTGCTTTTCAGACACACTTTCTGTTAAAGGAAAACAAAACATCACTAAAGCTGTCACTGAAAGTAAAGAGGTAAGTTAATGCAGTCTTTGCTCTGCAGAAATGAGCTCCAGCTTATCTATTTCACCTCCTTTACAGTGGGGAGCTTTAAGGGAAATGCATCTCTCTCAGTATTAAACACTATATAATGTCTACTTGGGGCCTGCTTGGAAAATTCTAGTAGTTATTTTTTAAATATTTGAGAGAAATATCATATTTTTGTGATTTATGACATGGATACAGTTTATCACATGGGTACAATGAAAGAATTGTCTCCCAACCAGATCTGTTATAATTCGTATTTTAAAAAATGACAGGTGACTAAATATTTTCTTGTTGACTTTCAATTAAAAAAATCAATAATTGTTCACCACAGAAATGTACATTTTTGATGGAAACTTCTGAAAGTGATGGAATTTGGAAGCTAATAAATCAGTGGCTTTTCTTTTAGGATTGTGAACCATCATCTCCACTGTCTGCTTCCAGTGGGAGTAAAGCACAGTCTTCAGTTGAAGCACCTTATGACCCTGTAAATGAGTCAGGTACAAACATTTAATTGAAAGCAAAATGCTTTCTGTATGTCTCAATAAAAGTTAAGAAAAATGTTTTATTTGGCATAAAAATATGGTCACATTGTTGTATTTTATATGTTTTCAGTATCATTCTATTTTTAGCCCTTTTCTCATTTTCTCTCATTTAACTATCCCAAAACAAAGCTGAAAATTAGGCCTTGTTTTCATGTTGATTAAAGGACCAGCTGTGCAGACCTTCCTCAAACGAAGATACCACAGTGACACAGAGAGCAGCTCTGATGAGGCACAGACCAGCAAAGAGGAGGAAAAGAAAGGAAGGAGAAGAATCAGTTTACAGCCCAAAAAATTATTTAAAACAAATGATGCAGCTACTTACAGAGGTTGGTCATGGAGTGACAGTTGAAAATAGTTGGGCAAGAGTTTAAAAGACTATGGCAAATTGAAGCTTTAAGAAGGAAATGTAATTTTCTAGGAGAAGCATTTTTCATGTCAAAGAAAAGAAATAAAAATGCTGAATATGTAGAGATTGTATCCATATAAAAAGTCAGAAAGTTTATATGATAATAGAAAGTGGTTTCAGCCCTCTCACTAGTGAAATGAACTGACATAGAACAGAAGCTGTGCTAACTCTGGGGAGGTGCTTTTTCCTCCTGAATTTGACATTGTGCTTTGGTCCGTCTTTGCAGTGTCTGAGAGCATCTCCACTCGATCTGTCAATGAGCTCTCTGCTTTGGATGGGCAGCTGTGGGAACCTGGTTGTTCAACTCTCAGCATATGTCAGAAGCTTCAAAAAGAATTTACCAAGAAAATTGAGGCAAGACCCTTCCTATGCAGTGTCAGTTGTGTGGGGGTACCTGTGTGTGGGGGCATAGCTTGGCTTCCAGCACGGACTTAGATCTTCATGTCCCTGTAAGCCAAGTGCACAGAATGCCAGGAGATGACAGAACTCACATAAGCCTCTTTGTGTACCAAGCTCTCCAATGATCTTCTCTCCCATGTCTGTTTTATTGTCCATTCCATGTGTACTTTCTCTGTTTTGAAGAGGTATATTTTCCATATTATGCACCTCTTCTTCCATTAGGTAGAATTTCATCAAAAACATAACCCCAGGTGTATTTACATGTCACTAAGAGAAAGCTTTTTCTCAAAAGGCAGAGGGACCATTTTAAAAAAGGGAGTTTGCTGTGATATTAAACCATCAGAGTACTAAAAAAATGACAGTTTTTTCCCTAAAGTGAAAATAATCTGAATTTAATGTTAAAACACCCTCACAGAACCGCTCCCGGAAAATGGATCATTTCAGTAAGCAAACATTAAAAGCTGCCCACCAACATTTGACAACAATGAGTGACCAACTCCATGAATGCAGGTCAGTAATGACAGATGTCCTTTAAAACATCCTTCAAATGCAAGGAATGCCTTCTAAAAGTAATCTGTTGTTTGGTTGGTTTTTTTGTAGGATGAGGCAGCTGGAAAAATTTCATTGTACTCTCATTGAAGAACTTGAGAATTTTGAAAAGGATTCTCAGTCCCTGAAAAACATGGAAAAAGAATTCTTGGTTTGTATTTTAACTGCTGGCTCATGGGGAAAAGTGAATTCTTATGGGGTCCATAGATTGTTCATGTCATCTTTAACTTTGGATCATTAATTTTGATTTTAAAAGCCTTTACCATTTCGCTTCAAGTTGGGGGAAATATCAGACAGTGAAATTGAGGTGTTGGGATTGGCCAAAGCTCTTAGAATTCCTTGGTCACTACATGTTTTTCCTACAGATATTCACTGTATGAATTCCTATATGATTTTCCTCTTAGAATAAACTATTAGTAGTACCTTAATGTTTTTCCAGCTTCTGTGGGGATTGTGTAACTCCTGTGTAACTGCTGAGTCTGTGGTTGTGGGTTAAATTGTTCATCTGAGATGTTGGTCAGTTTTTGTTTGGACAATCAGTTCCTGTTGATCAGCATCTGTTTATACTTTTTTCTTTCCAGACCTTTTGGAAAAAACAGACAAGTACTTTGAGTACTTACAGGAAAAACGAGCAGCAGAGGTTAGTGGGCTCTGTCAGTCCTGGGGTGAGGTTTGTGGGCTTTCCTTTGAGGTACAAATCAGGCCAACTGATGTTCCTTTTGCAGTTTCTTCCATTAATAGAGATGGTAGATGAGAAGATTAGATTAAAATATTACATTACAGGAAAAATGTAATGATTCTCCAAGTTGTTCCACCTACCTGAGGGACTGCTCCAGCAACAATGGTGACATTTATCCACACTTTAAAGTACAAATAGACTACACATAATGGGTCCTATTCGTGGTCTGTGTGGGAAGTTCATACATGGCAAAGCTGTTTGAACTGCCTTTTGTTTCTTTAGAATTCAGGTTCTTAAAACTTCATTTGAAAAGAATATCTACCATTCTGTTGACTGTGAGGAACGTGTTTTTACTTCAGAGGTATGAGAAACTTTTGTTTCGCTCTTGTTTTAATAATTCTTCAATTGCACCAACAGATACCAGGTTTTTTTTCTGAAGAAAGACTTTATCCTTAGCATTGTATTGATATCTTTTTTTAGTTTTTACTTTTCATAAAATGCCCGTAATTTACCAATATTCACTATTTTAGGCTGAGATTTCACCGATTAGAAGGTGTGTGCAGTTACCAAGATTTATTCTGGATTCCATGGCTTTGTTTATTTTGTTTATGAATATTTATGTTATTCATCCCAGAAAGAACAAATTTAAAACACACATCCCTTCCCATAAGCAGGTGGATGCCTGTGCATCTCTGTCTCTTGGTTATAAAACATTTGGGGGTGTAACTGCTTGAAAATGTGTCCCCAGTTATGAGCAGAGGAAATGCATTCAGGATTTTTTTCAGATGAACCTGATGAAAGAAGACATTAAAGGACTCCAGGAGAAACTCCTAAAAGAAATGGTAAATGAAGTCATCTTGCACTCATTTTTACTTATTTTTTGCTGTTTGAACATTAAATTACTAACATTTTAAATCCAAGGGTCACTGACGTGTTGCACTTTAGACCTTCCCTGGGTGATCCAAGCCACAGGTAGATGTGAATGTACTGCTTTGGTTCCGAGTCTTAATATGTGGAAAAGTATCCTATTTGATATGTTAAAAGCAGCATTTCTGTGCACCAGGGGTACAATATGTTAAATCAAACCTTCCTTTTTTCAAAAGCATGTGCTAAGTGTGATGTTTGTTGCACAGCAAGAAGAGGAGCTGTGCAATGTTCGCAGGGGATTGCAGACCCTCTTCCAGTCGAAGACTGAATTCTGAAGGGACGTTTTTCAGATTCCTTCCTGAATTTCAAGGTGAATATAAACACCCTTTTATAAAGGAATGAAACCATATTATCCTTAATAATATTAAAATCTTTGTGGATAAAAATTCTCCACTTATCTGTGACATTTGGGATTATTTTACTGAATCTGCTGAGATGTAATATGTAATTTTATTTTAGCACATGCTACTTCTAAATATGTCTTTAACAATTTGTATAGGTTATTTAAATGACTGCCAGAGAAATCCCATTGAATTCCACTTTGAGTCTTTGTTTTGGATCTATATGTACAGAAGACCCACTTTGTCTGATCCAGAATGCAGTCAGAGATTATTTAGGGTCACCTGGTTTGATCTCAGTCTTGTTTGTGGTGCTAGACTTCAGCAGGAGTTTCTAAGACAAAACAACACTAAACACTTGTGTTTGAACCATGTTGCAAATAGTTGTATTAAACAAGTCCAGAAAAATATGTATTGTCTGTCTTTCTTTTTTTTCCCCCACAATGAAGTCATTGTATTGAAATTGCCAGTAAATAATTGGGTCCACTCATCCCACCAATGCAAGTGTACTGATGCTTTGCTCATCTGAGCCTCTGGTTTTGTGTGGTTTGCGGTTTTTTTGGCCTGTATTCAGTGTGTTCTCCACTAGATGGACCTCCTGAGCTGGTAAACTTTTCTTTCCAGCGGTCTAATTGAATTTCATCTGCATGAAACAGGAGCTTTCTCTGGATTGTACAAGGGTTTTAAAAGTGCACTGGAAGGTCCAAATTATTTCTTACAATGAGGGCACGCTGGAAAAATAAGACAACTGCCTTGTTTTTAGTTAGGGGCAGGAACTGGGCGCTGCAGGCCTGTTTGCTTTTTCCTTTGGGAAGAAAGGAGAGCCTCCCTGAGCCACACCTGCCTTCCATGGTGCCATCCTAGTTCCCAAGCCCAACCCCTGGCCCAGGGAGTGCAGGCAGTGCCCAAACACCCCCACAGACTTGCCAGCAGCAAGCAGAGTGTCATCAGGGGATCAGTGGGATCAAGTGTGGCTCTGGAGTGGTCACAACTTGTGTCTCCACAGGAGCAGAGCAAAGGCTGGGCTGGTTGTGCTGGAAGGCCGTGCTGGAAGGACAGCAGAGAGCAGGGGAAGGAGCCAAGCTGTCCCTGCACAGCTCCAACACCAATGAGTCGCATCCGTGACAAAGCTCACAGGCACTGTTTGGCATTTAAACAGCTGCTCTAAGTTACCCTTCAAATAGTTGTCTATTTTATTTTCCAACATCATTTTAATGTGTTCTATGCACCATTTATTAGCAGTGGAACTATGGAGTGTTACTTTCACGGACTATAAGCCCAGTTTAGTTTGTAGTTAACAGTGGCTTATCTGCTCTTCTCACACTAAAAATGCTTCTGCTGAAGAAACTTTTCTGTTTTTTCTCCTTTCTGTTCAGCCTTTTTGTATCTGGACTGTCATTATATTGTTGTTAAGAATTAGTACTATTGTATTAATAATCAATTTAAAATGATGGAGAAATATAGTAGCAAGTTAAAAGCCTAGTTATAATGATCCGTATTTCTGTGAAAAGCCAGCAAGTTAAAAAATTGCAATAAAGAGAGAAAAAATACATCTTTGGATCAAGTGGTTGGGTAATTCAAGTCTTCAAGTGACAAACAGGTCAAACATGAAAATGTTGGACAAAGTGACAGCAGCTCCAACAAAGCCAGCCAGTCTCACCCATCCTGGCCAGCCCCTCTCCCCGAGTCCTCTCACTGCCTCAATGACACCCGTGGGAACTGTTCTCTGCCCTTACCTCCCGTTCTCCAGGAGTGTGTGTGATTCCATCCCCACTCGGAGCACACAGACCTGACTGTCTGGTGACTGTTCCCCACCTGCAGCAACTCAGTCATAGTCTGTAGCATCAATTGAAATACTGGATTTTATTGTTTTCACACTCCATGGAGATCAGCTCAGTGAAGCTACAAGACCAAGAATGCCTTTCTCAAGGTTTTAACATTGATTCCCTCAAGTTATAGCACTGAAGAGCCTTGCAGAAAAATGTTTGGGAGTGTATTCACCATTTGTTCTTGTCTCAGGTGTGTTTTCCAGCTGTCTGGGCTTTATTTTTTAGTAGTAATTTGAGTAAATTCTCAGATGCTCCTCCATGTCAGGCATTGTTAGAATGTCTGGCTTTACATTTTTCTCAAGCAATTCTATTTGCTTTGTTTATTAGCACTTAGTAACTTTTTTCTTACTGTCAAGAAAGCATTAAAATCATTTGTTTGCCAAACATCCAAGTACATTGTCACATTTCTACCTGTGCTTGTCCAGTTTAGTCATTTTGAGTGAGAATAACAATGAACTTAATTGTCATTCTTTAGAGGGTCAGAGCCTCAAGTAGTGGAGGATGACAATCAGGTTCTGCTACTCCATGAGATGGAAAAACCTTAGTTGGGATCATCCTTTGGAGACTCCATGTTGATGAAGAAGAGCAATGATCTGGTGCAGAATAGTTATAATCTCTTCCCTTCCCAACTGTCCCTGGGAAAAAAAGAGCTTTAGGAAACCATGTTCATTTCCTGCAATAAGTAGTCATTTAATTAAAGAACAAAAGTAACAGGAATCAAAAATGCTTGCAGCTGTGATTCTGTTAGACATTATATAAAAAAGAATGAAATTATAATACATTAAATTAGTTTTTAGAACATGAACTTAAGTGTTTTTACAAACTAATTGTGGTAAGTTCAAAATGTCTCGTCAACGTAATACTGGATGACAGTGTGTCATGTCCGTGTATGTCAGAGGCCTTGGAATGGTAAAGCCTGTACATGCACAACATCTCCTCTTCCAAGACAGGCTGCAAAACAGTTCCAAACAAGTGTGGAAGGAGAGTAGGAGGCTCTTCCAAGTAGCTTTGCTTCAGTCTTTGTCAGCAGCTCGTCCCAGTCCCGGGCCATGGCTCTGCTGCCTGCAGAGCGAGGGGCAGCCCTGGGCTCTCTGTCCAGAAGTGCTGCAGAGACCTCAGCTCAGAGTCCTTCCTGCACACAAACACCGAGGGATCCTGCTCTGAACTTGAGGGAAAGACTCAGATATTCCCTGATGCGTGTTCAGCAGCAATATCAAAAAGTAAAGACAGATTCTTCTCAGAAGAAAATTTCTATGGCCTGTGAAATCTGGGAGAGATGGAGAGACATTGGTCAAACCACTTGGAAATAGAAAACAAAAAATAAGTCAATTCTCTGTTAGATTAACGACATTTGAAAAAGCCCACAGAACTATTCATTCTGTTTAAAGGTACAGTAACAGTACTGAAGAATATTAGCACCTCGAAGTCTTCATTTTCACCCCTTGCCAGGACTGTAGTGCAGGGATGATCTTAGGGGCCAGTTTAACCAGCTTACAGCACTAATTGTACATTGTAAGCCTGTTTATTCCTAATATCCTGAACAAACTTCCAAAGCTATTTTTATCCTCTACTTAAATTCCCCAGGTAGCTTCAGTTAGAGAATGTAGGTGTCACTCTCAGTCTAACACTACAGCCATCCCCTCTTCCCCTCCCAGGTTTCATTCCGTCAATGCAGTGGTGACTTTTGCCCTAATGAGTCCTGGCACGTTAAAAATGCCTTAAATTGCATGAACAGTCTGGAATTACATAAATATCACATTGTACTTTGCATTTACAGCTGGAGTGTGTTTGCCTGGACCACTGACCAGCTTAGTTAACCTGAAATTCATTGTGAGTTCAGGAATAAGCCTGATAATGTGACACAGAGAGTGACAACACTCCAGACTTGTTCCCTCACCTGACTGCCAGGAAGTTCCCTGGGGGGCTGCACTGCTTCCAAGAGCAAGTGGCCTGACGGGGGATCCTGAAATCCCCAGGCTGAATCCATTAGAACAAATCCAATTAGAACAAGTGCATTACCCAGGGGCATTAGGTGTGTTTGTTGCTGCAGGTAGAATTTTACATTTCTTAGCAGGCAAGCTGCAGTGTCTGTGATAAGGTTGCAGACTAAAGTACATTTAGTTCAGAGACTTTTATACAGTGTATTAAGTTGTTCTTCTACTTAAAAAAACTCATTTTGTACATTTTACCCTACATTTAATTTTTTGTCCCATCTTTTGGATCTTTGGTGCGAGGAATGCTGGCTGAGGGATGCCCTGGAGAAGATCTGCTGGGTACATGCTAATAAAAGCCCCAACAAAATCAGAACATCCAGATTCTGAACAGGGAGATAAATACTTCCATTTTCCTTTAAAACAAAGCTCCCTTTGCATATTATTCTCCCACATCCAGCATGTAGGAATAAAATGTACAGATTCAAGACTCAGGGGACTGTTTTTAGCAGGCAATGGAAGTAAATAGCTGGAAAACTGACCTTGTCAAATGTTTGCTGGATGCATGTACCTCCATTTCATTGCTTTTGTACTCATTCAGCTCTTTCCGAATTGCTGCCTGGGGATTGAAAAGAGCAACACAAATAATTACATATGAAAAATCCTTTTGTATTTGTGAGCATTGCAAAATGCCAGACTTGCAGAACAGTTTTCTGGAGTAGAAATAGCAGGTATTGGGTACAGCAGAGACTGGCAGAGACACAGAATATTTAGGTTCTATGGATTGATGACACAACCCTTCTCATTCATCATTGATTGCTGACAGGGCCACTGCTGTCTACAAGCAACTCCGACAGAATAACACCCCGGGGCTTATTGTCTCACATTTAATAAGATCCCAGTTAAAATTTATTAAAGATTAACAGAAGTTGCAAAGCAATTGATCCTTTTTCCACTCCAGCTCCTGACCCTGACTCCCTGGTGGGAGCCACCAGCACATGCAGTTGAACTGTCGCTTTCTTTTTGCTTATGAACCTCCCTTGATAGCAATAATTTAAAGTGGGAAAACCCTAATTTTAATAAAAGCTGAGTACCTACAAGGAAAATACAAAATCATTATTTATTGATTACTGTCGAATAGTTTATTCACCATTTTGTTCAGGAGAACAGCTGCTGCAGGAAAATGCTCTGTTCCTTTTCCATAGGAGTCCTCTGAACCCATCTGGGTTTTTTAGTGAAGTATTTGATCTCCACATCTCAGAACAAAGCCACCAGTAACAGTCCTGTGTTTGCCATTTTGCCAGCAAATCTCAGCACCCTGCTCCCCTGCTTCCTGCAGCCCTGAAACCTCCCAATTTATCCAGCCCCAATCCCAGCTGGAATCTAGAGCTGAACTGCTCTTACTACTCAGAGACCTAAATGTGACAGTTCAGCTGGGATGGAAATCAGGGAGTGGCAGGTACGTGACACAACCTGAGTGTTTGTTTATGCTCCTGATAATGTGGACCCCTTGAGCTTTTGTAGGAAAGAGGAGAGGAAATCTTTGCATGTTTAGAAACACAGTGGAGGATATTTGCATGTCCGGGGCAAAACTTCCAGTCTGAGAAGAAATGTTAATGTTATAGTGGCTGGAAATGGTTTTGAGTTGGAGCCCAGTGACTGTATCCACCTTTTTGGGTGGGCTGGGTAGAAGCCCACTAAAGAAGCAGCACTAAATAGGCATTTTTATAAAGAGCATTTTTCCTGACAGGATGCATTGGTCACTGTGATCTCAGCATAGAAACTAACAGTAAGCTGTACAGAAATTAACTGTCCCAGAGGTTAAATGCCTTTGCAGAATGTGGTGTATCACTCCAGACAAAGCAAGGAGAAAGCAGCTGTGTGTGATTTTAGCTCTGGCAGTACCTTGTCTGCTGCTGAGAGTCGTGTCCATGGTTTGTCTGCTCTCCTGTCGTAGTCCTGTGCCTTTGCCACCTCCACATAATCACTGAATCGAATCAGGATTTTTCTGTCTCTCAGTTCATCAACTGTAGGTCTCTGGTTAAGCTGCATTCAGGAGTTTTGAAAAATAAAACCGGGGTTAATAACAAAGGTATCGGTAAAATATGCAATTTTTCTGCTTCTTAGCTTAGTGTGCATTTATATGTAGGGAAAACCACCCAACCCTTGGAGATTTCAGGGAATATTAATCATGTGGGGGACTGTTAGCCGAGTAGTAACGGTTTAAATAGGCTGCAGCACAGTGCCTTTAGAGAGGACAAAAGAAGAAAATATTTTAACCTGGCTACTGATCAAATGCACTTGCAAAATGTAAAGGAATGCTGGTGGATTTATTATGCTCTCTGGAAGACACTGGATGCTGTTGGGGTGTTCTACAGGCAGAGGCAGATTGTCTGTGTGAGATTCTCATGGCTGGAGCCATTGTAAGGATTTCAGTTTGGCTTTAGCGAGTTATCGGCGAATTTGGTTTATAATTCCCAGAGGGTTTCCCAGGAACAGAACAACAAGAACTAGAATTCCCAGAGGGTTTCCCAGGAACAGAACAACAAGAACTAGTTCTGATTCTGGGAATACTTCAAATGCAAAGAGGAATGTTCCACTGGAGCACACCTGGGGCTCAGCAGGGACTCAGCTCTGCCAGCTACTGCTCCAAAGAATGAAAGAGTGCTTTTCCAGTAATATAATTGATAAACACACAGAGTGCAAGCAAATACCCATTTTCTGACTTACAGTTCATAAGTAAGTATTCTATTAAGTCTCATGGAGCTGAGAAAAGGTAGGGATTTTTTTTATAATTCCTGTTACTAAACACTATGAGACACTGCTGAGGAGGTTGTATATTAAGGGAGGTTCTGTGTAATAATGACCTCTATGACTGGTTGATGTTATAGTAGCTTTGCTAATTTCTAAGATTTCCATTAGCTAATTTCTAAAAGCTAATGGCAAGTTTTTACCTTTCTTGTCAGTCTCTGTTTGATTTCCCGTCTTTCTTCCTGCTCCGTCTGATCATTGCGTTCTGCGGAGAATATAAAGAAAAAGATGACTTTCCTCATGAGGGGGTTTGGTGTTTTCCCAAGTTCCAGGCAATAATGAGCACAGAAAAATGAGGAGCTGCTTCTTGGTTGTGTTGAGTCAGTACATCTCTGTGTTGTGTATCAGAACATGGAGTTACCTCTCTGGGAAGACAAGGCACTGCTTCCAATGGCAGGTTCCCTAGGCTCGGAACTCCAGCTCCAAGCAGGTTTAATAAAACAGCAGCCACACCAACTCTCCACTTGTATAAACTTGAGAAGGAAAATCAGAACATCCCATAGCTGGTTAATGATAGTATTTTACTCTCCATACTGCTGGAGCCATTCATTGCTCTTGGATGCTGAGGAGCCTTATTGCAGCAGCTCCAGGGAAAGTGTGTTCTGTCCTCTCTCCTGGCTTTTTCAGGCTACATGCTGCCAGCGCTGCAGTGCTGGGCTGTGACCTGCACATTCTGCCTTCCCTGCTCCTCCTGCCATGAGAAGCTCTTTATCCTCCCGGGGTTCCTTTGCAGTGCTCTGTCCTACCCCGAGCCAGCCTGGCTTTGTGTGTTGTGCCTATTAACATTCAAGCCGTGAGAACTCCTCCACACTGCCTCTAAAAATAGCCTGGAGTGCTGTAACGCTGCTGAAATCCATCCCCTGCCTTAGGAAACAAGTTAATGGCGTTTCTATTTCCAGTACTATCTGTTACTAAATTGGGAGCGAGCCCATGACCTGAACAAAGCTGCAGAGAAAGGTTTAACCATTGTGGGATTCTCCTGTGCAGTTTATTACACCACTTGCATTAGATATTCCCAGTGTTAAACACACACGTGATTTCTAATGTGCCTCAAAAAACCACCAGCACTGCAGATGAGTTTCCAAAAAGCTATTTTTAATAATGAAGTGTTCTCCCTGATTTTGATGCTCATTAGACTACTCTGACATGCAATCATATCTATTTAAAGTAACGTAGTAGTGCAGAGCTACTACTGACTGTAGTAGAAATGTAAATCAAAGAATTTCAAATGCTGTAATGTGCTTTATTACAGTTCAGTGGCAAGGCACAAAATGTAAAGAGAACAGGTCAGCTAAAATTAGTGCTGTGTCAGGGATGAGCAGCTATTTCAGTGGGGAATGTTTAAAAAGAGAACAGGCTTTAAAAAGCAGAGGGTATTCTTAGATGTGGAGATACCTGCAAGAGGTTATTCATTCAGCTTTAATTCACCCCTCTTAGAGAGGATACTTCTCTCTATATTTTTTATTTAAAAAAGAGAATTTTCCGTGGCATGGTGCCTTTCTAAGGCATGGTGTGATATGCAGTGAGAGAATTGCCCAGAGGAGCTGTGGCTGCCCCTGGATCCCTGGAAGTGTTCAAAGCCAGGCTGGACAGGGCTTGGAGCAACCTGGGATAGTGGGAGGTGTCCCTGCCCATGGCAGGGCATGGACTGAGATGAACTTTAAGGTCCCTTCCAACCCAAACCGTTCTGGGATTCAATGACTCTACAGAAAAGCCAAAAATACACATTTCTGATCAAAAAATGCTTTTCCAAATGTGCTTAATGTGTACTGACCCGTTTCTATTTGACATTCACTCAGGTTCAGTGCTTATTCCCAGCTCTGAGAAATAAAAGAAATAGTCCTTTTACCAAAAAAAAAAGGGGGAGATTTGATAGGAAATGCTGGCCAAGGGCATTTTAGAACTCAGGCATTATTACTGAGACAATCCAGAGAGGCTTTTCCCATCCCCATCACTCTGCCCACACACATCCATTCATTATGAGGGCTGGGTTTATAAGGCTCAGCAGAGATGCTCCCAATCCTGAGGGGGCCTGGCCAGTGCTGTAATTCATTCTGCTGCTCTGCCAGTTCTTCAGGGAACCCTCAGCTCTGCATGACACTAAAACAATTGCTTGAGCTAAGGATGAAATAGGAATTGTACAGAGTGGTTCAAGAGATGCCTCCTTGAATGGGAAATGCAGCCCTTTATTGAGCACAGAGGACATATCTGACACCTGGGTTGTGATTTTAGTTCAAGCTCTTCATGCTTGGTAGGAAACCAGCACTGTTTCTATAGATAGAGGACTTGGAAGATGAACAAAATTATAAGAAAGTGTTGGCTTTCAGTTTGCTTTTTATGTGCTAATCCCAGAAACATCTCCCTAAGGGTGATAAGAAATCACTTTTTGAAATCTTGCTGAGATTCGCTTTAAAATAACTGGAGTTGCACTTAGGCTTGTGCAATATGCTTCTCTTTTTGCCAGAGCTCTACAAATGTGACTTTTAAGACCTTAAAAGAGCTCTGGGGGTAGCATTGCTCCTGTTAGCAGGATAAACCATGAACATCCAAGGGGTTGGGAGACTCGGAGTTTAAAACTGTGTAACCCTTTGGACCTGGAGGAGGTTGTGGTGATTTCACTGAAGGGCACCTGTACACTACAGCTTTGCATGTCACACCCAATCCATGAGGGTTTTTCATAAAATCCATAACATGAAGGCTATTAAAGTCTATTTTAAAAGCTATTTTAAAGTCCATAACAAAAATTTCTACGAATAAAAGGGGCCTTTACTAATTTCTGAGTTCACTCAAAACTGAGAGCAGAGTTGTTGTCCCTGTCCAGCAGTTGAAGTTTACACCTGGCACAGCTCTGTGGTGACTGTAGCTCTTCACAGGATACTCATTTTTGCATACATTTTTATATAATGGCAGAGGTAAATAAAATGGAAGTGGTTCTGATCTCAGCTGAACCTGTATAAAGCCTGAGCAACTCAACAGAAGTCAATAAATTTGCTCCATGCTGGAAGCTCTTTAAATGAGATACAAATCTACCCCAGTATGTTCAGCTGGAATTCAGGAAGTATCTTTAATTCTGCTTTATCTTCTTTCTGCTTTATCTCTCTCTAAGCTCATTATATGAATGTATTCAAACTTTTTTATTATTGAAGCTGGTCAGTTTAACCCAGATTAAGGATGTAACCAGCACACTTCAAAAACTAAACATAAAGGAACAGATTTTTTTTTTTCAGTAGAGATCAGCCCTTCCTTAGCCAGGAAAAAAAACTCAAAGAAACAGATTTTCAGAGATCTTGGTTATTGACTCTTGGAAATCTGGCCCAACATATTTCAGAATCTTGGGCTGCTGCTTTTTCTTGCCCCCTGTGGTGGGTGACAGGTGAAGTTTGGCCAAGTTCATCCCTCATATTGCAAGGGGGATACCCTTTTCTGATGGAGCCATTCATAGGGTAAATACAGCTGATTTTACTGGGGGTGATCTGTACATTGCAACTGTACAGAAAATAGTGGTAAATATATGTCGACTATGGAATTCCTTTGTGTTAAAACCGAAATGAAATCCCAATAACTCCCATGGCAAGAGCACAAGGGGTTTTTTTTAGAAACCACTAAGAAAGTTCTGAGACATTTAATTTTAGGTAACACAATGTAGGTAACTTTTTTAATAGCAAATTACAATCCCGTGATTAAATATAAATTAAATTGCATAGGCAGCATTTCTTAACAAATTTATGCTTGTTTAGTGAGAAATTATAATTCACATCATTCTGGGTTCTGCCTTTCAACACTAACTAGACCACGAAAATAAAAGAAGCAATAAACTTTTCCTTTAAGCAGATGAATTCCCCCTTTCTTATGTCTGAGACAATTTCAAATCTCCCTCTCACCTTTCCCTAGCTTAGAGGATTCCCAGAAAGGAAAGGGTTTATGTTCATCACTTGTTTGATCCCCTGCTCCAAACACCAACCTTTAGGAAAAGAGTTGCAAGTTTTGCCTTGAGAATTTGAGAGATGCTGAGAACACTCCCCTGTGGCAGCATCTGTAACAGGCCTGGGACTGTCCCTCTAATGACTCTGACATCTCAGAATGATCTTTGACTTGTCTTTGGAAAGTTCTCCAGTGGCACAACAAATGTATTTTAGGAGAACCACCCCTCTGTAAGGATGTTCCCCCTTCCACTGCAGCCTCCTTGGTATCAGTGTGTGCTTTGCCTTGACAATCCATGTCTTGAGAAATGTCAGCCCCATTCTCACGGCACTGAGGGAATGGTATTCCCCTCTTGGATACCCATAACAGTGTAATCAGAATGAAAATTGTTTTTTGAAAGCCTGAATCTGAACAGTTCTTTTCTGTCCTAAAATGCATGTCTTTGCGATAAATTAAAACTTTTAGGTACAGAAAATTATCCCAGTGAATGAATTCGTCTGTTTAAAAATAATATGTTCTGGAAATGCAATCACAGATTGCAACAAAGACATATAAAATAGTTTAGGAAAAATAACACTCACGTTTAAGGATATTCCTTCTTTCCAGCTCCTCAACAGCGGGTCTTTGGCTGAGTCGCCTGCGGAAAAACACCAAAATCACATTTTGTACCATGCCTGTTCTTTGGAAAGTCTGCAGGATTCTGAGTCCTGGTTGGTGTTTTCCTCAGGAGGGGACTACAAAATCTCTCTCTAGGACTAGTGAGGAAGGGAAAAAAAAAAAAAAAGAATCCTGGCAGCAGAATTCTTTCTTGTATTATTTTTCCCAGTTGCCAGCAATGCAGGTGAAAGTTCTCCTCTAGTTTGCTCTGCTGCCAGTGAAAGGCTTCCTCGGAACGTGCATCCTTCCCATCCCACTTTCCAGACAGTCACTTGGAACCAGTGCTCTCCAAGGGCAGAATTCACTCCCGAGGGGCTGTTTAAGCTGGTTGTCAAAGGAGTGTCCCAGTGATCTTCTGTAGCTCTCACTGCCTTTGCCTTTAATCACACGGAGCAGCGGATTTCCTTTGCTCCAGTCACCGGTGGTGCACCCTGACAAAATGCAGACTGGCCAGAAACGAAGCTTTCCTGTGGTTTCCCGACGTCGCCCAGCCCAGCCCGGCAGCTCTGCTCTGCTCTGCCTGCTGGATGCAGCTCGTGTGCTGCTCGCAGCCTCACGCTGTCTGAACAGAATGTCTTGGTTTCACCTCCCCTTTTCAGTAGTGCTGCCTCAGGATTGAGTCTTCAGATCATATGATCGGTGCCACAGTGATTTTATTCCGCATACTAAATGAGAGTTCCCCACGAGACACTGCTCATATCTGCAGAGGATCTCTCAGGTACAAGGACCCTCCCCTAGGCAGGCACACACACAGGCTGCATCTGCTGGCTTTTGTGCAATAACCCAGCCAGCAGACCGGGAAGAGTTTCGGGTGCTCTCTGGGCTGTGTTCTGGCAGCGTTAAGGATTCTCATCGCCTGCTTTCAGCAGATGTTGCCAAGCCGGCGATGAAGTTACAAAGACAAAGAAACACTCAGAGCAGGGACCACACTGCAAACTGCTGCAGCAGTTATTCCTCTACTGGGCATGGGAAATGAATGAATGATTATAAAGTCATGCTGTAACAAGATCTACATCTTATCAAACACACGAGAGATGGAAAAATTAAGTAACTGTTAAGACACTATAAAAGAACTGGTAAGAGTACACAATTCCAATTTCTCCCTGTTTTGTAAGCCTTACCCAATATACCTTTAAAATCAATTCTGTAGTCCTACCTTATCAGACCAACAACTCCTTTCCCTTTTTTAATTTATTTCCCCGAGATCACTGGAAAAACTCTCATCTCTGGCAACAGGAAGGTACCACAACTACTACAGCAGATTCCCACAGAAATCTAAGCTCTTGTGCTTAGGAAACACCTACAGCCTAACTCTTTTCTCTATGTAACACTCTGTATGCCCTAAACTTTTTCTTCTGGCCTCTGGGTTCTGTTCAGTAATAAGCCAGATATTCCACCAGCAGAAGCTGCAATAATCCAAACTGGAATGATGCTGAAATGCCCTACTAAATAATTAAACATGTATTTTTGGTTCCTGTTACTCTTGGACTCCTCCATCCTCACTCATCTGCCTCTATGTCTCAGAAACGACACAACCCTGGCTAGGTTTTGTTTGAAACAGATTAAAGTGCATCTTATAACATAAATCAGGGAAGAATGGCTTACTCTGAGAGCTTATCTGCAAATGGCAGGTCCACCCAACCTGCTGCTCACACACCTCTCACTCAACCATTCTGAATTACAGCCCTGCCACGCAAGATCAATAGATTCTCCTGAATCTGTACATTAGATTCCAGAGGCCTCTTGTACACTGAGGGATTAAAAGCCTAACAGAAATGATTACAGCAGTATGAGAATGCAAATGTATATGAATGCTCTGTTTTTATATATACATATATATACATAGTTATAACATGTACAATGGTTGATTATTTAAAACCCCATGTCCCCTTTTGGCTTTGACAAATACAAACTAAGTGTCCCTGTTTCTGTGCATACCCTCAACTTTACCCCCAGCAGAAGGAAAAGGTGCAGACCTGTGTACACGGAGGCATTTCAGGTATTTTCCTGAGTTTTTCAGAGATAGGGACTGCACTTCCAAACTTTGTGTCACAGTCACAAAACTAGACACGGACTTTGCTTCAAAATAAAATTCTAAAAGGACTTCAGGAAGCTGGGGATGGAGTGAAAACACCAACTAGAGCAAGACTCGTGATCAAATAAGAAGTGGCAAAACCCCACCGACATTGATGCTACCAAAGCACAGGGACATTCTGTGTCCGTGTTATTTTTTCTGTTCAGGAGAAGCCTCTCTCTGCCCAGACAAAACTTTCACTTCTGTTCTCAGCTGCTGTGGGGTGGCTGGGCTTGGGGTGAAGGGGAAATGAGGGAGCTGGTGATGGTGGAAGGGGCAGTGGCTGCGAGCACAGCCCAGGGGGGGACACACATCCTCCCTGAGCTGTGCTGGAAGGAATCAGGGCATGAGAGACCCTTTCTGCAGGGGCTTTTCTGCACCCGGGAGGAGCGTGGTCGCTTATAGTGAACTCACTGCCTTGACCGGTCATCCCTCAGAGTAAGAAATGAGTGGCTGCTGTGGGTGTGAGCAGAGCCCATCCTGCCTGAACTGCTCTGATGGTCTGGGAGGATGGATGAGGGGACTTCACCAGACATTATTAAAATCCAGGTTTGAGCATTTTAGTACTGTCTGCTGAGGCAGGAGTGCTCCCTCCGAGCACCTCTGCAGGGCCAGCCGTCGTTGGGGAGGTCTTGAAACTTTCTTGAAAGCTCTCAGGTAACTCATTGTCAAGTCCTACCTCTGTCCAGATCCCCCACAGTGTCATTGGTATTGCCATGGTCTCATGTTAAGGGTATCCAGTCCAGGAATTTGCTTCCTTGTTAGCTTAAAGCGAGGGCTGCCAAGAGCAGCAGTAAGTGGAGCTGAACTGGCAGCTCCTCAGAGGCAACTGCAGCTGCCTGGGGGAAACTGGGCAGAACTGGAGGCACCAGTGTCACTGCTCTGTAAATGGTGTTTGGACACAGCTCAGAGTTGGCTGTACATGTGTCAGTGATGCTCCAAGTTTGGACAGACACCACAATGTATGTGCTGCCATCTCAGAAGCCAAAGCTTTTCCTTGCTCCCACGTCCTCCCCACTGTTCCTCCTGCGGGTGAGAGGAGCTGGTCAGTGCAGCTCAGCCACCTGCTTGGCCCCAAGAACACCCTGCAGGTACAGCCATGTGCACTGTGGGGCTCAAAGCACCTCAGGTGCTTTTTGCCCATGGCCTCGAGGTGTTTGCTTTCCCCGTGCAATGCGCACACGGAGCCCTGTGACGTTGGTGAGGGCTCCACGCTGGTGCTCCGAGGGGCAGTAAATACATGGTG
>JAWWES010000051.1:10404840-10416255 GCA_035583135.1 Lophotriccus pileatus
TGCAATGCGCACACGGAGCCCTGTGACGTTGGTGAGGGCTCCACGCTGGTGCTCCGAGGGGCAGTAAATACATGGTGCTCCGAGGGGCAGTAAATACGTGGTGTCTGGCTGCTCCCCTGGATGAACATGTGTGGTGTGCAATGGTAGCAAAGCAGGCTGCCCAGGAGGGTGCTGCCCTACCAGCCCCGTGGGTAGGAGGTCTGCTGGAGTGGGCGGCAGCCCTTCACCATGAGAGTCCAGGACGAGGTCCTGCTAACTATCGGGTTTGACACGAGCTGGAATCAGAGTCAAGGGGAAAACCACAAACTGTTCGTCCCCTCTGGAGCAAGGTCACATGTTTGTGAGTCCAGTGTGAGCACATGTGCCTGGGACTGCTGATCAGTGGATCAATATTTACTTCACACAGCCAGATTGCCTCCTTCACATTTAAGGGAATGGCACCAGCATTACACCAAGGTTGATAACATTGGACTGTTACAGGTGACTGAATCCTTGGCAGTCTGTGGATTTGCATGTATCAAGACCCTGGGTCTGCTGTCAGATGGGCAATGCATCAATATGTCCTACGAACAGGAGACACTGCCAAGTTTTCTGTCCTCAGAACGACCCTCAGCAGTGTCTGCCTTGTCCGTGTTGGAACTGCAACCCAGCAAAGCCACAGCAAGCTTGCAGCCATGGGCACAGAATAGCTGATGAAAGACAAATTTGGAACAGGTACAGCCCACCTGTGTGCATATGGGGCTATGCTGACTTGCCACACCTCAGACAGTCCTTCTTTTCCAGCTCTTCTTACTGCACTCCCCTGCCTAGCAAACATTCAGCAGAATCCAGTGAAAACCAGCTCAGGTTCTTGGTTTGTGTGGTTTTTTGTCTGTTCCCGAAATATGTTCCTGTGTTTCCCAAAAATATTTTTGCATAATATCTGTTGCAAAGTATCTGGATGTATGACTGCCACAAAACTGAATGTGTTTCAGATTTGTCGCTGAAGCCAAAAGATATACTTTGGAATCCTGTTGCTGCTCCTAGTTAGATCCATGTGATTCTGATAATCTTCTCCAAAGGGACTGGTAGACTTGGACACGTGCATGTGCCTGTGGACTCTGGACTGACAAGTGAGCAATCAATCCAGCCATCAGTAAATGAGCTGTAGCCAGAGGCAATTGGCATTGATTGTCTTTGTGTCAGGTGGTTTTGCAGATGAGTTGGGAAGGGAGGTGGTGGGGAGGATCCCCCCCCACAGGAGAGCTCCAGTCCAGGCAAAGGGAGGAGAAAAGGGAGTGCCCTGTGCTTGCTTCTCATAAAGCTGCTTGTGTCTGCTGCCCATCAGGAGGCCAAGGCTCTGCCTCTTAAATTGGCATCTCTGTTACCAGAACATCGTGTTCAATTCATCAAGACGTTTATTTTCATCTCTCCTATAAGTAGCTGTGAAGAGGATGTGTGCCAGGGCTTTGAGTCACCCACGCACCGCTCTGTGGCAGTGCAGAACTGCTGGCAATGTACAATTATGGGTAGTAGTAAATCCGTGGTGGGAGGGGCTTCTCTTTTACTGTCTGTACAAAATTAGAAGGCAGACACTGAGACACAACTTGTTTTCACCCCAAGGTAATTCTGGAGCGCATCAAAAGCGTGAGCTCAGTGATGTGCCAGCATTTCCCATAACAGGCAAATCACAGAACAGTTTGAGTTGGAAGGGAACTTTAATCTAGTTCAACCCCCTGCAATGAATAGGGACATCTTCAAATAGATCAGGTTACTCAGAGCCCTGTCCAGCCTGACTTTGAAGGTTTCCAGGGATGGGATATCCACCATCTCTCTGAGTAATTTGTTCCACTGTTTTACCACCCTCACTGTAAAAATCCTCATTCTTATATCTAATCTAACCCAACCTTCCTTTAGTTTAAAACTCTTCCCCTTTGAACTATTACTCTCTGTCCATGTAAAAGGTCATTCTCCTTCCTTTTTTATAAGCCCCCTTTAAGTACTGGAAGGTCACCATAATGTCTTCCCAGAGCCTTCTCTTCCCCAGGCTGAACATCCCCAACTCTCTCAGCCTGTCTCCACAGCAGAGGTACTCCAGCCCTTGGATCATCCTTGTTGGTGCCATTCTGTGATAGTAGGGAGCTCAGAGCAGTATGAAAGGGGTCAGTTGGTGTGGTAGATACATGCTTTAAAATTGCCCAATATTTGTGTCTGTTCCTTCATGAACTATTTTTTGCATCCAAATAAGAAAACTGTGGATAAACACAGGGGCTGTCTATGTTGCCTTAATTACATATGTTACTTATTCCTTTGGCCTTTAGTTCTGTCTGCATTTTCAAGGCTGTGAATCAGCACAAGTTCAGTTAATTATGTTGCCTCTCGTCTCCCAGGCAATTACCATTGTCCATCATTATAATTTCTGTGATATAAGCCCTGCAATAAGGAGTTCAGATTTCAGTTGGAATCCAAACCACATAGTTGCCCAGTGTGACCCTTGTATCATAACCCACTGTCCCCGAGCAACCCACACCCTGTGACAGGTCTGCTCTTGCACAGTGCTGCTTAGTGATAAGCACTGTGTGGGCTGAGATGCACCAACAGAGCCAGATCTAATTATGGCAGAGGATTCAGATGGAGAAGGCTTTACCTAATCACTGTTTTCACACCCTGTGAAAGCCCTGCTGCATCTGACCTTTGGGTCCCTGGTTTTCCCGATGTGTGAGGAAGAAAGGCTAGGCACAGCTGGGGAGCAGAGCCTGCCTCGGTTCAAAGGCCTGCTGCAAAGCTCTGTGCAGATGCTGAGCATTCTTCCATCACCTTCAGGAGACTTTTGCTTTCATACCTCTCTCAACACACAGATAAGGACTCTTGGAGGATGTTGTGGGACATTGCAGGACCAACATAACAGAATGGTTTTAATTTACTACACAAAGACTAATGCTCTGACATGGGGGTGTGAATGTAAAAGAACAGGCATTTTCTCCTCTCCCTTCCATCTGCTTTCCCACTCTGTGGTTTAACAGAGCTGCTGCACACTGGATCTGTCCTGTTTGTAATAGAATTACAATATTTAGTCACTAGGGTGACAAAAGTACAACTGATTATTCAACCAGAGACATGTTCCGAGCCTGTAGTTTGATGAGTGCTTTGTTCAGTAGCAATGTCAGTGTGAGCAGCACCACTGCTTGTTCTTACTTCTGCTTTGCCTTGCAGCTGGGCAAAGAGCTGGTTTGGGGAATACAGTCGAGCTAAAAATAGCTCAGCAAGAAAGAGTGCTCAAAGAACAAGCTCTTCAAATAACAGTGCAAGTTACAGCTGCAGCCTCCCAGTGCCCCTCCTCTGCTGAAGGCTGATCAGGGCTTAGGGCTCTGTATTAAAATGTATATTGAAGGGTTTTCCAACGGAAACCACATGGTGGTTATGACCTGGGTCACACTGTGCAGGTCACTGAAAATGGTTAATAATATTTCATTGGAAAGAAATAAGTTCTCCTTCTTTCTTTCTTTTTTTGTTTTTCCCTCTCTGAAACGGGAGTGAAACTCTGGAGCGCTGTGTTCCCACAGCATGAAAGAGAAAAAAGCAATGGTACATATCTCAGGTTTGGGCAAATTGAGAACATTGTAGCTTTGATGCTTCAGGACAGGCAAACAAAAGGAATCATACAAATCCCAGGGTTTTAGTTTATCCCACTATGTATATATTACCATTATATTACCTTAAATAAATACATCTGCCACTGCTGAAGAGATACCAAAATCAACTTTGATAGCAACTGCTTGAGCAGCCACAGGGAGTCTGCAAGTCAATCATTAGTAGACCAGAAACAAATCTCAGCCCAGTGGTGGGGACTGTCACTGTCCTGAAACTTTCCTACCTCCTACTGAAACAGTTCCATACTCCTGGTGCTTGCTGGGTAATGATATGTACCAAAAAAAAAAAAAAAAAGAAAAAAAAAGAAAAAAAAAAAAAAAAAAACAAAAAAAAAGAAAAAAAAAAAAGAAAAAGGCAGTTAAGTTTTAACTTTATATCAAATAAATGATGCTTAATGTAATGTCTGTGCTTTCAGGGGGAGGCTGAGACTGGTTTGCCAGCCACCCTTGAGCCCCATAGGAAATGAAGCTCGTGACTCAGCTTCCTGAGCAGCCAGGAGTGCAGTGTCAGCCAGGGCAGTGCGGGGGAACAGGGGCAGGATGGTAGAAAGACATGTCAGTTTGAACTGTAGCACTAGCTGTGTTCCAGGGTGTATCAAATACATACAGCACATGGATGGAAGTGTCCCAAAATGTCCTGGATTCAGCTGGATGCTCGCTGCTGCACAGCCAGCAGTAAGATCCTGCAATACTGTCCATTTAACCTACAAACAGTTGCCCCTACCAACAGATGCCACTGCAGTGTGCAACAGTGGGATTTGGGTCACTGGAAGGAACCGCAGCTGGATTTGCAGAGAGCAGACAAAGAAATCCTGGCATGTGTGGCCTGTCAGCCTGTCTCTGCAGTGTGTGTGTCAGTCCTCCTCCTCCCCCTCATTTAATGCAGAATGGCTTGGGAATGGCCACTCTCACCATGGATACTGAGCTGCTGAGAATTCCCCGTGCAGTGGGAGTTCTGGAGCACGTCCTTCCCTGTTCCCTGTAAGCTGCAGCAGTACATGAAGGACCCTTTGGCAATCTGCAGAGTCTGTGCCGTGACAAAGAAATGTCTGCAGGCGTATTTGCCACTGCAAGGTGTTGCATAAAGCAGCAGCAAGGAATTCCCCCAGAGCTGGGGGTCTCAAGCTGTGGGAACCCACAGACCCAGGAGCTCTGAGCCCTGGCAGGGATGGACGTCCTGGGGCACCTTCAAACCCCTTGTAATGTCAGGCTTCATGCCAAGGGACGGTGTTCTTAATTACTGAAGTAAATCAAGGAAGATACAATACTTTCCAAGCACTTCATGTAATCCCTAAAGAAAGGAACCTAAATGAAAGGAATTCCTAAAGTTGCAAATGCTGCTGGGATAGAGAGCTGCACACCTGCTCCCAATGGCGGGAATCGCTCTGGGAACATCCCCCTGGCAAGGCAAGTACTTTCTAATTCTCGCCTGTCACTCACCCACACAGCATCTCCAAAAGGATGGGATATCCCTGCCTCAGACAGCATTCCACCATCTGTTGTACTATTTGCTGTCTATCTCGTGCACGCTATTGTCGGCCCAGTGTTTTTCAGGACAGAGTTAGACCAACAGCCTGCCCTTACACTGTCATTGGCCTTGGCTGGCCAGAGCCACACAGCCCTTGCCCACAGCAGGTTCTGAATCCTGCTTCCTTACTGCATTGCCATTTATTTGATTTTAATATTTGGCTTTTTCTCAGAATTTCTCTTGAGAGTGTCTTGATTTTCAATGCAAAGTGTTCCTGCTATGAGAAATTCCACTGACAGATCAAAACAACCTGGACACTCCATAGAAGTGTGAGTCCCCTGGTCCCAGCAATCACCTGGTTTGTAGTTCCCTCCCCAGCAGCTCTCCTATGCTCTGTAATGCTGGTCTGCGTGGTTATCTCTGTAGTACAGAATAAGAAAGTGTGGCAAAGTGTCTGGAAAATCAAATTTGCAGACCCTCTGGGGATTTACTCCCTTGGTAAATGGTATTTCATTAATTTTCCTTCGTTTTTAAATTGGACTGGGTGAGTATGACCTGTCACTTGATGCCACTGTGTGTGACACTGAGCACTGCAGACAGGCCAACTTCCAGAGAGGATTTGAATTTTAAAATGTCATCCTCATCCTCTGTCTGCTCTTCCCCAAAGCTTTTTGGGACCCTCCTTAGCTCTGTTTAGGATCCTGTGTTTACTTGTGGCCATGTAAATCTGAATAGAATTTGCTGGCAAATTTCAGGCAGAACAGAATATTCTGAGCTTTTGAAACCTGAGTTCTTCAATTGAATATAATATAAGAATTTAATTATGTAACATTCCCTATTGACCTGAGCATTTATTCTTGACAGTACAGCTATGATTTGTTATGGTACAACATGCACTGTCTCTTACTGTCAAAGCACAAGGCTGTGAGAAAAACATTCGTGAGGTCTCCGTGTTCTGGTTCTGTTTTCCCACCTCCGTGTCTCCTTAGAGCTGTTCCCTGCCTGTGGAGTGACTGCTGGGATGGGGTGAGCTCAGCAGAGTGGGGTGAGCTGGCAGTGCCTCCTCAGAGCTGGAAGAGGCCTTAGCTGTGCAAACAGCCTCCATCACACCCTGCTTTTCTAGGCATCTGGAGCACATTTTTCATTGTGGCTGATGCACAGAGAGTCACAGCATTTGAGAGCTGGGCCTCTGATGCACCCAAAGTCCTGCTGACCCTGAGCTTCCTGCTGCCATCACCCCTCCACACCTAAGCTTGCACATCCCACACCATCATTCCCCGATTTCATCTTCTGCGAAAGGGATTTCTTTAAGCTTAATTGCATGATGCCTACAAATATAACTTTCCTTACCTGTTAACCCTGGTTTGTTCAACCAGGAAGGTTGAATTCTGGAGAAGGAGGATTTTTCCCCAGTTGAGTGGTATTTGGAAGTGCTGAGGCCACTCCCAATGATCATCATAACAGGGTGCAGTGCAGCCTGGCCAGAATATGGCTTTTACAGACACCCTCAAATTAGCCTGATCTCTTTGCACCAGGCCAGCTGCTCTCTGCAGACACTGCTGGGAGAGCCTGGCTTTTTTTATTATTATTATTATTATTTTAAACACGATTTCTGAGAAACTAATGAAGTATTAATTAGTTCAGAATTTAATTTGCTTAACGAATATGATCATTTCAAGCAAATGACACTGGTGGTTCGTCTGTGTGCCATGTGGTCTTGATTTTGAGAGCTCTTTTTTTAACAGTGAGGCACTCATGGTTTTATTATCTTTGTCTCTTGGGCGAGCAGTATTTTGTATAGTATTAAAAAGCCAAATAACTGACACATCTTTGGACAGCAGTGGACTAACTACATGTAAGTTACTGTCTCTAATGTGATTTAAGACTCAGATTTTGCCGTCTTGCTGGTTCTTGTTTCCTAGTTGCCTCGATACAGTCCTCTGCATAAGCAGATTTTCAACAGAAGCAGGTCCTCAACCTCCAAAGGTGTCATCTCTTCCTTATTAACTACACTGGATAAATATTTGAGCATGGAGTGATAAATCTGGGAGTCCTTTTTTTAGTCGTTTAGTTGTTACATGTGACAGCTAAAGAAAAAGATAGAAAATAAGAGTACTTTTTAGGGGAGAAAAATACTCTCCAGAGCCTGGAAAGGTCAAGGAAGTGTGCAGGCCATTTGGATGAGTTAATTATCCTCAAAAACAGATACTGAAGGAAACTTGCAGTGCTCTGTTTGACATAAGTAGCTCCCAAACAACACGAAAAACCCCACAAGACCTGATTATAGAGCTGCAGCTTGCCAGGTGGGCACAGGCAATGGAATCAAAAAGATTTAGCTAGAGCTGTGTTTTAGTAATTGATATGACTCCACAATATCTATTGAGCAGTGGTTGATTGTAATCAATGACCTTCTGTTCTGACCTGTTTTCTCTCCTTCCCCCCTCCCTCCTTATTTTCTAAATATTTATTTCCTTCATTTTCCATCCCCTTTGCCTTCTCTGAAGTTCTCTCACAAAGGTAACAACTGTGCCAGACTGACCCAGTTTTCTATATGAAAGCGGCAAGCCCGAGCCTCCGATTCCTGCAGGAATTAAGATCCTGAATGAACCAGGCTGCAGAAGTTGTGCTCAGAGCCACGGGAGGAGGAAACTGTAGTAACTCTCGCACTATTTGGAGAGGCAGCAACTGCTCTGTATGAATTAATTTCCTTGGATCACATGTGCCGAGGCAGTTCTTAGAAGAGAATCCAAAAATACGAGCGGGCTGTTCACGCGAAGGTGCGGATGATTCATCTGCCAACGCTGCCCGTAAATCAGCCCTAACTCTGCTGTGGTACAGCCACGTGCCCTCCAGGTACGGTGTGTGCAGATCTGACATCCCACAGTCCAGAAGTTTTGTCTTTTCCCTTCTCCAAAACTAAAAGCCCCACGTCAAGTTTAGCGGGAGAAGTTTCTCTCCACTTAGGTATTCTGCAGGCAATTCACAGCAACACTGATGGGGACACTCATTTGTACCCAGTCTGCATTTAAATTTGGTTGGGTTTAAAGGGCAAGTGGCAGGAGAACCAACACAACAGCAAAACTTCTCCTCTCTCTTTTTCTTACATGCTTTCAAGTGGCACATCTGAAATGGATATGTTAAAACTGGGAAAAACATGCAGGTAAACCCCCTTCTGGCTGAGATTTTACTTGTGCCAGTTCATGGTCTTTCAGACACAAGCTGTCCTTCCTATCTGGCTTCTATTCTGACTACAGTGAAGTAAGTGCTTGGCTTTAAGTGCATAAAACATTTTTCCTGAATTTCATTAACAGAAAACAAACAAAAAAACCCTAATCCGAAATAATCTCAGTAACACAGTGACCATCCCCACAAAGAGGATGAATGAATGAATGCCTGAATCCCTCCCTGCTCAACCCTTGGGTTATCAGGAGCTCACAACTGTTCCAGCACCTTGTTCTGGTCAGGTTTGCATCACAAACCAGCACAAATCACTGTGACAACCAGAGCAGCTTACTTTGGTCTCTATCGATTAAGCTCTGCAAATTAAATTAAAGTAATTTCTTTCTGTAATTACTTGTGCTGCAGACTCCAACTGGCTCAAGGACCTGAATCATAATCCAGTGAAAGGTGAAGTAGAGTGTTACTGGCTTTCTGTGCATTTCCATTTCGGTTTATGACTGCTTGTCACTTCACAGGGTTCGAGCCCAGATCTCCAGGCCTGTGTAGGTGCCCAAGTTCTGAGGGAGGATCTGAGCCTGAACACATGCTCCCATTTGTAGGCGGTTTGGCAAAGCAAGTGCACTCTTTTCTTTCCTAAAATGTTTTTTCCTTATTTGCTTACACTTGCTTTAGCAGTTTTCCCGTAAGTTTATTTATGTAATTATGCCCTCCTTGTGATATTTTACAGCTTTCTGAA
This sequence comes from Lophotriccus pileatus, assembly GCA_035583135.1. NCBI lineage: Eukaryota > Metazoa > Chordata > Aves > Passeriformes > Tyrannidae > Lophotriccus > Lophotriccus pileatus. The sequence goes on from JAWWES010000051.1 coordinate 10,413,854, forward strand.
CTCTGATTTTTATATTTCCAGTTTCACAGGTGCTGCTTAAGCCAGAAGATCTATTCAAGGAATTGACTCTGTGTCCCAGAAAAGGCCCTATATATTCCTATCTGTGTTTACAACCTGCTGCTCTGCTCTTTCCTTGCCTGCTGTGCTTCGACCTGCTGCCCTTGCCTTCACTGTGCTGTGGAAAACATGTTTGATTATGAATTCCCAGCACTGCCAGAGAAGTAGAACAGAGCAGTGTGAGGAGATAGTGTCTTCCCAGAAGACAATCTTTCATCAGCTGTGCCCTGGGAATTTGGATCTTTATTTTGTCCCCTGGCAGAAGTTCCTGCCTCCGCAGTGACACTGCCCCATGTTTGCACAAATAGCCGGCATTTTCAACAGGAGGGGTGTGCTGAACCCTTAGCACAACACACCTGCCCTGAGAGCAGCTCTGGGTCCTCTGCACTTGTTCAATTAAAAAAAATAACACAGGATTAAGTCCTCCCTGTTTCAACCCTTTATAAATGAATTAGTGTGTTCAAAAATCCTTGCCAGACAAGCTGTGGGCTGGTCTGAGACAGCAAATTGCTCTTTGTGGTTCAGCTGCAGATCACGGCTCTCGCCCAGAGCTGCCAGGGTGCTCCATAATTAATTGTGCAAGCACTGCTTCATTTCTGAAGCAAGCAAGTGCATCTGGTTAAAGTGCCTCTGTCCAGAGGGCCTGGTATGATCACACACTTGGGGTCAGGTTTATTTGCTGACCAGGGATTCATGATAGTGAAGATCATTCTATTTTTGTGACTGTAATACCTGAAAGGGAACAAAGATTTCTCAAGAGCTCTTCAGCCCTTAAGACAAGGGGACAGTGTAGCCAAGGTACAGCATGTACAGATGTACTTCAATCTCCTATAATGGTCTTGTTTGAATTGCACTCCCTTGGACACGAAAAGCCCTGTAAACAGGAGGCTGAACTCACTCACTGCTTGGAGATGGTAAAAACACTTGAGGCTTCTCCCTTTCCTGCTGATCTTTATCACTGAAGGCTGTCTCAGTACCTGTGGCAGCACACACTAAACCTCAGCCCCCTTGACCAGGCCAGTGCTGTCTGTCACTGTGTTCACAGCAGGGATTTTAGGTGTGTGCCACTGCCTGACACCAAGGATGGCAGAGGGAATATTAATGCCAGTGGGATCCAGACATCTAAATCCTGGAGGCAGCGCCAAAAAAAAAAATCTCAGCATCACTTGCACCTCCTCCCTTCCCCACAGTATTTTTCTTTTCCATAAACTGAAAAGCAGAGGCCATAACTGAAAAGGGACAGAACATTTAAAAAAAAACCCACCAAATCCTCACACAGCACTCAGGCACTGTGGAAGCTCTCAATGAAATCCTGCAGCCATGCACTGCCAGCAGCCCCCCAGCTGGTCCCCCACCACCATCACGTTCCTCTGTCTGGTGCAGAGGAGACAGGAGGCTCCCTGGGCTTCCACACACGCCCCCAGAATTAAACTGGCTCTATAAATAGCTCGTGTCTCGTGAGGAGCTGAGGCTGCAGAGCCGCCCACGCTGTGCTTTGGGGTTGTTTTTAGCACCAGGGAGATGTTACCTGGCTGATTGCTGCCAAATGAGAAGGAAAGGCATTAAACTGTACAGTTAATTAGTGCTGACAGTTGAGCTGTTCTTTGTGCCTGCCCCTGCCTTTCTGTGTCTGCAATGAATCTGTGTCAAGTCTTCCCAGCCTCCTGAAATCAGGGCACTTCCCTGATTTTTAGTCCAGTGACTGGCAGTTGGAGTTTCATCAAAAAACATGGTTAAGCTCCAGGTGAGTTCAGGTGAGTCTCTAAACTGGGCTCAATTCGGTAGCTACTCAACTTCTGCATTACGGCTACTGGTGGTTTGGGCACACACACTCCCTTTTTGGTCAAACTAAAAAAATATTCCCCTAAATTCTGGGGATTCAGCCCAGTTTCCTGCTGAACCTCTCACTCTGTCTGGAGGGCTGATGCCTTTTCAGTGAGCAAAGCTGCACCGAGACATTTCTGTGAGGAAGTGGCACTGCACATGTCGTCCTTGGGAAACAGGACAGCTTTTGTGTCATCAACAGGTACCATTTCCTTTGTGATGGCTCTGTGGTGAACTGTCACGCTGTATTTTAGGCTGCAAATCTGAAGTGCTCTTTGCCTGGTATTGTTCTGTCTCAAGCAGGACTGGCAAACTTCACGCTCTGTTACCTGAGGCTGAGGTACAGACCAGGCTCTAATCTGGGTGTGCATTTAGCTACAGCTGCAGTTTCTGGGCAACTCAACTTGAAAATGTCCCTCCAAGAACCTCGGGGCAGCACTAGAATGTTGGGAATTGGGTTTGCAGTATATGAGAAACTGTTGTTTGACAAAATGGCTTTTTGTAGTCTTCTTGCTAACTCC
>JAWWES010000051.1:10416355-10465202 GCA_035583135.1 Lophotriccus pileatus
CTATCCCCTCCATATCCCTGGGGCTAAGAACCCCTGGGTATGGAGATCCCCCTCCCCTTCCCATCAACCGTCGCACTAGAACTACAGATCCCAGATGTGGTAAAGTACTGAATAAAGACACCTCCTTTTCACTTCACAATGCCAAGAAGCCTTGCCCCAGCATGACCCACTTACCCAGGCCAAGATTTTCAGTGTGGTAAAGACCAGTTTTAGGTGCTCAAGTTTTGGTTCTGCTCTCTGTCCACACGCCCACCGTTCCTCCTGTCTGACTCCTTTGATGCCCACGTTGCTGTATGTGAATTCCTGTCCCCATAATCTCTCAAGTGCCACTTAACACATCGTGTCTACTTATGCAAATACCCAAGGAGGGGAAAGAGAACATGAAGTATAATCTTTTCCCAGAATTCATGTATTCATTGAAACATTAAGTAATACTGGAGTGTCTTTAACTGTGGTTATGTGAGGCATTCTTGAAAAGCACCAGCCACCCAGGCAGCTCAAACATCAACTTCCTAAACACTCAGATATCAAATTTAATTAAGCAACTTTTCCTGCATCACTCTTCAGTCTAGCAACTATTTTACTCCCCCAGGTTTCAGCTTAAACCCCCTCTAGAACAACGTGAGTCTGTAAGACAGAAAGTCGATATTGCAAATAATTGTACTTGCAAATGTCTTTCCTGCCTCGTGACACAAAGAGCTCCAAATTCGCTGAATTCCATCGAGGGCTTATTATCTGCACTCCAAGCACACACTGATGGGAACCAAGACCTGTTGGGAGCCCTGTTGCCTGATGCACAGTAGAATATTGCAAGTGTGCACCCTGGGTTGGGGCACTGGAGACGCATGAATTAGTAAGAGAAGCACTACAGCACAGGGAAATCTGGGAAAACTGGAATCCTGCCATCTTGGATGGAGGAGCAGGGAGAAGTGCATGTTTCCACGGCAACAAGTGGTAGATCAAATTGGCTGGGAGCACGAAATACAGGAAATACACTTTTCAAAAGCAGCAATGCACATAAATGACTCCTGGAATCCTCATGCTGCTGTCAGTCAATAATAAGTCAGTGGATTTGCACTGCTGTAAAAGTAGAATCTGCCTCAGAAGATAAAACTCCTCAGTCTCTCTTTTGAGATGGAATAAGTGGGAAAGTGAAGAAAAATAGGGATTTTAGCATCGACTTCATAAACACTCATCAGAGTGATAGCAGAGAGTTGATTTTCTCAGCAGGCTCACAGCTGCTGTTGAAATGTGTTACAACCAGAACCATTTAAAAATACAGTGGTGTTGAGAAGATGTTATTCTTTTGTCTCCCGGTTTCTGAAGTTACATAAACACAGTTATTTGATGTATTTTGCACATTAGGTATGTCAGCACAGCTTTTCCTCCAGAGCACAGAGCCAGGCTGTGTTAGCTGTGGGACTGAGGCAATTTGCTAGACAGCTCCAGACTATCAAATCCTACAGCTGTGCTGAAAAATATCCATCCTGTAAACAACTGTTTTCTTGCCATTCTCTGCCGACAGCTATTGAATAACTACCCACTAATCTGCCCATATATTATTTTTTGGTGCTGAAGAACATGTCTATAACCTGATGGCACACGTGGATTCATGATTTGCTGTTATCAAGTGTTACTAATATGGCAGCAGCAACATGCTCTCACCTGCCCAGGTAGTGGCAAAACCCCACAGAGAGCAGACATTCCTACTGGATCCCATTCCCTGGTCAGTACTTCCCACCTCAGCACTCAGCAGTGAGTTCCTCAGCTATAAACTTCCAAATCGTCACAAAGAGACTATGCTGCACAAGTACCAGTGACATGAATGAACGTAAAGACCTCAAAATCTCATCCAAGAATTTCACTCTTCCCAGCGTGGTTTCATTTCCACACTACTGCCAGGTTGTGCTGAGAGGGGGCCCTGGGGTGGGCTGGGTTTTGTGGGGTAAGTCCTAGACAGAAACTCCAGAGGGATATCTCTGGGCTTTGACTCTCTGGCCTGTACCAGTACCATTTTTACTTGGTTGGTTGGTGGTTGGGTTTTGTTGAACACCCACTTGCTCTCCCTGGCGTAAATATTTTCCTGATGCATCCACCACCTGAGCTTGTCTGCATGGTCATGTTCTATTCTGGTGGATGAGTTAAGAGCTGAGCTGAGCTCTGCCAGCTCACATATGTGCTGGAAGTTGTGTGGGAGAGGGCTTCCAATCTGTTTTGCCATTCCTGGCTATTCCAGCAATCTCCGTACCGTCTGTTCCCCGAAATGCACTCGATATTCCACATTCCAGGAAGAAGGAGCTAAATGGAGGCATGTTTTCCAGCACTTGAAACAAAGATGGTTTTTAGCCAACCTCTAGACATCACCAATGAGATCAATGGGCTGCACCACAGATTGTTCCACAAAACCAGAGCAGACAGTGTGGAGGGTCCCCTGACTGGATTCTCCTACAGACACCTCATGGACATGACCAGCCCTTGTCTTCACCTGCCCAACAATTTCCCTTTGAATTCCCTGACATTTGACTTCAGGCATGCATCCTTGAAAGGAATTCTTAGGCTCACTATTAAGCAAGTTAAATGATAACTGAAAAGAAAGGGATAAAACCTGTAGTTACACCATCTGCAGCTGCAATTCCATTAGACCTTTCACACTAATAGAAGTCAGGCTGGACTGAAACGAGATGTGACCTTCTAGGCATTTCAGCAGTGTGAGATGTGGCTGGGTGTGACATAATCTTCTCATTCAGTGAATACTTTGTGGCAGTTGAACTTGGTTTTAGGGATGCACTGGGGTGGAAACCATTTTTTGTGTATTTTAGAGCAATCAAATTGGGCTCCTGACCTGTGAAGAGATCTCACGAGCAATTGAGTGGCCATAATACTGGAATTAGCAATACTGCAATGCAGCTTAAATATTGTCCTGCAATGACTACACAAGGCTTGCAGGATCCAGATGGTCCAGGTCCACGATGCTTTCCTTCCACTGGTTATTAATGGGACACATCTATGATTTGCTCTGCCTGTAACTCTTGGAACTTCAAGCCAATTGTAATAGGATCTTGTATGGGATGCACATGTTTTTTGTGACAGGGTCTGGCATCTGCACTGCCTTGTGCAGTCACTCACTGGCACGATGCACCGTTTTCCTTCGGGAGCAAAGGGCTGTCACGCAATCACCGAGATTGGAGGGAGGCAATGACTCCATCAGGGGCAGGGGCACCATGAAGGGCACCAAAAGCTCCTCTCTGTTCACTGAACAGCACATTCCTCAGCTGAGGGCAAGCGTGGGACTGGCAGGGATGTTTTCCTGCACAAACTCTGGTCCCTCAGGACTCGTGCTCTGATCCATGTGTGTGCTTCTTCACTCCCTGGCCCCCAAGGTAAAGTTTAATCAAAAGCACACACACGAATGAGCTAGTCTAAATATCAATAAATGTTTCTTTCAGGAGAGGCCTGAGATATTTAATATTTAATAAGCCTTGAAAATGAACTTCTATTCATGTTTCTCAATTTGATTCCAAGCATTTTGGCGGCGAGCAGCGCTCACTGTCCCAGTGTGGGCAGGCAGAGCACAGATTATTTAACAATCCACTTTGTCTCATCTAAAATATTCATGTTTGCAGATATCCAAATGGAGCTCTTAAAAAAAACCACACACACTCCAACCAAATGGTGCAGTCTGAGCCTCACAGTCACCTTAAATCTTTGCTTTAGGCTACAAGCCACAGTCATGCTTTATCTCTCACAGCACTACCCTGTTGCCCTGGTTACTGATGAAAACCAGACCATCCTGCTGTGCCTGCAGCTGGACTGACACAGGCACCTTCCCCAGGTGAGGGCAATGCTGCCTCTTTCTTAAAGCACCAATGCAGCCACCAATACAGCACCTTTCCCTTGTGCAAGGAGCTGTGATGATTGCCTTTGTCCTCAAATTCAGCTACTGCTGACACAGCCAATTACTATTTTTGTTAAAGCAGGACCTCAAAACCTTGATTACATCAGTGGAGCTGCAGGTAGGTTTGGCAGAATTTTGTCTCCCACATTGACTTTTGTTTTGGTTTCTATTGGAATCAAGGTAATACTGACTAAAAACAGTTAAGATTTTTTTTTCCTGTGGCTGATTGACAGCTGAAAATGTGCTGTATTAGTTTGTGGATGGATTTGGGGGTGGGTGACAGTCTCATCTGACAGGACTCAGAGGACACTCCATTGCAAAGGAAGGTTTCTCCCTGCCCTCATTCCCACCACTTACTTTGAGAGTTTCATTTCAATTTGCTGCCGGATTTCCTGTCTCTCCTCATCTGTCCTCCTCGGGAAAATATTCCTGTCTTCCAGTTCCTGCTTACTTGGTCTGTTTCGTAGTTTTACTGCCAGCAGTTCTTTCTTGCATTTTCTTGGCAAAGTACCTGGGACATGCATTGAAAAGAGAGTTATTAGAAAGACAGATCCTGGGAATGAAACAGGAATGTTTGAAGAGCAGGAATGTCACAGAGTGACAGTGACAGTAAGTCAGTGTGCAAGGAGCACTTGTACACATTCATGTAAGTAAGGAGCACTACAAATGCAGAAGGATCATATTCCTCTGTTATCCTTGTTATCCATGATAAGTTAAAGTTAAATCTTTGCTTCATCTTGGGAGCTCAGGGTGTAACAGGAGGTTAATTTGTTTTGGTCCCTTTTAACTTTAAAGGGCTTTTTTTTTTTTTTTTCAATGTAATGTTTCACCTTTTCTCCAAAAGGTCACCTCCTTTTTAAAGAAAATGACATTTAATTGGTATTTTTGTTTGGCATTTGAGATGGGATTAAAGTCTATTTTTAAAGGATGCTCTGGAGGTCGGCAAGAGTCTAAATCCTGAACAGATCCTCATTCCCAAATATTGGGTGTTTATGTGCTAGGGATATGTGGACCTATAGTATTATTATCACTACTGATTTCGAATTTCTTTATGCAGAGGGGAGGAGTTTACACAACCTCCTTCCCACACATACCTGTTGGGAAGGTGGGGCACAGCAGTTATGGTCTCCCTGGGTGAGCAGCAACAAGTCTCCTGATAGTTGCATTGGTCTAAAACTAAACTTTTTAGAAACCATAATGAGCTCAAACCCCCTTTTAGAGTCTAAAAGCTGTGCCCTTGTTGAGCACTTTCCTTCGAATGCTTTCAAAGTCTGTTGGAAACATTAATTAAATTAAAGCACACAGCCCTCTCTGAAGTGGTATTATACATTTAGCAGATGGGTAAAGAAGTTAAATGATTTGGCTGATGCCATGCAGAGCCTTCTGCTGACTGAATATATGACTCCATCAGAAACGTTTGGCTCACAAAGCCACAGGCTTGGGACTCTGTCAAGGTTTTTCAAGCCTCAGCCTCACTGGCAGTGGGTGCAGAGCAGGCATTTGCAGTGCATGGGGACCACCAGAACTCCTTCTGAAACAATCCGAAGGACGTTTGGGGCTGGAAAACTTCAGGGTACCCCTGGACATGTTTTCAGGTCTGAGTGTTCCCAGGCTGCCCTGTTGCACACTAAAAGAGAGCCTACTACTTTGGGAAATTAAAAACACAGATCATATCTCAAAAATCTCAATTTTAACCCAAATCCTGCTGTTGTATTTGAGTGGTGGAGAGCACATAACCCACTCAGGACAAGCTGTGATCCCTCCATCCAGATGTCTGCATTTCTAAAAGGCTTATGCTGTGGCCACTCCCATGGTCCAAATGCACTGGGCACGGATTAACCTGGAGGGTGTTTCACCAAATATAAATGCAGCAGAAAGTGAACCAGCAAATACTCTCATGTAAGTGTTTTTTTCCTAAGGGTTATTTTTCCTGGGCACTCATGCAGGTTCACTGCCAGTCTGCCCCATGACCAAGCCATCTCAGGCAGGATCTTGGCTGTGACTTGTTTCCTGATTTATGGCAGCTCAGCCAGGTCAACAAGGAATGCTTGGAAAAATCACACCCTTTTCATGTTAGGGCTGCAGGTTCCTGAGAAAAGTTCTTGGTTTAATTCAGTTGAATCATGACATTTAATTTCCTGTATCTTTACTGTCCTTTCTATCATATTTGCTGTTCTTTCTATCAAGTGAAAAACAAATCCTAACACTGCATGATGCTGGAAAGACCTTGATTGCACCAGTTATCAGCTGTGAGCTAAATTCTAGTTACGTTGATATTTGAGCTCATGCACCAGATTGCCTTGCCTTTTGATTTTAGATGTTTCAAATAATGATTTATTGAGATGGAAAAGCAAGGTAAGATTCCTCACCTGTTAGCCAGGGGCCTGTGGCACTGCTGCTCTGCCTGGTGGTGGCAGTGGCAGAGAGTGGGTGACATACTAAGGCAGTGCCCTGACTCCAAACAGCTCTGGATTAATGGAGAGTTTTACTCCCTGGCTTGGAAAACAACCCAGATTTTTTTCAAAGTAGAAAGAGTCTGGAGATTGTCAGGGAGCTGTTCTGGTGCTGTCCCTGTCACCTCTCCCTCCTCTCAGAAACGCACAGGGGGTGTTTGAGTGAATGCTGGCACCTGCAGTGCCGCCCAGTGTCCAGACTGGGAATGCCTTGGGAATGGCCCAGCTTGCACCAAGGAACTGATCAGGAACAGGCACACTGATCTACTGACTTATCAGCACAACCCTAAACCTCAGCTCAGTGTGCAGTGCCTGGCAAGACAAACACCATCACAGTCACTATGACTCAAATTTAACTTTAGCTTTTCACCACGATTCCTTGAAACAGCTGCTGTGCCAATAGAGGAATTTGTACTTCTCTGTACTTTCTGTTCCATGCTGCCTTGTTTGGAGCACTCTGTTAGGCTCCAATACTGCACCTTTAGAGTGTAAGTGACTTTCCTTACCAGAAATAATGGAGTCATTCAAAACTTCCTCATCCTGATAAAAAACAGTGTCTTCCTTGAGCTCTGAGTTCATGATCATGTTTTCTTTGTTCTCATCTGACTCTTTAACTGAGTTCCTCTTGTTTTCTGAGTCGCTGCTGTAACTCAGGGAGTTCTCCTTCTCCTTGTTGCGCTCCATGCTGGATGTTCTGGATGGACGCACATCCACTCTTTTTTTTGGAGAGCCTTTGCTTTCTCTTCCATGGAAGCTGTGGGTGGAAGATGCACAGCCCAGTTTTTACAAAGACTGTTTTACTGCCACATTAGAAACTTATTGTTCTATGTGAATGAGCAGAATGTCCTATAGCTCGTAAAGGGCAGGGCAGAGAGTACAGCATGGGCCAGCACAGCGTGGCATTCTCAAAACTGTGCTGAGAATGGCTCATGTGGATCTACTTTGCTGTCTCTGTCACTAAAATAAGATATGGAAGGGTGGTGACTGATGCTTTTCTTTTGTATACAGTCACAAGATATATTGTGACTAAGAAATCCAAGACAGCACATCCTTCTAATGTAAAATACACATGGCATGAAATATTACCACTCTGATATTCTATGATTGTGACAGAGGTTCAACAAGACTGGGAAATAATGTTGTATGAGTCTGTTCCCCGTAGCAACAGAACTAAGAAATGATACCAACTTAATTCTGAAGCTCCAGGAGGAAAAGGTTATCTCTTTCCTCCTCTAATATACAGGAGACCTTAAAATGAAAGCCAGATAAAGTACCCAGTGTACTCCTACAAAAGCATTTGTGTTACAAATGGATGTTGTATGTGCTCCCACGTAAGCCCAGAGACACAGCTGGAACAGCAGCATTTCGCACGTGTGGGGTGCTGGTGCTTAGAGCAGGATATGCCTTCACTACTCTAACTTGGTATCTCATGGGGACGTTTTCCTTTGCAGCAGGTCAGGGATTACCACACGATTCTATCTGCTTGAAAACCTAATTTCATGCCACAGTAGCCTCCTTATAAAGAAAGAACATGCTTTGAAGTAACTGGCAAATCAAGCAGGGATTGATTAGCCAGGGAAGGATATTCCAAGCAGCGCCAAACCCAAGCTGCAGGAGTACTGAAAACCCTAATAACAGGGTAGGATCATGTCCCAGGCGGAACGATATCGTGGAATGAGTGTCCTCATGCCCCCCTGTGGCCACGAGGCTGTAGGTACCTGTCCTGGCGGTGCTTGGTGGCCAGAGCCCTGTGCAGCTCCTCGATGACTCTGCTGGGAGGCAAAGGCAGGTGAACAGCAGCCAGGTGAGGGGAACCCGTTGGTGTCGTCACCTGTCCCCTGCCGTGGGGGTCTGAACTCTTCTGGCCAGAGGGATGGAAGAGGGCAGCTTGTCCTGAGATTTGGGAGGAACTGACAATGACATAATTCTTCAGGATGGTGGAAGGAGGAGATTTCATGGCTGGGTCATCACCTTCACTTCCTGCTGTCAAAACACGAGAGGGTAGGAGGTTGGGAAGTGCTTTTGGTTTTTTGCACACAGAGTCTGCACTGAAATGAATTTGTTGTGTTGAACAGAGGAAAATGGTGATGTTTTGCTCTTGCTATGAGGTAACTGCTCAGGCTGAGTAACTATCTGAGTTCAAAAGGCTCTTATTGCACAAATCCATATCTTTGAACTGGCAAAATAAATACCTCCCCATTTCCCCTGTTTCTCACAGGATCAGATTCTCCTTTGTCCCAGCCCACCACGGCATTCTTGATTCCCCCTTGCTCCTAACCACCAATGGCTTGGACTGTGGTGGCTTTCCAATCCAGCACTTTCTCTGCTGGACTCTGGCAGACTGTATTAAAATTTATGCACTGTGGTTTTCAGTCTGGACAGAATGTCCCAGTGTCTATTATCTGCTCCTCTGTGACTGTTGCACAGCTCAGACCTCTGCCTTTCATCTGGCTGTGGAGAAAATGCCAGAATCATCATAATATGAGGGTAATGTTTGCATAACAAAACTCACCAAATGACATCCAAATGAAAGATGTGCTATTGAGCATTAACAAGAAAAAAGAAGCAGGGGGAAATCTAACCTCTTCTTACCCCCAGATTCAGCTGTTTTCTATGCAATGTAAGCATTTTGTTGAAATTTAGACCCCTGTGGTCATTTCCCTGGTTGTAAATTCAGTAGTTTCACACCCTTAGGACAACTGAACATCTGGCCTGAAAAAGATGCTGATTAGTTTTTCCAGTCTGCAGTTCTCTTCCCCTTTTCTCTTTCCTTTCTGTCTGTGTCCTAAGCCTGTGGTACGTGGCGTTGTTTACACCAGCAGCTCGGCTGGGTGTAAAAAGGCAGCGTGAGAGCCTCATCCGAGAGTGTTTCTTGTGTCTTGTTGCCACCTAGTGCCTTAAACAGGAATTTAAACGGACACAGCTTGTACAGTTTCTGCACTAACTTGTTTTCACAGATAACTGTTACTTTTTTCGCACTTCATTTGGGGTTAAATCCTTCAATTCATAGCTGGGAAAAAACTCTGCTCAGGCCAGGATTATTCTGAAATAGCCATGTAAAATAGGACTTGGTTCCTATTAGCAGGAAACCTACTAGAAAACTAGAGAGGGAGAAATTACATTTGGATATTAACTTCAGTTATTAAATATTTCCTTATAAAAAGCACAAGCGGGAAGAAGAGCTCTTGTAGTCAAACACTGAAAATTTGAGAGGCTGGTCTCTTTTTCACCTGTGTGGGGTGAGGAGGAAAACATCCCTCAGTGAGGAGAGTTGCATCCACAGTAAAATCTCTCTTGCTCTAAGAAAGCTCTAACATTATTTTTTTCATTTCTGGAGGGTGTTTTTGCACATTTTTGCCCCTCCAACCCAGAACCCCAGCTGACACCCAGAGCTTCATTTGTCTCTGTGCATACAGAGACAGGGTTCAAGGCAGGTCAAAAGTTACCTGTTCCTGAAAAGTCTGAAAGCACAGGGGCATTTCTGTGTGCCTGATGTGCAATGTCTTGGCAATGAGGCACGTTCCCACCCCGGAGCTGCTCCTGCACTGATCAGGATGGTTGCCATGCCAAGAGACAACCTCTGCTGAGGAAAGATGGTTTTGGGTACTCAGGGGCATTTTGATGATGTGCTGCTGTGGAGATGCTCAGAGGATATTTATGATCAATCAAGGCCTGAGGAGGTGAATAAAACCACCTCCTGAGCCACTTTATCCTCCTGCACAGTGAGAGGGGGTTTCTGGTTTCCTCAGAGCAAGGGGTTCAGTTCAACCCTAGAGCAGGAAGGGAGCAGACCTTGTTTTGTCTTTATAGCAGCCTGTTCCTGGAACAGGTCAAGGGCCAATCTTGTCTCCGTGGCAGCTTAGGACAATACTAAGAGTTTCCTTACATCACACCTTATTTGTCCTAATGACAGCTGTTCGGTGAATAATCTTGCAAAGTGATGTCTTGGCACCTTGCCCTGTCCCTCCTCTCTCTGATTAATGGGTGCTTGACTTACTCCTCTGCTAAAAGCAAACCTAACATTGTTAAGGGGGAAAAAACTAAACACAGAGGAGCTTTTCAACCTCTTCATCTTCCTTTTCTTTCATAATCACCCTTTCTCCCTCCACTTTTGTCTTCTCCTTCACTCACTGACGGTATTTGTTTAATTTTAACTTAGCACTGCCTCCACATCCCTACAAAAATAAACAGGTATAATCACTACTGAAAAAGGGTCTACAGTTATTGGAGTCATTGAGAAATTTGAAAGTTGATCCTTGTGGAAAACATAGATGAGAATGAAATACCAAAACCCAGAATAGTCTGGATGCTACAAGAAATGCTTTGCAGTAAATACCTCAACTTGAAATGCCGTGAAAGGCCTGGTAGAGGTGTAATCTCACTACCCTCCACGTCAGCTTTCCAAATCCATCTGATGCCAAGAATGGCCTTCTCCTCAGCTGAGCAAAGTCACAGGAGGGCCTGGGTCTGCCTGTTCATCTTGCAGGGTGGAAGGGACAGGCTCCAGCCCGACCCATGGCACAGAAATGTGAAGCAATCTGAACAGCAGCTCCCAAGGAGCACTCAGGTACCATTTTGAATCCAGCTCCCACCTAAATTCTTACAGCTTTTAAGCATGGACAAAGTATGGATAATTTCCATGGCAAACAACCACTTGTAATTCTCTTCAAAGAGTCTGAAGAGCTCAGTATTTTCTCTGAGCCCCAGTGGTCAGGTCACAGTGCCCCTCTGGTGTTTTGTTTCCTGGTGACACTGAAAACCCCATTCATTGTGCCAGTAGATGAGTGTGGCTGCAAATCAGAGCTGAGACAATTGCTGTCATTTCAAAGTCTAAATATCCAACAGGTCTGACATTTAGATGTCAGGACTTCAGTGTAATTTGCAATAAGGCCCTTTTAACTGCTTTTACCATATGTAGGGGCCCTAAAATTGAAACCAACTAAAATCATATTCATTTTAACACCCTTTCTGCAGTGCCAGAATGTTGGAAAATGTAACAACATTGGCAATACATTAGAAAATCAGGCCCAGGGGAATTGCTTTTGGAATGTTCAATGAAGTCTGGCACAGAGGATTGATTTGTGGGAGCCAGGTGTATCACTCATGTGTGCTGTGTTAACTAGACCACACTTTATAGCTCTAGTTTAGACCTACCCTGGAGAGCAAACCCTTCAGACAGAAACCTCTGCAGAACCTTTGACTTGAGCTTGATCTTGGCTGTTGTTCTGCTGTCCTGTGGGAGTGTGGGTAATGAAAACATTGAAATCTTCCCCCTGTTTTATGGCATATCAATAGCAGCATGTGATTCAGCAGATGTTTGCAGTTGCTTTGGCTTGGTTTGTTTTGCGTGTATTTAGTGCAATAGCCACACAACAGATAATGCCCTGAGAGATTCAGATAAGTGTGTGAAGCGCAAAGATCACTGTGTTGTTACAAGGCAACTGGACATGGAATCACTGGTGTTCTGTTCCCTCAGTGTAACTGGCCTGACTCACAGCACTTTGTGCCAAAGTGGCCCTGAGCAAAGAATTAGATGCTGTGCTGTGCAGGTGAACAGCACCCAAGGGACGGGAAAGTGTTCCCTGAGCAGCAGTGACTGACCTGTGATGCTCTTTGTGATTTTGGAGATTGCCTTAGGTGGTGGAGCTGGGAGCAATGGAGGGCTGGGAAGCTGTGCTGGGTTTCTTTCCATCTGTTTCTGGGGGGAATCTGTGGATTCAGGTACAAGTAAGGCTTGTGGACTGTCTTCAGATGCTGGCAGGCTGGCATCTTCTGATTCTTCCGTGGGTGCTGAAGGTTTCTTGGCTAGGAGGAAGATGAGTAAAATTAATGGAACATGAAGTTAATAATGATGGGCCAGGGGACAATGCCAGGAACATTCAGAAAAACAGAACACATGGCACACAAATAGCAGCAGTTCTTTTCCTTAATGAAAGTAATTATTGTGTTAAATAGCCAACCAGACAAGGCAGGAGAAGAATAAAATGTATGAGGATATTGAAGAAGTGTTAGTTTTGATGCTCCTGAAAAAACTGCTGAGCTTCCCTTACTTCTCTAAAGCCTTTTCCCCCCTTCTTTTTTACTTTAATAATGAAGACAGCAAGGCAAAGCAGCTTTTGAGAACTGCAAGGAATTTTCTTACAGCACAGCTGTGGTGGCAGCTCCTGAGTGAGTACCTTCTGTGCCAGGAACACACTGCCAAAGGGCAAAGAGTATCAAACCAGTTATAGTCCATAAAAGCTGACTTTCCAATAGTTTGATGGACATGTTTGTTTTGACAATTTAATTTTTATCTTATTTAATATGTGACTTCAACTTGCTTCCCAAGTCTTCTTTTACTGTACCTGACTCCAGAACTGTTGAGTGTTTCCTGAGGTTAAAGCTGACAACCAAAAAGAACCTGCCATAAAAGAGATTTGCTCTTGGATTTCAGCAGCAAGTGTGGAACAGGGAATTGGAGAAGTACTTAAGAAAAAAACTGAATCTGCAAAGCCTTAATTTGAGATGGTGAAGCAGTGCTCATTTTGGGATTGTCTCCACAAAGACGGCAAAAGCACTTAAAGTTAGTGCAGGCTGAATCACTGAGCAGTTCATCAAATTGACCAGGCTGTGATGAGGGCACAGGGGAATACATCCAGAAAGGCATGAAGCTGAAGCAGGACATAGGTGGAATTTCAGTCCAAAATTAGCATCCTTGAATTCTGCTCAGATACCAACTGGCTCTGGCACTGCTTAAACTCCCACAGTGCCTCACTGCTGGATTTCACACTCTCTTACACGTCCTGAGCTCTGCCTTGGCAAATGTGGGGACCCCCAGAGAGGCTGGAGGCTGAGTCTGAGCGAGGCCCCAGCCATGGCCAGGCTCTCTCCAAACTGCATTTCCAGCCACTACGTGCTCAGTAGTAACATGAGGGTTATTTTTCCCAGCCTGGCAGGTGAAGCACTGGGGGACATCAGTGTAAGACTCTGCTTAGCACAGAATCACAGAACAATCTGAGATGGAAGGAACATTTAAAGGACTCCAACCTCCCCCTGCAAGGAGCAGGGACATCTTCAATGAGCTCAAGTTGCTCAGGGCCCTGTCCAATCTGACCTTGAATGTTTCCAGGGATGAGGCATCTCCCACCCCTCTGGGCAATCCGTTCCAGCATTTTACCACTCACACTGGAAAAAATTTCTTCCATCTAGTTCGAGTCTACCTTCTTTTAGTCTAAAGCCATTACCCCTTGTCCTGTCACAACAGGTCCTGTGAAAAAGTTTGTCCTCTTTAAGTACTGAAAATCTCCCTGGAGCCTTCTCTTCTCCATGCTGGAAAAGCTCTCCCATTGTCTTTACAGGAGAGGTGTTCCATTATCTGATCCGTTCTGTGGCCCTGCTCCAACAGGTCCATGCCTTGCCTGTGCTGAGGGCTCTGGAGCTGGATGCAGAACTCCAAGTGGGCTCTCACAAAAGCAGAGCACAAGAGATATCCAACTACTTGGCAAATCCCACTCCTTTCAGCATTCTGGACTGTCTAAACAGAGCACCTTTCCCTCCAAACCATTCCAGGGCATCTCTTAACATCTTGCTTCAGTGGGCAGCCATAGCACCCACAGCTGCAGCCTCACAAATCTCTTCTTGGCTCAGTTTTCTGTCTCTTTGGGAACACAAACTCTCTGTATTAATGAACATTCAGCAGCCTCGTGCTCAGAGTGTGTGGGGAGCCACCAAAGCACTTAGGCACTTGGAAACAATAGCATTGGCAAGATAATAGCATTTAATTTGTTGACAAACAGATTAATGAGTGTGCCTAGAAGAGGAGCAACAAGTATTTATCATTCAAAAAAGACAGGAAAGTAGAATAAATATGCGTCGTTAACAGGAATTCTTGTGAAATTTGGCTTGATAGGAAAGCTGCCATATGTGGTAGTTGTGTGAATTATAGAAGGAAATCATTTTCTTTTAAATGTACTTCTAGGGAAATGCCTTGTTCCGGGCTGACATCACTTTGTGTGTTCGTGCCCACTGCACAGAAGGAAAAACGTGGAATAGAGGAAGAAAAAAAGTCTCTAATGGATTACGTTACAGAAAGATCAAGAGCCCCCGTAGATGTTGGGAGCTTGATGGGAAAATTAGTGAGATTGGAGTGCATTCCCCTGAGTGGAGCAATACTGTCTCTGGCAGCAACTTCCCTGAAATCAGTGCATCTCCCTGGGACATGAAGTGCTGTTTGGCACAGGTGAAGAGGAGCAGCCACAGTGGGACCTTTGCTGTAGAGAAGCTGGATCTGACACACACTCAGCCTCAGTCAGACAGACTTCTTTGGTTCTGAACTCCATCCTGCTCTGAGAATGGCATCCTGAAGCAAACTGCCACTGTGAGCTGATGGCTAAAGAATGTCCACTTTACGTTCCCTGCAAAGAACTCTTCTCTTCCAGGTTAATTTGTGGTTGTTTCTGGTATCAGCAGCAAGTTTGGGTAGGTCTGAAGGCATGGATGTTCTCAAAAGCAGCCAGGGCTGGACCCCAGGGAAAGCAGGGCATGAGGGGTGGGACAGAGAACAAAGGGCAGCCAGGGCAGATGGAGAAGGGTAAAGATTGACCAGAGGCCAGGAAGATCCATAATCACTCCATGGCAGGAGTGGCACAAACCAGGATAAAGCATTATCTCTGCAGCTTTGCAATTCTTGGTTGTCAGGAAGAGAATGGAAACCCTCCAGCTGCTGGGTTGTGCCAGGCTGCTCTTGGTCCCAAGGAACTGCTGTCATGGATAAGCTCTGCCAGAGCAGAATTGCATGAAAGGAGCTTGGTTTAGCTTATCTGTGCTCCTGGTATTGAACTTCACTGGGATTTGCAGCATGTTGTGGCCAGGGTGATGATATGGACAGTGTGGGCTGTGTAGTGACATTGTTCTCCCGAGCCAGGACAAACAATTTCAGCCTTGGCACAGAAGTTTAAGAAATGTTTTTAAGAGAAGCTTGTCTCATCTTCACAGCAGCCACTGCTAATACCAAAGGGGCACCATGCCAAGACTGGATCGCCTCATAATCCAACTAATCCCATCAGGCCAAGCTTTGTGTGGTCCCTTAGTTTGGGAGAAGTCTCAAAAATCACTGTTTTTAAGTACCAATTGCTAACCTAGAATGGGCTGAGCTGAACAAGGTGCTCTGACCCTTTAAAGCACTGACATACTTGACTACTCACAAAATAGTTTGGAAGAAATATTTTTATAAAATTTTACAGTTGTTTTAAAAACATTTTATAGCAATACCTGCATCTTCTTTCAGCTCCTCCAAATGCAGCTCCTCACCAAAGGAGGTCACATCAGTTGTGGCTGCTGTTGGATTCTCTTGCTGGTCCTCTTCTGGAGCCAGTGCCTGGCACACGGGGGCTGGAGGGTCACCCTGTGTCACTCTCGTGGCATCCTCACCAGTGCAGGCTTTGCCTTCAGTATCTAAAGCAACAAATCATTTCATCTGAACTAAACCACAAGCAGAGAAAGCTGACACTCGCTGCTATCATCTCGAGAGGAGTGGGTCTCAAAGCTGCTGCGCTCAGGGGACTGACACTTCCCTCAGAGCAGCACCTGATCTCTGGCAATGTTCACCACCTGCAATGCAAACCCTGTGGACACTAGCCCATCTGGATACTAACACCCACTCAGTTTTCCCAGCGGGTCACCCATTTCTGTGGGCACTCAGCAGCCCCAGAAAGTGGCCACCAGACTCTGGAAGCACCTGCCACGTGGGAGATGAGCACAGGCACGGGAAACCAGAGGTCTCTGGGAGAAGGCAATTCCTTGCATGAGCAGAGCTCCTGGTGCAGCACATTCCCAGGCTGGTCTGACATGTATGAGCTGTGTCAGGCTCACAACACGCTGCCATCCAGCTGCCCCATCCAACATCGGAGCCTTGCCCGAGGAATATTCCCCACCAAGCTGGAGGTTTTGAGCAGGCTTTTAGTTACTCAGCTTTGAAAAGCGTGTCCTGTGTGATTGAGCTGATCAGAAATTCAAATCCCTCTTCATGCAGACGTAGAAACTGCTCCCTTTGCTTACTCTGAGAGATTTTTGTGCCAGTGATCCCTGCAGCTGTACGAGGCTTGATGACTGAAGCTTTTCTACTCTTCTCCTATTCAGGCAAGAGTCCTCAGAATACAAACTATCCTTTTACTCTCTCAGAATCTACAAGATGAACATCACTGTTGCAAACCACGGAACGCAATTACTTCCCACCCTGGGCAGTGTTCCACGCTGATGGACATGCCTGCTGTCCACCCCTCACCTCCCAACTTGTATTTCTCAGCCCTGGAAGCTCCTGACAGGGCTATGTTTTCTTGCAATATCATGACAAGTTTCTTGAGCATTGATTTTAAATAGCAAGCATCTACAGCTACACCTTTTTAACGCTATTTGGACAATCTGCAGGGGAATTTCTTGTGCTTTTGGGTGAGGGTATCAGATTTTGGCCCAAAGATGCTGTGGAAGGGATGCAGTATTTTCGCCTACTGAGCTCACTCAGTCTGCCTCATAATCACGTTTGGTGAAAAGTTACTGTTCTTAAAATAGCCCTTGCAGTAGCACAGTTGCTATGATACAGGGAAGGGGAGGGGGAAAAAGTTCATTGCCTACATTTCAGCTCATTGTGAAGGCAGCCTATACATAATCACCGGTGTATTAACACCTGCCCCCATTGCTTGACAGCAGCCCTTACCCCCGGGGCAGTAAGCACAGATATATCTGATCTCCTGTGTGCTCACAGTGGGGAGAATTATCAGGGGAAGCTCCCTAAATGTTTTCGAGGTAACTCTGCTTTCCTCACATCCCTGGGAAAGGCAGGCTGCTGACAGCTGTGCCACAATGAAACTGCAGTCAGACGCGAGTTCCTTCACATCCTGGACCATGGAAAGTGGAATGACTAACAAAGTAATGACAAACAGAAGACAGCCCTGCTGGAGAATTTCTGTTGTGGAGCATCTGAGACTCGCAACAATGATGTTCTTGGGCAGGAATGATCAGCTCCTGCTTAGATGAAAGTGGGTGTGCTGTGAGTAGCAGTGGGTCCCAAAACCGTATGAGAGAGATCAGCTGGGGACAGGATAAAGCACAGACCTTGAGTATTCCAAAGACTCAGTAGGGCTGTGATTTTGTTGGGAATGAATCCCACTGTATGCCAGACCCTGCACCACGTCACCTCTCCCGGAGTGCAGGCGGGTTGCCTGGAGTGCAGCTGCCTCCCAGGAGTTTTTGGGGGCAGGTTAGCACTGCCCTGTGGGAGCAGAGGAGGACAGAAGGGGCCCGGGCGGTGTGTCTGGGCAGCTGCTCTGGGGTTGTGTGAGGAGACAGGGTGACATAACCTGGCAGGATGACTCATCACCGAGGCAAGGACGGGGCAGTGTCCCCCTGGGCTGCTCCCAGCCCGCTGCAGATCCTGTGCCAGCCTCGTGGTGTGCCCTGAGCCACACAGGCCACTGCAGAAGGCTGCTGACAGCCCTGTGCTCCAGCCTGAGTGACACTCAGCTACTGGAAAGGCACGAGGCTTCTCGGGCTGCAGCATCAGCCCGGTTTGGCTATTTATGAAAGTGAGCGGGAATTAGGTCCTTGGAAGTGGAGTGAAGCCTGATGAAATAGAGGGATTTTAGGATTTACTGCAGTCTTTTAGCACAGCATTGCTGCTTTGACAATTGCAACTTACAGCATAAACGAGGACTTAGCCTTGAAAGTGCTGCCACTTCAGCTCAGTCCAAGTAGGGCACTAATCATTTACTGAGAATTATTTGGGTCAATTTTTTATTCCAGTTAATAAGCTGCTTCTCCTAATAATACAATACAATAAACCCTGGAGATTCACAACACTCTGTAAAGAAAAATAACTTGCAGGCAGCTGCAGTGTCCTTCAGCTGCCTGTCAGGCATTGTCCCCTTGCTGGGCTCAGAGAGGTACTGGGAATTTGTTTGATGTTTATAGGAGCTCTAGGCAACTTCCTTCTAGACAGGTAAGCAGTCTGCTTGCAGCTGTCTAGTTAAAAGCACAGCTTGTCATCACTCCTCACTGGACTATGTCTATTTATTTAAACTGTTTTAATTCTGTTGAAAGGATCTTGTAACTTGGCATCATCTGTTTTCCTCCCAATCAGTTCATTGCGTGTGCAAGAGGTTTATTGATTCATCATTATTACCTTTTAATGCGCTCTACAGAAGGTTTATCTTACTGTTCTTTTGCAAAGCTCTAGATATGCAAGTATTCAAATTCATGGATTACAGGGAACATTCTACTCCTAGCAGAAATAGGTTGTATTTTTCTATCCAGTAGTACTAATATGCTAATAGGGCAACTAATTATCTAGAATTATGAGAGACACAACGAGTTCAGTGGACAAGAACTAAAAATGAGCTTTCTAAGAACCTTCATTTTAGAATAAGCTTATGGTTTGATAGATTTTTTTTTTGACTTGAACATAAACCCGTCTTAAAATATATTGAATAAAATAACATGAAAATTGCTTTACTGCCATGAAAAAAAAAAGCTCTGAATAAAATTCTCTTTTTCTGACTCTTGATTTGCTCAGTTACACTCCAACATGGCATCACTGAGGATTGTCTCACAGGCTGTTTATAGACATGGCTTTTGTTTTACACAAAGAAACTCAATTACTGTTTTCAAAGAAGGGAACTTCTACCTCTGAGATTGGTCAAACTCAAAAAGCCAGTCTTTCTTCACGACTTCCTACTATGAAGTTTTCGAAGTTAAGATGGATTTATGGCTTTTATCTCGGTTTAGGTGGAAATGGTAATTGGGATGTTGCTGTAACACTGGGAGCTCACTTGATCTCACAGAATAGTCACCCAGATCTCTGTCTCCCTTGAGCTTCTGTCAGGGCTTTGGAGCAGGGCTGCACAAGAACCATGGTCCTTTGTGCATATTTCTGACACTTTATCATCTTTCCTTCCATGAATTCTGCTGGTTTGGGCTCAGGGAAGCTTTAAAACGATGCTCCCAAAAGCTTCGCTTTCCCACATGAATGAAAAGCGGGCGCAATAGTGACGTGCTCTGTCACAAACTTGGTTTACTTGGGAAGACAGCTGAAAACAGCAGATTAGTATCATTTGATGGGATTTGGGCCCATGGGTTGTACATGTTAGCTGACTGCATCTGTATGGCGAAGTTTGTATTTATCCAGCTTTAGCTGGCTTTCTTGGCAGTCGTATTTAACTGGCTTTAGAGCAATTACATAAAATATACGTACCAGCTCACACTGCACCATGTATAAATCAAGTGGAGATGGAGCTGCACTCAAGATGGTAAAGCATCCAAAATTAAACTACATGGATGGATTGCAGCAGGGAGGAGTTTGGAGAAATATAAGTCTTAATTCAGACACAGAGTTTTCCTTCTCTGTTTGGATTGAAGGTTTTCCTTTTCATTCGCTTGCTCGTTAGCTTTCTGCTTTTGCAATTATGTGTTTCCTATTGTTCTGAGAGAGCCTCTGACAAAAAAGATTAAGAATTTTTCCTTACCTTGTTCCATCATCTCCAGAAGGCCTTTCTTAATGAGCTCATCCCGGCCTTGCCGTGCTGTCATCTTCTTCTCCAGCACTGCACAAAATAGTTGCACAACACAGCCCCAGTTAAGAACAGAGTATTCATATACTGGAGTGAAAAAGATGCAATATGGGAATTCCCTCTAGGATCAGCTACTGCTAATGCTTGGAAAGAACTGCCAGGATTTTGTTTTGGGGAGCATGGACTGCTCAGCCTTTTTGTGCCCTTTCCTTTGTTCAAACAGCTGTAAAACGACCCCCGTGTAGAGCTGAGGTTTATGATGTGACCTGCTGTTGGATCACACTGAGTGCAGAGTAACAGGGATATCCGAGCCTTCATACTGTTTAACACAGCACCTTGGAGCTGCCTCAGGAATATCCCGTGGGATATCAGAGGAAGTGGAAGGAACTGCACCATCCTGTCCTAGGAAAAGGCAAATGAGTTTGTCTCCTTACTGATCTCCTGGGACATCCCTGGAGACCAGCGGGTACATGCTGTGCTGAGTGCTGGGCTCAGGGGGACAGCTGCTGCAGGGAAGGTTTTTCACATGCTGTAGCTGCCTCCTGTCACTTTTCATAATGTTACTGTGGCCTATATAATCTTCACCCCAAATAAAAGGGGTGATGATACTTGGGGCCATAAATGTGTAGCCTATTTGGAGAAGGCACAGCCCATGGAAAGCACTCTGGGGCAAGGCTTCACTCTCGTGGTTTGACCTGTTCTTCTAAATGTACTCTACTGTATTATATAGGAAGTCAGCACATCTGGACTCTTTCTGGCCCTAAATGTTATTAACCTGTTGAATGCTGAAATCTCTGAACTGGGTTGAGATCAGGTCACTTTTAGCATGTCCTATGTAAGCAACTTTCACCAAGCTAAGCTTTGCTCTGTGCACATCCCTCTCTTGTTCCCAGCCTACCTGCAGAGGTCTGCTTTAGCTTCTCGTTTTTCTTTTTCCTCCACTTCCATGGTTTGAAGATCCTGCCCAGTGTTGCCAGTTTGCTGTTCCTCCTCACTGGTGGAGTTCGAATCCCTGAGACCAAGTAGTCCGAGCGCACTGCCGGGGATTGCTCCATCTCATCTGGGAGGGAAGAGGAGAGATGGCTGTTGGACACTGAGCTGCCAAGGGGAGGCAAGTGGAGCCTCAGCACGTAACAAGCAGGGTCTAAGTCACTCAGATAAGCAGTGCAAGGAGGTCTCTGCAGTGCTGGAGCCAGTGGCCAGGCTGAGGGGCACCAGCCAGAGGTGTCCAACGTCTCTGTGCCAGCCCAGAGCTTCCTACCAACTGCTCTTCACCCTTGCACAGAACCTGTCTGGATGCCAAATATTTCAGTATCTCTATTATTGCCATCCCTCATAGATTCATCAGGGCTACCAGGCCCAGAGAGAGGGGGATGTGCTGAATTTGTACACCTTATGCTTTTCCCATCACTGCCCTACCTCTGTCCCTGCCTGGTACCCACCAAGGCCATGGTGTCACTCTCCCCCCTGCAAGAGCTGCATCCCAGCCTTTGGAAATGTGGAGAGCTGAGAGCTCCCCATGGCTTTAATGGGAGCAGGAGGAATTTAACACATCTGTAAATCAGGCCCATGTGGCCTCCAGTTAACCACAGAAATGGAATGCTCATTTAGAAAAATGCCGACCTTTATGAAAAGCTGAGAGGAAGTGTGAGAAAGCTCAGGTCCCTTTGGAATTCCCAGCTTCCAGTTCTGTTCTCAGGCCACAGGATATTGCTGCCTTTTAAATGAACTCTTCACATAAGCTAACACAGAACACACTGACTTTTGTGAGCTAATGCAAATCTTTTATATAAGAATAGGTTGTTTGATATGTGCTACGTAAGTCAAATCTTAGAACTATGGTGAAAATTTATTCCTTGAGGAAGCTAAGGGGAAAACTCTTTCCCTTTTGTCCAGCCAAGCCACAGGCATTCAGAGATACTGCTTCAGCTGGAAAATCAATTTAGGTGTTTTTAATATTTTGCCTTGAAAATACACTGTAAGTTTTGCTTATAGACAAGTCTTGCATGAAACAATGCACACAGCCTATTCAGAGCTGTGTGCTGACCAGTACCATGGAGGAAAGCAGCACAGCCCCATAAAGGGGGTTATTGATGTCTATACTGAGCACCAATACAGTAATTGTTAAAAGAGAAGCTCCCATCAGATATATTGCATGAGTGAAAACTAACAACAACTTGTATTTTCTTTTCAACCATCAGTTATGATTTAAATGAGCAATGTGAAGCTGTGAACTTATGCACATTTCCAAGTAATTTTCGTCTGGAACACCAACACTTATCATAAATTGCTTTATGACTGCAAGAGAAAAACTATACAGCATCTTCCAGGCTTTGCTTTTGAGTTAACAGGGTGAAAATGCCTAAATCACAGCATGGAGGTGGGGATTTCCAAGTAAACAGGAAACAATTTTTGGAAGATTATTAAACACAGCAGGGGAATGAACACATTCCTCCTCTTCCATTTAATTTTGAAAATACTGGTAATAGAGATGAATCATTCAGTGGAGGCAAACTAAAATCTTGGCCCTGTGAACTATGAGAGCAGAGAAAAGCTGTAACAATTCCCCCCACCCACATGGTGTGTGCCCAGTGAAATTCTCTTCCTTTGTACTGAATTTAGAGCACCTTTTCTCTCATCCCACAGAGTTCATCTTGGGGGTTAATTTACAAAATATTCAAAACATACATCAAAATGCATTTTTGCCTTTGAAACATGCTGTCTACCCAAGGTGATATTCATCATTTACAGTTTGGAGGTCAGTATTAAGTTGAGAGCAGAAAATAGCCCAGAAGAAAGGCAGTAGCCTCCAGACCACAGCTGGAGTGCCAAGATATCCTTCTCCTTTCCTAATAGCACATTCAAACATGAGAAGCATCACAGAAATAAGCTTTGAAGCAGTAGAGCTACTCTTGATTACAGCAATGGCAATAAGAATGGAAAATGGCTGAGCAGATCTCCTATTAATTTGCTATTATGATCACTTTAGAGCTGTGAGAGAAGGCTCAGAAAATAGCACTTGGCCATTTCTTGTGACATCTCTTGAGTGGGAATGGAATGTTCACAGAATTAACTCATCTCCAAAGAGCTGTAGATCAGACTGTAAATCAGAGCCTTGTCCCTGGAAGCTGCAGAGGAGCAGGACAGGCTCAGCTCAGCTCTCCCTGGGCCTTACCTCTGAGACTGCACTGCTGCTCCTCCATTCCAGGAGCTTCCCAAGCATGTAAGTGAAGATGAAATAAGAAGCTGATTTAAAGGAGTACCTTGGCAAGTTACAGCACTCTGTTCAGGATGTAGGTGTCTGCAAAGTGCTTTAGACATCATCCACATGTTTTGTTTAACACTGGGAGCATGAGATCATTTCATCTTTTTGCCAGATAGGGGATGTACAAAGACAAAGAAGTCCTTGAAACCCAAACTTTTGTGTCTCTAGCCATGCTTATTATCCCAAATATTCCCATAAAAATCAGAGAACGGGGAGATACTGCAAAGACACCAAACATTTAAATATAAACTTCAGTATATATGCCCTGGAATGACCAGCCCTTCTTTGGTTTTTCCAGCCCTGTCAATTGGGTTTCTTCCATCCCCTTCTGCCCTCTTGGTTGTGGAAATGTAAGGATTTTGTGCCTTAGACTTTGATTACAGATGAAACACAGATAGAAATCAAATGTCTAAGAAGGAATAGAAGCTAAACCAAATGTTCCAGTGGAGGTTTTTGTGGGCTTTTTAACTTTATTAATGCTTCTCTTATGGTACAAACAGTTCTTAAGCAAATGTATTTATCACCTGGTACATTCTCACCATATGCAGCTCCTATACTGTGCATTTGGAGAGATGGACACAAATATAAATAGATAGAGACACAGCAAGACAGATGTCCTGAAGTCATAAATACCAAGGAAATGGTCTCACTGGCAATAAGAATCACAAGAAAGCCTTGGAGCACCTCATTCCCAGTCAGTTCATCTTTTCCTGGTTGTGGGTTGACTGCTTGGGAGATAAGAAGTTGACAGCAAAAAAAAGCAGTTCCCACATACAGCAGTGAATGCTGAAGGAGAAGGAGTGCCTAAATATCAGCCAGTTCCTGCAGCCAACAAGCTGCCAAGGCTTGCCAGCCCTACAACCACTCAGTGAAATATTCAGCACATTTTTTTAATCTGCAGTCAATATTTTAATTATGCTAACTGTTCTGTGGAATAATGTGGTTATTCCTCCCAGAGCCTGAGAGCCTGGGGCCAGGCCATGCAATTACAGAGGATGTCTGCAAAATATAAACAGCCAAGAGCCAAACCCTGACTCTCCAAACCAGCAGGGGAAAGGAGCAACAGCTTAACTCGTGTGTAATGGGGAAGGATGAGGGGCAGTTGTTGTCAGGGGCCAGTGAGCACAAGCTTAACCCCCAGCACAGGGACCTGACTGTCCATCACTGCCCTCACTGCCAAGACAGACCAGTTTGTCCCACACTGTCCCACACACCTTGGTCAGCCCTGTGGGGAGCAGGGTGCTCTGACTGAAGCTAACTGGCTGTTTGCATCAAACTTACTTTAAATTCTCTGCTGTGCCCCACTGAGGGCAAAGGCTGCTGTGCTGGAGCTCCAGCTCCAAAATAAAGCCCTCACACACTTCTCCTCTGCTCTGTGTGTGTCAAAGGGGTGAAAATGAGTGTGGCTGTGCCCCTCTGATGATGCTGGGCAAGTGCTGCTCCCAGCTGGGGTATTTCTAGTGCTCCTAAGAGTGGCCAAGAGTGAATGATTTAATGTCTGAGACTCCCAAGTCAGAAGAGGGGAAAGGCTCCAAACTGATGGGTCCCGCTCTGCAGTGCAGCTCTGGGCTGCAGGATCCACCAGGCAACAGAGAAGAAGCAAACAAACCATAATATTCATTACATTTGGCTGCAGGGTCTGACCCCTGAGAAAGTCTGAGCATCTGCAGCTTCTGTTCACATCAGCAGCAATTGTGGCAATTGGTGTTTCTGAAAAACACCCCCTTGCTTTCTTCTTTAAAATACTGTGGTGCCATAAATAGACCACTCTTCCTGTTAGTCCCTTCCCTGTAGGAATTGTGTGATGGTTGAGAAGGTTTGCTGCACACAGAAACAGATGTCAAATCCTGACTCTTTTTCCAGCAGTGGGGCAGGTTTGCTGGCAGTGCTGTGAATTGTGCCCTGGGTGTGTGTAGCCAAGTGCCCTGTGCCTGCCCACAGCCCTCATCTGTCCAGCAGCTGGGGCTGAGCTGGCGTGTCTGAGATGATGTGTCAGTGTTGTTAAACTGAGCACTGGGTTCAGTGAGTTGGGTCCATCTTCTTGGGGTTTTCATGATGAGCCAAAGAGTCTGTAGCTCGATCTCTGGGTTGCTGATGACAGCAACTGCAGGCTGATGGATGGCAGTTGGGAACATCAGGGCTGCAGAGCTGAGTTACACTGACCTTGCCACAGAGGGAGGCTGAAGGAGGCACGGGATGTCCTCTTGCGACTACACAAATGCAGCAAGAACTTTGTGGGAAGAAGAAGGGTGCTGA
Source organism: Lophotriccus pileatus (assembly GCA_035583135.1). NCBI lineage: Eukaryota > Metazoa > Chordata > Aves > Passeriformes > Tyrannidae > Lophotriccus > Lophotriccus pileatus. Next base: position 10,441,763 of record JAWWES010000051.1, read on the forward strand.
ATTTTAATGTGCTGGGAATTTTGGTGACTTAAACTCATGGTAATGAAACTGGTGCCTTGTTAAATCCTGTGTGTACACTGGTAGGAGAAGGACCATTGAAAAATCTGCAACCTGCAGGCAGTTTAAAAATAACACAGCAGACAAGAGCTGCAGGCAAATTTGTAAGGCAGGCGTGCTCTGTTTGCTGATGAATTGGTTTGTGATGCAGCTCTGCATGTTTTCCCCTTTACTGTCATTGCATCTGCCTTTGCAACTCAGACACAGAGTGAAAACAGGTTCCCTTTGGTCCACTGCAGAGGGTGGAGACAGGGAGTGGAATCAAAATGACCTTTGTGGGACTTTCAGTGCTGCCTAGAACTCATATCTGCCTCTAAAAAGGATGTGAGGGACCCAGACACTTGCAAGGGGTGATCCTTACAGAGAGTATTTGTTACCTGGTGAAAGGAACTTGCAGGGCAAAGAAGGCAGAAAGGTGGTCTTGGTATCAGAGTAAGGACTATCATGAGCTTTGTAAAGGAGAATTACCAACAGGAACAATCCCCCTTTTCCTTAGTTTAGCATCCTAAAAGATAAAGAACTGATCTCAGTGATTGAATATGCAGGACAGAGGTAAATTGCTTGTGTCTGGGAGCCTTTGAACATTTCTGTTATGTTTCAGAGAAGCAAAATTCAAACTGAGGAGCTTTTTTATTGCACTAGTTAGATGTTTCCTGTGATGGAGCTCTTCCTTGTTCTAAAAATGTTTTCTGTCACCTGCATTTCTGCAGACACTTTCTCTTTCTTGACTCCCTTTGAAAGAAAACTGCAGCAGAATGTTCCAGTTTGAAGTTTCCATTTCAGTTTTTTGAACATAGAGTATTTTCATTTTCCCAATTCTGAATGACTGTTAGAAATTAGAAATTAAAATTAGACAGGAGTAAAAAAGCTTTTTATGAACCTGAAATTTATTAAATTTTTGAAAGGACTTTGTATTTGAAGCCGTGAATGTTTCAATATTGCTTTGGGTTGGTTTGGAAAAAATTTACACAGAATCCTTTGTAAAACAGAAAACCTACTTTCTGTTTAGTTATTTAGAAAAGGCAAGGTACCTGCAGTAGATTATTGAATGGAATTATAAGCTGATTTTGGATGCACAGCTGTTTACATGACTTGGATTGTTATTCTGACACATCACCAGAAAAATACTGAAACAAAGAAGGGCAAATTACAGGATTGAGGGGGAAATTCAGGCATTTATCCATCCAAATGTTTAGAGTTTGTATGGTCAGTGGTGTAGGTAAAAATGGCTTGAATTCTTATCTCTCATTGTAATCCTTTATGTTCTGGACTTCCCACCTTGGATTTCATCTCACCCAATAGTTTCACCTCCTGAGGAAGCAGATGGACAGTGAGGCAGGTTCATCCACATGGTATCTACAACATTCCTTGAGCTACCTGGGGGGAAAATCTGGCACAGGAAATGTGTGCAGACTTCAGACTCATAGAGAAACATGAAGGCAGAGGGGAAAAAGCAAAGATAAATGGCAGAAAGGGGAAAACAGAAACAGCTCTGGGTTCAGCTTCCCCTGAGTAAAGGCTGTTCTTGGGCTCAATCACTTTTCTTTCAGCTGGTGGGATGAATCCTGATTAGGTTGTTGTACTTCCCTGCATGAAAATGCAGGTTTACTGTGTGGTCTCCAGAGTCTTGAGGTTCCATTTTCACTTCATACTCAAATGTTTGCCATTTGTCCTTGTTCTGTAATTTCCACTGCTCTGTAGTGTGTTAAATTATGATTTAACATTTTTCTTTAATTGAAGGAAAAAAAAAAAAAAACAACAACCCAAAACACAATTTGTGGGTGGTAGGAGGGGGCTGTGCTTCCAGGGAAGTTTATTTCCATTCTGTCATGCTGAGCCTCCCTTCAAAGTATTTGGATTTTAAAACCAGCTTTCACTGAAAGGAACGGGGAAACAGATTATGCTTATCAAAGGAAAGAGAGCAGGGAAGTGGCAACTCCAACTAAATCTCTTAGATAAAAATACTCCTTGTATGCTCGAGATCTGTGATTTCTTTTAGAAAACGTTCCTTTGGGAAGTTAACCTAACAGCATTACCACCATGTGAGCCAAGGTGCAAAGACATTAATCAGGAACCTTTCATGCTTTCGGATCATTGTGTCAGTCCCAGCACCGCTTGCTGTGATTTACAATGCTCGGTGTGACATTAGCAGTTCATTAACAGAATCAGTTTGTCAGTGTTTGCACAAAGCAACCCACAACACGCTTCGCCTCGGTAAGAAAGAGCTAAGTAACAATAAGAAAATGAGAGTAATGAAGGATTGCTGTGTAATCAGCGTTAATTCGGTTACCTGAGCCTGTACAATATCTGCTTTTGAGAGGGGACCCTTGCTATTTGCATGCCATTCACCCAGGCAGAGCTGGCTCAGGCAGCAGAGCACCATCTCCTGAGAAGTCACAAAAAATCCATTCAAATCAAATAAAAATCCATTGAAATGGGCACTGCCTCTGCGGAGGGCCAGGAGCTGTGCCAAGTGTGTCCCTCCTGCAGCTGCAAGGGGGTTTGGACCACATACGTGTAAGAAATTCCCAGTGCTGGGCAGTTTCCCCAAGCCTCTTGGAGAGATGCTGCTCTGCAGGACACAGGGAGCCAGACCCGGGAAGCACAGGAAGGGCTTGGGTTGGGTTTGCCATGTCCTCGTAGTAGTAAAGCTGTTGTCTGCACTGCAGGAGCAGTGTTTCATCACCTGCAGTTGTTTAATTAGCTGTAGCCTTGCTGCAAACCTGTTGAAAGGATGTTTTTTATAGCTTCCTCAGGGAGTCTGCAGACTGGAACACACCCCGTGCTGTCTCCAAGAGGCACCTTCAAATCCATGCACTGCAGCTCATCCCTGACAGCAGCGGGACACATAACACCCAGGGAAGCCTTCGGTGGAAGAGCATCCCGTTTGCTAACAGGGACCCATGTGCTGCTTTTTTTCTGGGATTCATGGCCCCATGCACTGCTTTTTTTCTGGGATTCATGGCCCAGGGCTGATCTGGTTTGGGTTTCTTCAGTTTATGGGAGTCTATGTCTCTCAGACGTACAATCAGCTCTCACTTTATATCCATCCCAAACTTGTCTATTTGAGAAATAATCAAATCCTCATGTCCTGTGCACTTTTATGCCTTTGTAATTTAATGCATAATTTCCTTCTTCCCTCAAACACACCACAGCTCTGTTGGTGCTCTGTCACTGTTCAGTGCCACTGCTGCAGATGGAAAACACTCTTTCTGCTCTGTGAAATGCAAGAGCATCTGCCTTTTGTTTTGTTTGCTCCTTTATCAGTACTGCTGCTTTGCACTTTCACTTTCCTTGCACCCACTGGCAACAAACACACATTATTCAACAGTCCCTGTGCACACTCCAGAATAGGACAGAGATTTGGAAGAAGAAATCCTTAGACAACAAAAATATGACATTAACCAGAACAGCTACAGGGAAAGGTAGACAGAAAACAGGCACAGTGACTGAATTCAACTTTTGTCTAAGGTTATGCATCCAAATTGGCTCCTTGTAATACTGTTTTAAAGCTACCAATGATTTACACACTTGATTGGTAGGTAAATTGTAATGAACCCCTTCCTGGTAGGTTATGTCACTGGAATGAATGGTTAAATATTTTCTAGGAATGGTTTGCTCTGCTGCATGCAACAGTCTGTAAATACGAGACACGTGTAGGAAATACTCTGAAGGGAGCTTTGTTTTTAAAAGATTCATTTATCCCATTGCCTACTGGTATTTTTCAGAAGCAGTAATACCTAATACTCAGCAGTTCTCCAAAGACAGCAAGATGCCACAACCCTCTGGTACCCTCAGCACCTTTGGAAAGACACATATGTGCACACACAGAGAGCAGAGTCAGAGCTACCAAGTCCCCAGGGGCAATGGCACTTCTGACCTGTTAAATCCTGCATTACAGTTAACATGAGCCTTAGCGTGGAACTATCTCAAGGCTCAATAAGGGCTTTACAACACTGATCTAACCAAACTGCAACTTGCCCTCTAACATGAAATTCCTCACTGGTCAAGCGCCAAGAGAAGTAATTGCTTATCAGATTTACTGTAGTGATTATCACTGTTTGTCTGAACCAAGACCACAATCTATTCCTAACGGGAATGGCAGAAAACCCACGGAAATTACTGAAAATACATGAAGCTGTCTCCTCTGCAGCTCTTGGAATGACTCCATTCCAGGTTGTTTCCTTCTTCTATTACAGGACTAGGAAAAACAAACTACTGAGTTGTAATCCTTGCCCTGTGTAAGAACCAGAAGAACAGAGAGAGAATATCCCACATGGCAACAACAAAATGAGAATGTGGCAGGAGAACAGCAGTGTCTGTCCATTAACTCTCCCTAGCACCCAGCAGCTAGGCATGGAGAACAATCATGGAAGTAACTGCAATTCCTTTTGCTAATGTGATTTGCTGGTGTGTCTGCATTAGCAAGAAAGGCAGGGGTAGAAGTGGGTCTGTGAGCAGCTGGTGCTGAGGACTCAACACCTTCTGGTGCATTTGTTAAGTGGCGTGATCTTGTGACTCCAACTCAACAGAGAACGAGCTCTTTCCTTACAGAGTGCAAAGGAAACAAGATTCTTCACTATAACAAAAATACCAACCAAACTAAACAACCACCCTTCCAAAACCAAACTAAGAATTCCCGTATTTTCTTTCCAGAGGAAGGATAAAGATCATTATTTCTCTCACAAAATTACGACATTCAAAAGCCCCTAATCCCACATGCAAATTCCTATGAGTTGTTGGTACCCAAGATCACTAACTTGCAGCAAGACCTTGGCTTTTAAATTTCTGGTAAAGTCAAAGTTCCCTTGTGTTGTGTTTTAGCCCATACTAAAACTGATTTGAAATGTCCTTATGTCTGTTACATAGCCCTATGTCCAGAGTGGCAGATACCTTTCCTAGAGCCTTTCAGCCACACATTTTAGCATCAATGAAATTGCTATGCATAAATTAACATATAATGGCAATTTCAAACTTGCTAGAATGATGCTGTGGCTGTGGCAGAAAAAGGCAATTTATTCTAACACACAAATGGAGGAATTTCTTTCAGCTTCTTTCCTAAGGTTGATTTTAGTGAAGAAAAGGCTCTGCATTTAACCAGAGTTGTACTGGTTTCTTAGCTGGAGTGAGTCTTTATGTAATTCAGTACAAGCACTGAGTTTTGTATTCATTTTTTATTTCATAAAATACGTAAAAAACATTCTTTCGACACAAACTAGACAATTGTTGCTAAAAACAAGTCCCAAAATGCACCATGATCAATTATTGAAATGGTTACATTTGAAAGAGCAAGAGAGAGATGTCTTAAAGCCCATTTTAATATTGATGGGCTAGTGAGGTTGTACTGCTTACAACAACTCCAAAGGTCAGAGAACGAACCTCAGCAATGTGTCTGCAGCTGGTGCCTGTCTCCAGGAATATTAGGCAATAGTATGGACAAGCAGGATCTTTAATGGCTGTAGTCCTTCCACCTTAGATGGAAACATGGGGAGGAGAAGGAGGTAGCATACAAACCCATTCAAAGCAGGTACAAAGAATGCCACGAGCTGAACTAAAATGTAAACCATAACTGGTGAGAAACAGAGGTTTTTTGGTATTTTAAAAGCAGCATTTGCATTTATCAGTCTCCAGCAGCACTGGAGAAATTTCCCCACATCTCCCATGAAGTGCTGGGAGGTTTCCCCAAGTGTCACCACATGGCTGATGCATCAGGAGTTGTCCTGCTTCCCTGATCCAGGGCCAGCCTCTGGATCAAACAGGAGGGGCTGGAGCAACTCTGAGCTGCACAAGATTTTCATACAAATAGATTTTTCCTGTGGCTTTGTCAAGAAAACTCAGTGGTTGGGGCCAGCACGGTGGATGTGGAGCAACTTACATTTGCCTTGGGACAACACCTACATCCAGAAACTGCAGCTCAAAATCCTGAGCGGGCAAGGTGACTCTGGTTCTGCATTTACAGACTTCAGTTTATAATGTAATGGTGTAGAAAAACCCCAAACTGAGATTCTACAATACTGAGTGTTCAGGGAGCAGAGGATTACGCTTCTATTCTTCTGGCCAGGGCTTATGCAAAGGAACAGAAAATAACTCCCCACTGCAAAGCTAAAGCATTGCAGGGGGCTCTCTCTTTGCACAGACAAGTTTTGTTAATTTTACTGGCCGCAAGTCTTAAATTCACATTTTTTTAAACTAACAACCCCAGGCAGTTCTTTGGTCTCCAGCTCTTGGTTTTCATTCGGAACATGTTTTTGAGATGGAAACCTCTAATGAGTGTTTTTCTAACATTTGCCTTTCATCAGCAAGAATATTTGACTTTCTCCTCTTGTTTTCTCATGGTTTTAATTTTTAATTTATTATTTTTTACGCAAAGGGGATAACCAGATCTGTGACAAAACTATCATTTGAAAACCACCATAGAATATGAATTGAATTTCTGTTTCAATGCATGAGGTTTTTATTAAACAAGTAAATCACAGTCTTGTTCACTTCAACCATATCCTGGGCCTGTTTTTCTAAGTCTCACAAAGCCCAAACAGCATGGAAGGGAAACCAGCATGGAATATTTTTACCCTGTCTGACCTAAATTTATGTATTTTTTAGTTCTTCCAAGAGAAAGAGAAGTGGAATAACTACTCCCTCTTCTCAGTTTCTTTTCAGCTCATATTTTAACTGTGTTCTCAGCTGCTTGCATGAGTCATGGAGAGCTGGAAACAAGAACCCCCCACAATATTATAATAACTGCTTCCCTAGGAGGGAGCCTATGTGTATTTTGAGGTAGACCACTAAAAAGCCACAAAAATCTCCTGAAAGCTTCTTTGTGCCAGAAACCTCCATGGGAACTAACAGAGGAAGGGCCAATATCTCAGCTGCAAAAAGAGATTACTTATGAGGGTAATAAAAATGAAGATACTTTGGGATTTCCATATCACTGTCTTGAAATTCATGTACTCGTTCGTCAGTGCTTGTCGAGATTTCAGACTGTTGTTGACTTTGGGGATTGTTGTGTGTAATGATGGTGTTGAATTTCACTGGTCTGGGCAGAATTTGGATTTGATCCTGTGATGTTCCAAGAAACTTCAAAATCCACAGGCTTTTGTAAGAACTGGGTGTTCAGTGCTTGTCATGCTGATCCACGCTATTCCAAGATAATACGTTCATCCATTGCCTGTTCCTTCCTGTACATCCAAACTAAACCTCTGCTTGAAGCTACCCATGAAATATTTAGAAAAAACAGGGGAAGCTCCTGCAGAAACCCGTCCTTCATTCTGAAAATGCTGGAAGTTTGCTGAGGACAAGCCAGATCCCTCATCCTTTGGCACATGTCTAGAGTGAGCAGAGCAAACCAGGTCAAGGATCTTGTGCAGTAAGAGAGGAAACAGAAAGAAAGGTCAACTTCTTCATGAACCAAACTCACTGGCAGGTCAAATGGATTCCTACAGCAAATACAAGAGTAAAAGAATGTTGTGGAACACGTTGGCAGAGGGTATTGGTATCAAATTTGCCTGTGAGCCCCATGGCATTTATAGGCAGGTGTCAATCTGCCTTCCACTGCCCTGTTTCAGTTGTGTCAGCTCAGGCTTATCTGTCTCTAACACAGAGCTTCAGTCCTGAACTCCTGCACAGCGGGTCAGGCACTGAAATCACATCTCCCCATCAGAGACTATTCTCTTCTTCACTATCCCTTCTCTTCTCAATACACATTCTGCTTTCACAGTCCTGTTTTTGCTATCATTTCACCATTTGTACAGCTCTGACTGCTCATCCTTCTCTCCCTGCTCAGTGCAGTTTACTGAGCCTCTGCACAGGAACAGCCTGACTTGAATCAAGACTATGCAGGAAAAGCCTTTCTTCTCTGAGAAAGCTTTTAGACATTACAAGTCTTCAGGATTCATTTACAACATTGGGTAATGAAGCACAGCTAAAAATACCATATGTTCCTTTGACATTGCCCATTCATTGCTATAAATGACTGGAATTTCTGTGACTGCAGAACAAAACATGTTTTATGTTTTTGCTTTTAAGTGAAGCTGTGTATAAAGCTCTTTGTCACTTGGAATATCTTAATGTTTTACATGAGAGGATAACAAAGTTTATTTGGAAAAGGCGGTGAAGCCTCCACAGCTTGTTTTCCTCTCATTTCCTTAAATGAATGAGGAGAGATGTTAGAATGTGAGATCACAGGAGTGGAACTGGCCAAATTTTCTCAGTTATGAGAAAATATAGTGAGGAGATTTGCTGAGACTGCCCTCCAGAATATCACCTCTTATTGGCAATTCTCTGCCCTGGATAAGCAGAAGGCTTTTCAATCAGCTCCAGGCCTCCTGTGCAATCTGTGTAAGGCTGTTTCAATAACAGCGATGAGATTATCAAAGCATGAGAAAGAACTGACACACAGGGCCAGATTGTTTGAAGATGTTTATTTTAAGTCATTTCACATATTCTTATTCACTATTTTTATTTTTTGAACTCAGAGGATTTTTTTTCTCCCTAGTAATTAAAACTCTGAGGGCGGATGCTCTTGCCTGCACAATAAAAGAACTTATAATATTTTTAAAAGTATTAAAAGAAACCCCTATAAAAATCTCAACTAATTTCTTCCTTTCAAGTGCTGAAATGATCTAATGCTATTAATAGCGGATTCTTTCTCTGTGGAAAATTTATTCTTCTATTTAAAGCTACTGGGGAAAAGCTTGAAAGAACAAAAAATTATGATTCTGACATCTGGCTATGAGTGTAGCCTTCGGATGACAAGTTCAGATAGTGGCTCTAAAATGCATACATTTATCTGGAGATAAGGTAGGATGACAGAGAAGGCATCATTTGCCCACACAGTTGCATGTTGTCCACACATCCTTGTTGGAAGCCCACCCAGCTTGTGCTGAGGGAAGCAAATTTGAGAATGCCGGATTGACAGCCCCAATAACCACAGGTTTGCCTTCCTGCCCAGGAACAAGCCCATTTAAAGCAGCAGCAGAACCTCCCCAGCTGCTGAGCAGCAAAGCCTGACCCTGACCCAAATCCCCCACGATCAGCAGAGCAGGTGTTTCTGTCCCCAGGATCTTCCTGAGGAGGGATGAAACTGATACCAGCTGGGATGACATTTCGTGTGGGCACAGGACCGAGAATTCCTGTCACAATAAATCAGCAAACAGAACACCTGCCCAGGAGTTTAAAGGGACATTTTATACTGAATAGCTCATATCCTGCTTCCAGGTACCTGATCCATGAGGCTTTACTTCCTTGATATGTGCTGGCACTTGGTGATTTCCTTCACATGTTATGGGAGTTCCGGAGTTATGGGAGTGTCTTGTACGTTCCTGGTGGGATCACCCAGAGATCACATTTGCAAAAACACATGGGTGCGTTACCCAAAACATGTGCTTCACAACAAACCTTCTAAAATCCAGACAGAATGCTTAAAGCTGAAAATGAAACACATGATTTTGCTCTTTCTTTAATTAGGAAATGGAGACAAGATATTTGTAAAGTGAACGGGGACACTGTGCTAGAGATCTCTGAGTAACCCAAACCAAATTCTGCAGCATTTGCATGGCTGGGAGCTCTAAAATGGAGAGCTGAGCAGCCCTCTTCATCACCAGGGTGCTGGATGGGAGGAGGTATGTATTTCCATGATGCTTGCATGGCACGGAATTAGGTACAACAGCTCAGTTCCCTGACATGACTTTTCTTCTACAAGGTAGATAAACCCTTAGAAGATACAGACACAAGTAGGCCTTGGTTTACAAAGTCTTGGGCTGGTATCCAATAAATCAAGTTTTAGGGCATTTAGTATCAGATCAAAAAGACCACGGTCCCAATGGTACAAAATGCAGATCCAGTAGAAATTCACTCTGCCTTCTCAAACGTGTTTAAAATATGCTGATCAGTCAACCTGGTTCCTGCAAGCTTTTTGTGGATCAGGTATCATTTGCCTGCACCAACTGCACATATCAGGCTTTGTCTGTCATCCCACAGTTGGCATCGATCTGGCACAAAAGCACAGAGCTGGCACACACTGTATCACAGCTCTGGCTGATTTGACAGGAATATGGTCATTTGCCCAGGTCTGATGTGCAGGAAACCTGCACTGCTGGTGCAGGCGCTCGTGCACAGACCTGGTGTGAACGTCAGAGCCTGGCAGGGCCAGAAGGGGATGTGACACCAACACAGCCCTGCCTGAGCCCCAGCTCGTAGGTCTGGGTAGAAGGAACCAAAATGAGACATCACATGGTGGCTCCAGCCTCTGAACACATCACTTCTGCTCAGTGACCTCAGCTCTCTACAGCAGCTACTGCTACACGAGCAGCAAGGAGAGGATTTTTGCCTGTGCTGTGCAGCCACAGCCAGCGAGGCTGCTGCAGAACAGCCCCATTTCCAGAGCAAAACAGACCACCCTCTCCTCATGTTTGCTTTTCTTTAGGCTTTTGGCTTATGCACTACAGCATGCATGCTCCACCCTCCCCAAATTCAGCAGATATTCTACAGTCTGTATCTGCGTGTTATATCTATATTGTGTATCAGCATACATGCAGTATTACATGCTGTATTACATAACCACATGTTGAAAACCAACCAAAAAAAAAAAAGTCAAGGAGCCTGCTGGTAATATGGATTTGCATTATAAAATAGCTACTTCTCATGTAGGTCAGAGTGGGAGAGGGTTTGGGAGCTGGATTTTAGGGTGGCACATTCAGCATCAAAGATCTTGTAAACCCGATGGAGCTCCCCAGCAGTCATGGTCCAGCATAACCCAGTGCCTGGCTCAGCCAGGCTGTTCCTAACCCCTTCTCAATAATGCATCTAACTCATCCTAGGAGCATGCAAGATGACTTTCAAAGAAAACAAGAGAAGGCAAAGTTAGAAGTTAAATTTTGGCATCTCTTACAGTGCTGTCTTGAACGTTCATCTTTCTAACACTCGAGTGCCCAAATGCACAGTGATAGGATTGTAAACAAGAGTGAACTGCAGTTCCCACCATGGGTTTTTTAGCTCTCCTCACTTCTGGTATTTTTTTTCCCTCTGACTTCTTTTGTTTGCTCTCTTTTTTTTTTCCTTCTTTTTGTCCCCCCTCCATTAGGCAGAAGGGCAAGGGGAGAAGGGCAGTGCTACTTTGTATTTAGGCAACATTAAAACAGAAAAGCTTTGACAGTTAAGCATCTCCCAAGCCAAAAGTGGCAAAGCCAGACGAAAAAAACCACCCCACATGTCCCTGTTTAAATCGCAAACTTCTTTTATTTGTTGAAAACATTCCAGGGTGGCCTCAGGATACATTGAGTCTGCCTAAAGGCAGGTTTAACTTATGTTTTGACCATTTAAGAAGGAAAACAACTCTCTTCTTCCATGATGCTCTTTGGCACTCAGCAAATACATTTTACTATGGCAACTGAAAAGCCGCTTTAGACATATAACCTCTTCAGTCAAGTGGTCCTCAGCATCTTGTCCTACCCACCAACCTGGATGCTCTACAGTTATTAAGGGTTATTTAAAAAACCCACATGAAATAGCTCAGTATCATGTATTTGTACCATGTTTGACAGTTATTAATTTAACAGATGAGTCTTATATAATCCTGTTTTGTAATGATATACCCAAGTGCTTTCCCAAGGAGGGAAGCTAAAGCAGAATGTGCAGTGAGATCAGTCTCAGGTTCATCCAGTGCTGGAAGGAGAACCTTCACCTCTGAATGTTGATCCAGCACTCTGCCTTTAGGTTCTTTAGTTAAATCCTGGACCCAGCAAATTGTGACTGTGGTCACAGGCTGAGGGAGTTCCCCAGAGCTGCCCAATGACACAATACTTTATCTTGCTCTGAACACGATGGAGACTGTGAGGTCTGGAGTGAGAGACAGCTGAAGGTGCACAAACAGGTAACTGGGGTGTTTAACAAACCTGAATGGGGTGCAGAATGTCTGCACTGACTGCCAGAAAAACATCTTCAATGACTGTAGTGTGCAGCTGCACACCAGCATGTGCATATTTAGCCCAAATTCGAGCTACAGTCGCCACAGCTGTAGGTACGAATCCCAGAATAGCTGCTCCTGGGCAGCTCTCACTATGTGTGTAACCACTCAGCTACACCAGCAACACCAAGCACTGCCAGCCATGCCTTTGTGCAGGCTCAGTTAATCATCCCTCTCTGACACTTAAATTAGTGGCCTGAAATTAGTGCAAACAGAAGGACAACTCCACGCTTCTCACAGTTTGCAGAATGAGACCTCACTAAACAAGCATCATTTCTTGCCATGATTCTTCTCAAAATAGATTAATCTTTGCAGAAAATGGGAGCAGAGGCTAATGAGGGTTGAGGCACAGATGGGATGGCACCAGCAGCTACTTCATACAAACACAGCAAAGTAATAGTTTCTAGCACGGCATTTAATAAAATCAAGCCCTACTAGGATGCACAGCTACAGGGGAATTTAGTTTGAAGTCAAACATGCTGCTGCGTGGCTATCTTCAGTGCAAATACACAACACATGGTCTACCTTATCTTGCTTCTCAATTTAATCACACTTTTAATGAGCAGAAACATAAAAAGCAAACAGTTCCTTTCTCTTCTTACAATAGTAATTTTCCTTCTATGCTGCTTACTTTGAATAACCAAAGTTCATTTTTAGACCCCTCTTCAGCATTTCAAAGAATTTCACAAGCATCTTTCAAATGCTGTTTTGAATCTCCAACAATGTCCAGTGCAAACTTCCTGGGATTTTCTGCCCCCTCAAACTGGGCCCTGTCTTTCAGGGTAGGGGGAGAGATAGTTCTTGCTTTGCTTATGAATCCAGCTCCATTCCCAGTTGAGAGAAAAGTGAGAACTAGATAGACCAGAACTATGTAGACTAGACCTATGCAGACCAGAATACAGATTCAATGTGGGTAATTTATATATTACCTCTCCATTTATAGATGGTCTCCAAGATCTAACTGTTATATTTGTATCTGCATTGATAATGGTATTTTAAGGTGCTGTGCAATTGTATGCTCAGAAGAAAATAACATGGTGTGTCTTTTGGGACAAATTGCCTCCTCTGGATTTGCAGATTGTTGCAGTTGCTGGTTTGGGGGTTTCACTGTGTTGGTCTCTCCAAAGTATCGCATTTATCATTTTCCAGATGATTGTTAAATGCTGTATTAAAAAGGAATCATCACCTATCTTTCATCTTCCTGAGACAAATAAGAAACGCTGGGAGAAGTTCTCATTATCTGGGGTAATGGGAGAGGTGAGGGGATCCTGCTGGTTTTCTCTGCTTTGTGCAGTATTTTTTGCTGACTTTCCATGGCAGTGCAGGTCCAACACCCAGATAAAATCTACATGGGGCACTGTGTCTGTGCCACCCAAATAGGCCCAGTCTGATTTCTCTGGCACTGAAAAAAAAAGGGAAAAGACTTTTGACTTGCAGACAGGTAGAAAAAAAACTCCTTTAGCTTTATCATCACTGCTACATGTCTGAGTTGTAACATCATCTTGAAAATTCCCAGTATCCTCTCCTCCTTTTTTTTTTTTACAGTGGGAGAAGGGCAAGGGACGGGGATGGATATCCTTGGCTGCCTGGTTTTTGAACACTTAGGTTCAAATTAATGGATTAAATTTTCAAGGCTTATTCTCCAAAAGTAAAAAAAACCAACAGAAATTCTGAAGGTTTCTGATACTTGAATATACTTGTTCATCTTCCAAAGTGCTGCCAGGTAGTGGTGTCTGGATAATCTTGCAATAGACTGAGATCTAATTTTGGCAAAAAAAATATAGACCTGCAAAAATAACATTAGGGTCTGATAGCTCAGTTTTCTGTGAGTGACAGAGCTCGTTTCTACTTGAAGAACATTAATAGATTCTGCAAATAGACAATAGAAATTAATTAAATTTTCTGGCCCACATGGTTATTCAGCAGAGCTCGGTAAAGTGAGTCATAAAGGTTCAATAACCCGTGGTTTAATTTAAGTTACATGACTTTTGAGAAAATCTCAACATTTTTCTGGGCAGGGAGGTGAACTTTCTGAATTAAAGAACAGAGAAGGACCAGGGAGTAAATCTGATGGAGTTTGGTGCACAAATCTGGAGAAAGTTGGCACAAGCACCTCAAGGGAACACACGATGGAAGACCCATCCTTCCTATGAATAAACCCTGTCCTTTGGTTTAGATTTAAAGCAATTGTTGGTAGCAAAGTTATACATAAATAGATGAAGCAGTGGCAGAAGGTGGAGAGGGGGCTAGCTGCATTCAGTATTACAAGAACTGTCAGCTTAGTCACATGTGGCACTTTCCTCTTCAACCACCGTGCAAGGGGTGAAGTTGAGCACTGGTTGTATATTTAACAAATCATGGGATATTCAAACAAATTAGTACTTTCATCAGGTCAAGCTTCCACCATTTCATCACATTACTGCTGAAATTGATTTCATACTGTAGGCCTATATATTCCCTGAAATAAATCCCTCTGCACATGTGGAGCATGAAAAATTAATCCATTAACAGGTATTCTTTAACTAGGTCTCCAGAGTGCTGTGAGCCTGAATTATGCTGCATTTTCCAGTATCTTTTTAATTTTGCATGTTCTAGATAAAAAACAGTTTCCTTTAAAAATCATTGCCCTCTTCTCTGTAATGGTGACAAGAGGGGAAGAGGATATTGAAAAGTTCCTCATCAGCATAAATAAATTAAAATCCCCACTTCATAGAAGCCAAGAGGAATGAAGCTCTATTAAATGTTTTAAGAGGAAGCTGGAGGCAGAGATGACCAAAATTAAGCTCCCCAGTCTAAATATATTAGCTACTCGCTCCACACTTGTATTTTTAAATGTCAGATATTCTATTAAAACTGAAACATCTTTGAAGGTAGGATGGCTAGAGAAAGGATTGTGGTATTTAAATAATGGGAGATCACATTTGCAGTTTTCAAACCTGTATTTGCAGGTTAAAATTCATCTTTGTGTTAATAAGGCCAGCCTCATATTTCTGTCTCTATCCAGGCTCCTCCTCCCTTTGTCATCTCTGTCTGTGCTGCCTGATGATGCCTCATTGTGCAGGATTTCAAAGACTTGCAAAAATCTCTCAGCAGTGATCCTGTGTCAGCCAGCAGGGGAGATCCATGGACACTATTTATAAACTGATACAGTTCTACTCCCTGCATAACAGCAAATTGATGTTTGATTAGATATTTTTGTTTTTTGATTACCCACTTGGCATAATGGTCCTAATTGTGCCCGTGGGGCAGGTTCACAGCTTAGACATGCACTGGACTGAGGTATCTGCTTGCACAGCTTCTCTGGAAGCTGGGAGCTGAGACGGAAAAGCAGGCACCTCCAGACTGCCCTGACAGGGATAACAAGGCTTCACGTGCACCTTCCCTGCAGAATGAGAGCAGGAATCCCTGCTGGGAGCTGAGTGACACTGAGGGAGAGAACGTCACTGAGAGTCCAGGGCCAAAGCAAAGAGGGGCTCCCAGGAGCTGCTGTGGCACCAGGCACACGGTTCCCTCCCTCAGGCCTGACTGCTTTTCCATTGCACCACAGGAAAAAGGATGTGGTGGAACTGCCCATGATCTCTCGGTGACTCCTCATGGATTTATGAGGGGATGAACAGGTTTTTCTTTGCTGGACACTGTTACACTATTAGGTTGTGTTGTTTGGCTTTTGATAAGCAAAAGCCCTCTGACGAAGTTAATTCCCAGTGCATTCCAGGCTGGAAGCAGCTCCATTTGAGCCGACAGCTTGTGCACCCTCACCCAGACTGGCTCACCTGCCAACCTGGGGAAATGATTCCAACAGCTCTTCATTCACAGTTCCCAAACTCGACCCTTCAAAGGTGCGTGATTTATCTGCAGTGACATGTGGTAACACAGGGGTTGGTGTGGCTGAGAGAGCTCCAGGGCAGAACTGGCTTTGGTGGACAGAGCAGGGAAGGGGCTGCTGTGGGGCAGCTCACTTATTTTTCAGTAAATCCTTAGCAGGAACAGATTATTAATCTTCTAACACACAGAGTGTTGCCAGCTCAGGATTCAACCACAAGTTTTATGGTGTTTATGCTTCAGTGTGGGTTTTTTTTCAGGCAATGATCCAGAAATTGGACATTATTTACATTTTTTGTGTCACTGTTCATCAAGACTGTCTTGTGCAGGGGCCAAGAGGTCCCAAACCTGAGAGAACTGCTGATTTCTGCTTTGTGCAGTCCTGCCATTAGTGGCCTTGAGCAACCTTTTTCTTCCCTCTGGGCTTCATTTCTCCTCTTGGAGTAAAAGGGATACAAGAAATTTAATTTACTTTGAAAGGTATGACTATCATCTGCAGTGTCCATTGGAGTCTTAAGATAATGGATGGACGAGTGTTTAATAGAGAGGACATCCCTGGCAGTTGCTTTGGCAGGAGGCTCCTTCCCTGTGACAGGAGCTTTTCAGCACCATTTCAGTGCTAGGGAGGGGGAAATGAGAAAGATGCACAGAGTTTCCACCTTCATTTTGGTAAACTTTAACTTTTGAATACCAACCTTTTCCCTCCAGTATCTCCTTAAATTTCCCATTGCCATTCCTTGTGCATTATGACAGCTCTATCCTGAGTTATGGGCACATATTTCACCTGACTTTCAAATACACTCTATTTTTATCACCTTAAAGGCGTCTTGTAGGCATCTCACTTTTTGGACTGTCTATTTTAGGGTTTCCTTTTTTACCTAAAAACCTCATTTTTACATAGTTCCTTTTCTAGAAATTCAGCATATGGATGCACTGGGCCTCCTATCCCCCCAAAATACAATTGTGTTTTGGCTGTTACCCCCTTACACCCTTTTGAACTGAGCCCTGGGCACCACTCCAGCTGAAATTCAGGATGATACTTTTCCTTGTGGATTCTAAGGTTGCTGTTTGATAAAGCAGTCATTTACTGAGTCCAAAATTATTGATCCCTGTGCCTTGTCCTGAAAAGACAGTGATCCAGGCTATATGAGGGAAATTGTAATATTCTCCTACTGACAGAGCCTACAATTTACAGCTTTTCCTTAAAATGTTTTCTTTCATTGAAAACTGAAATTTCCAGAGTTATATTTAAATCTCTTTTATTCACTTGACACATTTTCTCACTGAGATGGTTATGCAAATATTAACAACCTCTGTAAACAAGACCAAACCACACAGGGGGAAACTCCTCCTTAACCTGGTCCCTGAAGAGCCATTTGGAACAAATGGCTTTGCATAATACAGCTTTTTCCAATTAGCATCTCTGGCAATAAGCCACTGGGGTATATTTGATATGCTTTTATCTTAAGATTAAATTTACACTTGCTGCTAGGTAGCTCTGACATCTTCATTCTTGTTTTACATCTCTGTCATAACATGATTATTGTGTGATCACCACTCCCAGCAAGGCAGCGCCTGTTTGGATGTGGCTCAGCCTTATCTACACCGATGGGCTCTACAGTCGTGCCAAGCAAAAAGGTTGGAGGTTTTTTCTCAACTTGCCTCTTGGAATTTAAGAAATATTGTTAGAAAAGCTGCAGGGCAGGTTTGAGGTGTTTTTAGAGCCATATATTATATTAACTCCAAGAAATAAGCTGGGAAAACAACCAAGAAAATAATTAATAAGAATATTTTTTTCTGAGGAGACTGCAATTTAAATATTTTAAAAGAGGTTAGTCAAACTTTACAAAACAGAACTGAGGCCCTGATTTTAATGATTTTTCCAAAGTTTTGAAGACCTGGATAAAGAACAGACCCTTTCCTTAGTCCAGTATTTTAACCACAAAACTTTTTCCTACCACAAACAACTAAGCACTTTCAAAAAGAATTTTTCAAGGGCAGGTTCACTTTCAGTGTTATAAATTGTTCCAGCTCTTATGAAATCAGTGGATCTACTACTGATTATATCTACTAAGGATCTGCCACAGGCCTCTCCAGTACAAAGTGAGTTTAAAAAACAGTCTATGAATATGCTTTCATAAACACAAACAGAAGAAATATTTCTTGTGGCACGAAAAATGCAAATAATTTTCAAATATTTTATGCTAAAATACAATGTCTTTTTTTTTTTCCAATTCTTGGAAACAATGAGAAAGTTTTCCCAGGGGAAAAAGGGATGGAAAATGTCCCACCACTGTGAAGTTACCTGCCCGAGACATCATTTTTGGAGACTGGAAATAGCAAAAGCAAAGTGCAATGCTGAGGTAAAATGCCTGCTCCAAACCAAACTGCAAACCTAATTCAGTTCACCACAAAGGCCCTGGGGATTCCCATCCTTCATGGGCTTAATCAGATTTCAGATGATGCCCATTCATTAAGAAAAAACATTTCTATTTCCCCAGGTAAGCAGATTTCTCCCTCCAAACAGCTCCACTCTCTGCTTCACCACAACAGCCTGTCAAGGGTTTAGGTCAAAACCACAGAGCAGGAAAATACTCACACAGAACTGGAAATCTTTTCCTTGTTCTCAGTTGAGGTTTGTTCACCTCAAACAACACCAGGAGAGTGAGGAACAGCATTCCAGTCACACAGGACTGATGTTGTACTGGGCAGTTTTAACTGTGACAAGGCCATGCTGAAGTAAATACTACAGTGGTATTTATTTAAATAAACTCCATCAGCTCCTTTTCAACCCTCCAAAATTTATGTAAACCACGTTCTGTTTGCTCAGGGTTGCCTTGTAATTGCCAAATAGTGCCACATTTCCAGCAGAAACAAGGGGTTGGTGGTGGACAAGACATTTCCCCACATTTGAGATCCAGAAATTAATCAAGTATAATTTATCAACTCATAATATCAATAATAATACAGTATTCATAGCATGCTCTTATGTATAACATTTAATGCTTTCAGCATATATAGATTATTAAGGTATAAAGGCTGGCACTACTAGGAATTACATGTTATTGATTCAATCTATTGACCAACACTATAAATCCAACGGCAAAAAAACCCATATTGTTCATTTAAAGGGAGATTTTTCCAGGCTTACTTTAAAAAGATATTAACCCTTTAATGTGTATAATCTAACTTCTTTTTTCAAGGATCCTCTTAACCTGGGTTATTTCAATGCCACACTTCCCAACGTTGCCTCAGAAACCATTCAGTGGGCAAAAATTGAGGACAAGCAGCTGAGAGCAGGACGATGAACTACAAGTGGGAATGGAAACAAACAGCTACAGGCAGAATAACTTCTTAATTGGCTTTGCCTTCAAAGCACATCCTAAAACTCTGTCCCACACTTAGACTGAAGGGAAGAAAAATTGCTCCTTGGAATGGTGCAGGATTAGAAATACGAGAGAGAGAAAGATCTGGAGCCAAAATTTCAAGAGAGACAAAACTCAGTTGGAGAGATTTAAAGAGAATGAAAAAAGTTGTACTCAAAGCACAGTCAGAACCCCAATGGAATCCAAGATTTCAGAAGCTATTCCTCTACTGGAAAATGCCTGTTGGGTGCTGGGAAAGGTTTCCCCTTCATTCCCACCTGCTGGTTCAGTTGGTTACCCTGTTATTCTCTGCAGTAGTTCTGACAAAACAGATGTTGATCTTTGGCAGAGGGTCTGGGGCTGTTTTAATTTATATTCCGAAGTCTTTACTAGAAGTCTTACATGCCTCTTGTGAGCTACATAATCTTAGAGCAGTGTTCTACAGGCATTCCCTAAGAAACTGTATCATGGCTTTGCTGTAGAAGTTGGGAATGGGGCAGGGAAATCTGGAAAAAGGAAGATGGAGAACGTCTTGGAGAACTGTGTTCTCTCTCCTTCCTCTGCCAGACTGCTGACGGGAGGGAAGGAAGTAAGTCACTTGAACAAGGTGCTTGTTTTCAACCTACAGTTGAGATGCAAATCTTCAGGTAGTTAAGAACCCCCAGGAGAATTCAGTAAGATATTATTCTCTAAGCACACAAAGTACTGCCTCATCTAACAGGTCTGGAAAATCACAGCAAACACGCCTCAAGTGAAGTAACCAAAATTAGCATTTTTAAATCCCTCCTCAAATCTGTGGAGTGGACACCCCAGCCCCACACTACCCAGAGCTTTTGTGGAGCACGTACTGCAGCGATGGGCACTCCAGAAAAGCTTCAGAAGGTATTAATAACTCCTGCCTTCACACATCACTGAAGACAAGTGCGTGTGATGTGCACTTTAAGGCTGCACCACAATGCCCAAGGAACCACGGGAAGATTGCACAGACAACCATAATTCTGGCATTTCTTAAGTGTTTAGTGCTTGCCTTTAAAATCTCAATAATGTGCTCTTAACATCGTGGCTTTCTGATACATAACATGTGATTATCTGAAAGCACCTATATATTTTCACAATATATGGAGAACATTTTGGTTTGTGCTTTAAAAGGATCCGGGAAATAATTGTAATTTAACTAAAGCATCTTTGGCTTTCTTTTCACTTTGCTTTTGTGTGGAAGCCACAGAACAGCTTTTCACATAGCAGATGAATAATGTGTAGGAAGAGTGAGAGGGGAAGGGAATTGATGGCTTCTTTTAAAGTATGTGAATTTAATTTCACCAGGCACTTTATTTTAATCATAATGCAGATCCAAACGTAGAGAAAAAAAAAGAGCCTCCTGAATGCTTCAATATGTTGGCTTATACGTTACTGAAAAAGATCATATTTTATAAAGTAATACATTTCTTTTTTGATTTTTTTCAACTGTAGGTTGAAAATGAACACACGTCCATATCTAAGTAGCATAAAAATATCTGCATCTTCCAAACTACACAGCAAAATGCAGTCACAGGCATGCTGGACAACTGTTAGATTATCTGACCAGAATTAAAGGTTTCATAGAAATAAACTTTCTTGCACTGCTGGATTTTTTTAGCAGAACTCTTTTTCTCAGCAGTGCCAGGAGGAAGAAGTCCAGCTATTCCATACTAAACTAAAAAGTATTACAGCACTTGCAGTGGGAAAATTCTTTTTATTACCCCCCAGCCTCTCTGCAACAGAACTGTAGAATAAATCTCTCTCCCTATTGGAAAAGTGTCTCTATCAACACTGAAATGAAGCACATGTAAACTGAATTATGCAATTAATCTGCCAGCACCATCACTGATTCCTAGTTTGGGAGGAACACATTCATGGTTATGAAATGTATGATTTGCAGAGCACAAAGTATGAAACAACAATCTACTTTCTCAGGTAACACAGAACCAACGGATTTTGTTTTCTATATTCCAAATGACCACAGAATAACACATTCTTGCATACTGTATCTCATGCAAAATATCCTAAGAGTCCTAATTCCTTCATGTTAAAAGCAGCATTCCCTCCATATAGAATCACAGACATATTTTTAAAATACCCTAACATTCACTCACCTCAGTCAGAACTCCAAATAGATATGATGGATCAGTTTAATGAAATAAGGCTTCCATGGCAGGAAGGAAGTATTTCTCCATGTTTCTATTTATTTCTCCTATTCCTTCTACTCACCTCCGAGTGCTGCTGCTGCTCGGAGCGCACGAAATGCAGCAGCTCAATCCCAAAAGAAAATGGTTATTTCCTTTCCCCTGTTCCTGCTCTCCCTTGAAACTCCTTCACTTTTTCAAGTTGCACAGGAACAGCAGGATGGACCCTCTGGGCTCTCTCCAGGGCTGTGTATCTTATGTAAAACAGATGAAGGCATTGCCTGTTTTAACCACGACAATCATGTCTCACTGACAGCGCCGAGCTCATTAATTGTGCTCTGTGTGCAACTGGGAGAACCCACGGAATGCTCAGACTTGGGCTCAGCTTTGTAAATGAAGAACCAGATGAAAATCTGCAAATCAACTTCTCTTTGCTGCAGAAGTTTCTCTTTTTGTGTCCTGTAGAAGCTGGGATTCAGTTTAACCAATATATCTCACTGGAAATGCTGGAGGAGAGCTCTAGACTTGGTGTAACACCCGAAACAAACCCACTGGAGATGTTTTGGCTATTAAAATGCCTCTAACCCCGCTGTAACTTTTGGTCAGCTATCCACACCAAACCTCTGATTCCTTCCTCCCAAGGCAATTTTGTCTTATAGCACTGTCAGCAAACTGCTTGAAAAGATTCCAGCCTAAATTATAGTAGGGAAAGCCTGTCCTGGCCTTTTCCCTTACTGTGTGTGTGTGTTTTGTTTTTTTTTTTCTAGAATATTTAAATTTCATATTACTCCTCACCCAGTCTTAGCCATACTTCTCAGAATGCAGGAAAACAGTCTTTCCTTCCTGCAATCCTAAATGCCTTCATTAGGGAGACTTAACGTTGAAGTGTTTTGGAAAGGCAGATGCTCCAGATTTAAAAGAAACAAGAGAGGACTCTCAGTGAACAGCTGCATTGCTCTCAGCTCCGAGCGAGCCATATTTCAGAATGGTTTGGTACATTATTTTGTCACTGGGAACATATTATTACCATCTAAATTTAAAAACACTGGCTTTCTTGCACGAAGGCAAAAGCAGGCTTAAAACCACAATGACTGCTCCGTGCAAGTATTCCATGCCAATGATGCAGAAAATGAGATCAAAGCAAAAAATAATTCTTGTTTTCAAAGGTCTTCGCTTCCAAGGTGTCTGTGCAGAAGTGGCCAGAAACCACAGGTACAGGAATTCTTGTGCACTTCCAAATTAATCACTGTTCACAGTGTTCTGTGTTGGAATTTCACTCCATGGATGCTTCAGCTCACAAATACCTTGTCCCTGCTCATGAGCACTATTGTATTCCAGCTGTAGGAGACTGAAATGCTGGATATGAAACCCATGTTCCAAAGCTATTGTTGTTCAATTCTAAAGGAAAATATTTTTAAAATAAACTGAGCACTGTCTGCTTCTGTAGATATTAAGTCATGTAATTCCTGAAACAGTGTTCTGGCAAACAATTCCCCTTTGGAGAACTGGGCACAGCTCCTGCTGGTGAACTGGCAAAATCCAAGGAGAAATTCTAAATCAATTTTCAATAAAATCTTATCAATTTAAAGTAAATCACAATCTTTTCTTTTTTTTTTCTTTCCCCCCAGGAAATACACATTAACAGGTTTTTCTCTTATTGAGTCTTCTTATGCATCATGTACCACCGCCCACATGTATTTTCCAGAATAGTTTAGTGGGTGACTAAAGGATCCATTGCAACTCAGGTAAACTGCTGCTTCTGGAAAAAGTGTACTAATCACGTGGATAATAGAAAATTGATGGGGTTTAATTCAATGAACACATGTAAAACAGAGGCATGGACTTCCAGTCATAAATAGGACTTCAGTGGACAGCCCATTGTTTATTCCCTGAGGGGTATTTTAAGGAAAAAATTTAATGAAGTACTGTTTTAGTGACTATTATCATTGGGAGACTTTTAATTAACATCAGTGGCATAGCCTGGGTCAATTTTGTATAAATAATAATAATAATGGCCCGTCTTCGCGAACGAAGAGCCGGGGAAGGTCCTTACCCGCATATGCAGACAAGGCCTT
>JAWWES010000051.1:10465302-10602573 GCA_035583135.1 Lophotriccus pileatus
AGTGACCTTCTCTTAGATGGATTGCCTTAAGGGCTAACGAGCACCATCTTGCCCGGGGAGCTCCCTGACCGGGAATCGAACTCGCGGTCTCAAGGGTACATATACCATATATGTTTGTGTGTGTATGTTCTAGGTGAGGACTTCCATATATTTCTTGAGTTTGACTTTAGCACTTCAGAAGAACCAGATTCTCTCTAGAGGGAAATCCAGCCCAGAAAGTTGGGAACTTCTTTGATAAGTCTGAGTCTCCTGCTTGTTTTTATGTAATTCCTTCTATATTGTCACGAGAGATGAATATCCCACAGAATTAAACGCAATGACAAGCTGAAAAAACCCCACTTTTTAATAGGAATTTGCTAGTGAGCCTTACCCTGACCCATCAGTCAGCATCTGGCCATTAATTTAATTGTTATTCATTAAGTTCTTCCTATTAGAATCTCTCATGCATGTGCTGCAAAGTCTAATGATCTTTGTGTTGCACCATAAGACAAAGGAGGATGTTCAATCATCTTGTTGCTGGCAACACTAACCTTTCCCTGAATTAATCCTGAATGGAAGAATCCTAAAATTGCACAGATAAATAACATAAAGTAGGGAAAAGTGGAAGATAAAGTCAAACAGAGAGGGTTGTGTTGAACTCCTTAGTTAATTAAAATAATTTAAAAAAAAAGACAGTGATAATCTCACCACTCAGAATTCATCCCTTCTACTTACTGAAGTTCTGGAAAACACTGTGGCAACCAAAGGCCCAACTTTCAAGCGTAAATAAAAAGTATTAAGCAAAATCTTCATTAAAAATTAAAGACTGACCCAGCAGAGTTCCCAAACATGTGCTTGAATTTAACTACTTAGTCTTAACAAGGTTAATGGGATTCATCTGTCGGGGAGATGCCTTATGTGCAAACAGGCTTTGGGTTCTAAACCCATGTTTGCTAAGCTTCTGAATACTTGGAATTTAGGCACTCAAGTTTGAAAATCTGGCAAAAGCTTCTTAAATGTAAGAGAAAAATAAACAGATCTTCTCTGGTGCTGAAGCTTGAATGAATCATGGGTTGTTAACCAATGGAGGAGTTGTGTCACAGCCACCCAGAAAATGCTGGAGGGTTTCTGAGGCTGCAGCAACCACAGCAAGTTTTTGATATAGGACTGAGCTACCAAATGAATAAACATTCTGAGGTAGTTGATGTTTTGTACTCTTGCTGATGGGCAAAATTCCCCCAAAGCTCACAATGGCTTATGGCCACAGGCTTTTCAATGCCATAAATAAAATAGAACTTCTCCTCCTTAACAGGACCCAGACTTTAATCTTCCCTTTTTGCCTGAGACTCAGAACTCTCATTTTTATACCTCCATATATGAAGCACCTCTGGCTACTTACACTGCAGGAATAAATAATCTCTGCAGTGAATACATGCCTTTTTAAAATATCTGTTTAAGAATCTGAACTCCACTTTGATTCTCCATGTAGTGTAAACTAAGCTTTTGTTAAGCTTTTCTTAGCAAACATGTTTCAAGTATGAGAACTAAAGCATCCTGAATGCCTCATATTGAATTCCGTGCATGTGGCAACAGCTTTGGATATAACAGTCAACATTTCAGATGTCAGTGTATTATTTCTGGTTTAGAAGTTATTAATTTATCCATGAGATCACAGATCTTTTGATTACAGCTAAAATACAAGTCTTTGCTGGTAATAAATGGTGACTCCTTTCAGTGAAGCTGGGCAACGTTCCATCTTCCAGTGTTTTATTGCTTAAAAGTCTTCCAGTAAAAAGAGATTAAATTATCCAATTTACCAGGTAATGACTTCAGCAGCTGATACAGAATGAGATTGGCATCTAAAACATAGGTGGATACTGAAAAGCTTGTTTCCTCACTGAGGAAGGGGTTGGTGGGTGCAAATTGGCTCTTACCTCTTGAAAATCCAAGGTGTTTTGCTTCTGATTCCTGTTTTTCAGGGGGAAAAAATGATCATGAGAATATTTGTCTGTGTATCAGAAGGCTGAATGCCAGTTTTAGACCTTTTCAAATAGAATCAGAAGACTCTTTGAAACACTCACACTGAAGAAAAATTGGCACTGGAGGAATCCTTCCTAACAGGTTTTAAATTAGATGAAATTAGGACTATAACATTCAGTGTTTCTTAAATAGTCATAAATTGTGCTTGGACCCAATTTTGACACTGTTTTTCTATCAGATTTAATGAATACCTATGCAAGAGACACACTCATAAAACTGCAAACAACCACTCTTTAAACGAGAAACTCTGAGATTAGATTTAGAAATACAGTAGAATGAAGCATTTGTTCTCTTGTTGTCATGAATCTGAGGAATCTCTCTTATTTTAAAGTATTTTTCATTTGAATACAGTTAACATGCTTAGAGTGCTTTGTTACTACTCCAGTAAATAACATTTGTAACCTTTGCTGATTTGGAATTAATGTTGTATTTAGTAGAAAAAGAGAGAGCAGATATTCCAATATATTCCTGGAAGTATCTTTAAGATGTCCTAATTTTCAAAAGCTAGAAAATTCATATACCATTATCCCTGTGTGTCTTGATCAGTCCTAATTAGGATATTTTGGGGTTTTTAATGTGGCAATAAGTTCCTTTTATTTTCTCAATAAGGCCTTTTTCAATTTTTATTTTTATCATCTGTCACAGAAATCTGTTGTATGTGTAAGCAATTTAATGGTTCACTGGAAGATTGTTATGCAACTGAGTTGTATAAAATCCTGTCCAAACCCAGAAATTACTGTAAGGGGGAAACAGTGCAATGGTGAAAGGCTGAGAATTCAAATACCTTTCCTGTTAGTTTTAAATATTTTCTCTGTGGTTTTGTAAAGCTCTCCTTGATATGCTGTGAGTGAAAGAAGGAAGAGATTTCACCCCTAATGTTGGGATGTCAGGAACAGGAAGCTCCTCTGCCTGGCACAGGCAAGACTCCAGAGCCATAACGCGGGTCTGGAGTGATCATTCCAACACAACACCACGGCTTGCTCTATTTCAGGGAGAGTTTGGGGAGAGTTTATTGTCCCTGGGACAGCACACACAGCTATTCCCAGCAGGATCAGGCTAAGCAATTAATGCCAAGGGCAGGTTCTGCCAGCACTGCTCGCTCATGGCACCACATCCCACCTATTCCTGCTCACCATGGCTGTGATTATCACCCAGCCAAGCACTGCTCCGGGAACGAGGGCTGGGGAATTTGACTCTAAACTGATTACACATAAGTACTACTCCAAAGGCAGTGAAAGACCCAGCATTGTTGGGTTTATTTCCCTGGCACTGATTTCCACAGGAATAAGAGCTCCTCTTAAGGTATGTGATAGAAGAGAGACTAATCATGTTGTATACTTGTTTCTGCAAGACATAACTCCATCATTCAGTTTATTTTCCAACCATAGCATCCTCTGAGAAACTAGAAACTCTTCCTTGCAAAGACCCTTTGTATTGGACTAGATGATCTTCTGTGATCCCTGCCAACCTGAATCACTCTGTGATCCTATGAGCTGTTTACGTAACCCTTATAAATAAAATCCATGTCCACATCCATCAATTATTTACCTATATTTCTACAGATGTCCCAAATATATGGGTTTGACCTTCAGGCAGAAACACTGAAGCACAACAGAAAATTCCACTTGGCCAAGGGTAGAAAAGCTTAGAAGTCTATCAATTATCCACTTTCTGGACTGCAAGAGTAACAAGAAATTGTAAATCATGTTCATTTTAGCTCAGTACAAAAAATACAACCAGCAAAAAGAGACCAGTAGTTGACAACAAACACGAGGTATTGTCTAACTTCTTGGGATGAATTTCTGTATTTGCAATTGAAATTATTAGTTTGAGCTCTAAAGAAATTTTTGAAGGAAGCTTTTCAACATTACTTCGTATCACATCCAATGTGTATTTCCCTTCTCGCTTGTTCAAATAAGATCCTTGTAACTTCTAACATTCATCACTTGAAGTGCATCACTTGAAAGAGGGATGAACATTTTTTCACCAGCCAACATTAGAGAAAGTGAAAAGAGTTATGTCAAAAAACAGGAACACTGAACTGTAATTCCCTTTAGGATTTTCTCTTCTCTCTTCTCACATTGTATGAGCCTTACTTTACAACCTCCCTTGCCTTTTCACTTGAAACTGTGATGGTCTTTCAAGAGAATAATCAATGAGAAGGCAATTTCTGCACTGTGTAAAAGTAGGAATTTTGTTTGTAGTCAGTTCTGAAAACATGGGTTTCTGTCCTCCCCATATAGGATAAATTCTTTAACATATAGGATAAATCATTTTATCATTAAGCACAGTGTACATGGCACAGGCCTTGAGACCACATTTTCTTTGCTCTGAGGACTAAACTGGCTAATATTTTCTTCCATGTAAATCGATCCAGATCAGCATGTCGTGAATTGTTGACTTTACTGTCTAATAATGCCTTTATGGACTGCTGTTCTGGGCCTCTCTTCATCAGCCTCCCTCAAAAAACTGCCACAAGAATTTGAGGCTGGCTCTGCATTAATCAGCTAGTAAGAGTAAGGTATCCCACCAGGATCTATATCCTCGTAAACACACGTCTCTCCCTCCCCTGGGAGTGCCAGTGCTGCTGTAACGCAGACCAGGGAGCACCACGCCAGTGTTCAGCACCAAGGTCAGCTCAGGACTGTGCACAGCCCAGAAAAAGAGGCCCTTGATTCACCAAAAAGTCAAAACTCCCATCAAACACAGAGAGAAATCCTGAATTAATAAAACTTGTTGAAATAGAGAAGATTTAAAAAAAAAAAAAAAGCTAAACCTTATATTTTATTCATTAACTGTTTTTTTTATAGACCGTTCTATGTGGAATATAATGCAAACAGTGAGACGTAAGATGGAGTTTGTAACATTATTTACTTTTGGTAATGCACAATGCAGCTGCAGCGGAGGAACAGGCAGATGAATTGTGCAGCACTCACATGTTCTTTCCTTTGAACTCTCTGTGTACAATATATGGGCTAAATTGTGCCTTTAGGCACAGTCTTGAACAAAGATCATAAATTGCACAATCTCCAAAGACATGATATTGTAGCACAACTCCCTCTTTGCTCCCTGATAGGCCAGCCACAAATTGCCTTTTTCTGAAGCAGTTTACAGGGTCTGTGCAGTGCCTCAGACCCACCCACCAACCCAGGCAGTGCAGTGGCACAGAAAAGCCTATTTCTCTTTCCACTTCTTGTCTGCTCCTCAAATATACCCCCAGGGCATAGGAACCAGATCCCCCTTGTATGGGGACTGAGACAGACACCCATTTTCAGTCCTTTAAACAGATGTACCCAGAGATTCCTTTTGTTGTTAGTTTGGCTGAGTCATATTCCCTTTGAGTGTGGACTTGAAACATGGAAGTGCATTGAGTAGATTGAGATTAATCTATTCCTGACCTTAAAGTGATCTAGAAGCGTGTGAGATGCTCACTCAGAAGGCCTCTTAATATACTTTATACATGTAAAGAGTCAGATGAGTGCTGGATTTCTTACGTATCAAGTTGATGAGTGCTGTAAGATTTAGAGAAGGAATTGTCACAGGTTCTGAGTAAGTTCTTTTGGCCATTTATAGTGACAAAAAAGCCATGCTGACAGTTGGAAATTCCCCAAACTTCTAAGTGTTGTGGGTGCAGCAAGGTTAAAAAAAATCTCCCCAATTAAATAACCTGTAGTGTAGCAGCACATGGCAATAATATGGGAAATCCCAAAACAAAGAGAAAAGTCAATCACTGCACATTTACTTTAGTGACCAGACTGATACTGCCCACAAAGACATTTCAGCCTAAAAGTTGTCCTTTACATAAATCCCAAGAGATTTTTGACATGGAAATGCTTACATAAACTAATCCAAATTACCTAAGTGCATGAGCTTGAAGTAGCTTAATTAAACCACACTAAATTTGCATGAACACTCTATCCTAGAATTAAAGTAATCTTAATTCAATTTCGGTTCATTTACTTTGGAACAGAATAAAGCTAAATTAAATCAAGCTCACTTTAATTCTCAACATGAGTGTCCACACAGATTTTAATAGTTAATTAATCCACTGTACTTTTAAAAGTGAAACTCCATGGAATTTCATAGTCCATGTTTATATAAACAAGCTCTAAACACACTCTTCTGTTATTTCAGGACTGTTCTATTTTCTATTACACTCCATATGGGTAATTTAACAGTCACTAGGAGGAGCCAAGTAATAGCAGATTGTTCTTAACCAAGACTGTATTTTTCACCACTTTACATAAAAGACAATTTTTTATATATTCTCTTAATTCCAGTCCTTAGTGTAGCCTTTTGGACCCTAAAATCTACTGATGATGAACAACAGAAGCTAGATTGATTTGATAGGAAAAAGAGTCTTGAAATTCCAAGTCTAAAAATTATGTGCTTAAAGATATTCCTTTGCAAAACAGATTATAGCATAAGAATTGGATTTTCTAGATAACAGATGCACTAAAACCACAACTTGAAACAATTTTTTGGACTCTGTCCCAGCACAAATCAATCTTATGGATTCTGAAAATGCTAAGACAGATCTTGAAATGGTAATTAATTTGATATGATTCTGATGTCAAAGAAGAAACTCTGATTTATAGCTGTTAAGGCTCTAACTCAACAATTATAAACAATGTTTTTCCAAGTTTCACTGTTTCCAATGTTGTTGGGTCTCCTCATTAGTTTCAATTTTTAAAATGTTCTCCTGTTCCTGGGGTGAGAAACTATCTTTGGCTGCAGCTCCATTCAGATCACAGCTTGCTGGGCACGGCTCGCGTTAGCTGTGATTTCAGTTGGCAGGGCACTGGATTAGCTGTTGACATCAAGCCAACATTTAATTTTGTTTTCTTGAGTCATCTGTTGCCAGTTCCCATGACAACTGATCTTCTAGCCTTCAGATTTACTAGAGAAAGCCATTAAAATGGCCAGGAGTTCAGATAGAGACTCTTTGATGGAGATGGAAGTTCAACTGTTTTCCTCAATGGAAACGGAAAGATCTTTTCAGTTCTTACTTCAGCAACAGGGAACTTCTGCTCATGAAAACACAGATGTTCTTGTATTAGAAAAACAGACTGAATAGTAGTTTTTAACAGGAAACCTGTCTGAGCATGTTTCTACTACAGAATGAAGGTCTTTGTGTCTAAAAATTATCTGGTGCAGAGGACAGGCAAAAATATTTTCCTATTCTTGCACAGCAGTATTGAAAGATGAAATTTAAGATATGGATTCTTCTGATCTTCACTGAAGTCTCTGCACATTTCCACTCCTTGTTTCACAAATGTGTGACTTCAGTGAAGGAAGTGCCTCAGGAAGACATCATTAGTGTGCCAAGTCAGCCCAGAGGTTGTAACAGATCAGAGGGAAAGGCCAATCACAACGTTATGAGACCTCAAATCAAAAATACCTTTGGCTAAAAAGAGGAGTCAGCATATATAAAATATGAAAGCATAAGAAAAACATTAAATAGCAGAGTAGATCACGAGCACTCCTTCTAGTACAATGTTAATACTTAGTGCTTTGCAAGCTTTTGAACACAGTGTATAAGAGGAATGTGGAATTCAGGCTTTGCAAGGTCCAGTGAAAGTCAACAGGAGACAGTCTTAGAAATAACCACTAAGTACCCTCAAATCCCTTTGAAATAAAAGAAAGCACAAAGGTGCACAACTGATTCAAACACTGTTAGAGACTTCAGAGAAAACTCTTCATTAGGTAAACACCTGCCTCCAGTCCATGGGCAGAAAACAAGAAGCTGGACAACTCTCTCGTTTGATGTGGGTGCTCCCCACTGCCCAGGAGCTTGTTCTAACAAGCACTATTTGCAGAAAGATGTCCAATGAGCCCAGACTTCCCCCAGAAAGTGCAAACAATGTTTGCAAGCTCAGATGTGGATCCAGCACTCGTGTCTGTTCTAAAGATTAATGGCCCTCTGCTAAGGCAATACACTACAGGGTTTTCTGCACCCCATTCAGTTTGTGTTTTATTAGACATATCTGGATGACTTTTTCAGGCTGGTTCTTCAAAAGCAATTCAGGATTGCTTTCCTAAATGTGAGGATACACAGGCCTGCCATCTGAATTAAAACCAAGAGAACAAGGCAATTACTCTGACAAAAAGCTACCTTCTCTTCTCCTTCTCTGCCCAGCTGAAGCAGCTAAAACAGTTTAAAGATAAGGGGGGTGGATGTGGGAGAAAGTGAAAGAGAAGAGAACACACCAGTTTCCCAGCCTGAGTTAACTCTCCTGATCCCACTGGAGACAGACACTTCCCACCAGCTGAAAATCCACCCCATCAGAGATCAGGGAGCTCAAGTATGTTTGGTACCAGCCACGCTGCATGGACTGAGTAGCTTCCCCTTCCAGCTGTCCCCCAGTTTGAGTATAAAGCCACCAACACTATTGTGACAGGCAAAAACTGGTGTGAATTAATGACAAAACAAAAGACACGTGATTGTCCCGGTGCTACAACAGGGATTAAACAACCCCCCGCACACTAAATCCGGCAGGTTTTGCTGTACAGGTTCAGGCTGTGGATCCAGGCTCTGTGGGATTGGTTTAGATGCAGTTGCCTCATGGATGCCATTGATGCATTTATTCAAAATGCTGCATTTCATGTTTGGTTTTTATCTTTAAATATATTTGAGTAGGTTTTTCTCTCTTCTGAAACAGTTCACATAATAGGTAGAACTAAAAATGATCTAATAGCTCCAGTGCCTTAGAGCTACTGCCATGCATGAAATTCAAACTGTGACTATAAAAAGCAGCAGGGAGGACTTTCTCTCCGACTCACATTTTTAGCTATTTCTGTATTTTCTGAGAGGGACAGAACTTGTTCATGTTTCAAGTCAGCACCAGTTAAATAAAATGCAATCTGAAAGTTATTACAGGTCATCTGGGGAACTGGAGGCAAAAGTCTGGAGGTTTTTTGACTGGTTGAGAAGGCAGTGAGTTTAGCAAGATTAGGAGCTACCAATTAAGGTGATAGCATGACCCAAATTTCGTTTTACAGCCCTTCCTATTCTAGTCAGATGCAATGCCATCCATTATAGCTGAGCAAGTACTTCTGATGGGTAATACTTTTGCACCTTCATACTTTCTATCTGCATATTGCCTTTGATTGTGTGTTTGAAATGTGCACTGAGTTCAGCAGCCAAATACAAGCGGCATTGCTCAGTCCTAGTCCAGTCCCTCGTGTCAGTTCGCTCTGTGACTGAGTGCAACTCTTAATTAAGTTTATTTGCATGTGTGCAAAACATATGCTTGGCTATTCAAACCTTGCTTTGCACAGATGTTGCCTAATTTTGTTAAATGGGAGAGACCACTATAATTTTTAGGAGAAATTACCCAAATTAGAATAGATTGAACCATTTGAGTGTGTTCCCAGACTAACACGACCATTTGGTACCTTGTTTGTGAGAATTTAGGTACTTTATCTATTTTCAAATGCTGTGAAATGAGAATTTGTGATTTTCATAACCACAGACTGGGGTTACCATGTGCTTCATCCCAGCACAGGCTGACTGGGGGAATTTCTGAGACACCAGCACACTGACATCTCCTGGAGGGCGTACATTGAGACACTCTTAGAGACTGAGTTTAGGTGG
Source organism: Lophotriccus pileatus (assembly GCA_035583135.1). NCBI lineage: Eukaryota > Metazoa > Chordata > Aves > Passeriformes > Tyrannidae > Lophotriccus > Lophotriccus pileatus. Next base: position 10,474,919 of record JAWWES010000051.1, read on the forward strand.
AATCACAACCCTTATGACTTTGGACGAGCCCACTGAGGCTGCACACTGTGGGGAGCTGGTCTGTCCACTGGAGCATGCTTTAATTATGTCATCAGAGCCTTGGGTCATACTGGAAGAGGTAGACAATGTCATATCCCCTAAACATGTTCTGACCATTCAGGCATTTAATCAGAGACTGACATATTTATTACAGATAAAAGGAACAGGAGGATATTATGAATTGCTTTAGAGGGGCTTAATTGACAGTGCATTGGGTAATGAATAACTAATTAATAAAATGAAAGCGGAATATAATGGATTTGTACTTTGTTTGTACACAAAACGCATCATTAGGATTCTTCAACCATCATTAGCTCTGTCTCCTCTGCAGTGAGTCATTGTGCTCCCTGAAAGAGGTCTAGGGTGCATTACAGATCTGCCAAACCATGCCATTGATGGAGCTAAAGCCTTCTGGAGTGTCCTCCTCTGCAAGCTGGTTCTCCCAGTTTAGGGGATTCCTTCCCATTTCTTTTTTTCCATTTCACGGTGAAATGGATTCTGCAGATTCCTCAAGGCTGATCTCATCAGAGTTGTCCAAAAGTGAAGACATGCAGAGAAAAACCCTCACCCTACCAGAGAAACAGTCCCAGCAGCTGTGGGCTCGTGGGGGGCTCTGCTTGGCTCACTCTGGAAAAGAACTGGCACATCTTAGGTGTGGAGGAACCAAGAGTAAGGCAAAGTGGATAAGCTCAATGACTTGCAGTAGCATGACTTATTCAGTTTTCAAAAAATAAAAATAAAAAAGGAACATTGAAATAATGACACAAAACCAAAGGAAGAAAAGCACTCTGGCCAATTGTGGCCTCTGTGCTATCAGCTCTGGTAAGTTCTTCCACTGGTACGTTCTCAGGAAAGGCCCCAAAGACACATAAAGGGATTTTCTCAAAGTTCAGTTAAAATTTGTGTATTTCTAGTAAATAAGACAGCTTTTGATCTACCAGACAGCTAGACAAAAGAATCAGCCTTTGATGAGGAAAAAAAAAAAGATTATTCATCCAATCTGGTTCAGCAATCAGTCAGTCATAACATATAGATCAGTGGGAACTGTGGGCTTGAATTCCTTGAATGTTTAGTATAAAATGCTGTGCAAAATGAAATAGGCAACAACATACAAGGGAGTTCCTCTACATACAATGAAGAAAATTTGTACAAAATATACAAATGATTTTCATGCACAAAAATCCCATGAGTGCCTATGCAAAGCACTTCATTATGCCTGTTAGTTACTGTAATTGCCATTATCATGCAATTTCTTGCTCTGCATCACAATTCCAGGTGAATGGTTAAATCAGCTGCAAAATTATGAGAGCTGAAAAATTCTGTTTCAGACCCCAGACCATTTCATTAATCTCTTATTGTAGAGTGAACAAAGTGCATTTCACGAACTAACAAATTGCAAACCATATTATTTCCTGGAGTGACTGCAGTATTCCCAGAAGAACTGAGGTGGTTGTTCATGGAACAAGAATTCCCCATGCAATAGCACTGAGCTTGTCCTTCCAGTCCTTTCCATCAGGACTCAATCCCATCATCAGGATGGGTTACTGGGCCTTGTCAAACTTGGGGCGTTCTAGGGATGGTTTTTTATGCTGTCTGTGATATGAGTATTTGAACACTTGCTGCATAAACCCATTAGCAATAACTTAGTTACCAACATACATAATTGCCTGGCTTTTCTCATTTTTGGGAGACTAAACTTGGGTTGGGTTTTCTGGAGTCTTTTTTTGGGGAGAGGAGGACTAGAATATTACAACTGTTAAAGTAATTTTTGGTGGGAAAAACTGGAAAATGTGAATGGTTATGTAGTATTTCTTAAGGACTATCAGACTGAAATTGTTCAAGCACTTCTACAAGAATGTTCCACAGTTAAATCCTCTTGAATCTAAAAGCTTTGTTCTCATCTCTTATGATGACCAAATGGCTTCATTCTTGGCTCTTCTAAATTGAGAGGAACAGCTCTTACAGTAGTACTTCATCAGCTGAAATTCAGTCCTAAATATAGCTGAAGTTTGAGCAACCTCTTATATATGGATATTAGGGGCGAAATTGGTGCTCCAGGTCGCTGTCTCAGAAGCTCACTCCGAGCTAGTTTGAGGATGTGACTGCAGGGATGACAGATTTATAGTGACAAGAGCCATGAAGGAAGAAAATGTCAGAAATCCAGACTGGGTTGTGCTTTTCACTTAATAAGTTGACAGGAAAACACACCAAATATAAAGGTAAACAGTGATAGCTGCCATCCCCTCCTTACCTCTTCTTCTCCCACCTCCCTCCACCAACAAAGGCTCCAATCATTATTTTTTTCAGCAGCAATGGTGAAAAATGACAAATTAATAAGACCTGATGGCTACTCTCTCTTATCCCATAGATTGCCCTAGAGCTTGCCCAGAGCTGCAATGCAAAAAAATCCAGCCAAATACTTTCAAAATTTAGATTAAAGCAACAACATCAACAACAGCAAAACCCCAAACCCCACCCCTTTGCTCTCCCAGGACCTGGAGCACATGCAGACTGTAATCACCAGAGTTATTGCTGAGGAGAGAACATACAGAATGCAATTATGCTATTAGGACAGGGTAATCAGAGTAACTTGCTTATTAGAGAAAACCATATACTTGTTCTACGCCATTATCTTCACTTCTATAAAATAGCCTTCTTAGGAGATACTACAATTAAACAGTCATTATGGGTGTCAAATCAATTTTCAATGGATATGGATTATATGATAGCACAAGACCTGAAAGGGAATCAGAGTTTAGTGTCCAGGCACTTCAATTGTGCAAACAGTTTTACAGTGATGCACTGGTTTGGATGTGCAGCTGGGAGCTCCCATTATCCCCAGATAAACTGAAGGTCACCGGCATCAAACACAGATGTGAAATGCCTATTCAAAATGCATAGTTAGAACTGTTAAATTTCAGACAAAACTCTAAAAAATATATAATTAGTACTCAAGCACCAATGTTTTGGAATCTGATGTTGGAGCCACTTTGACTTCACTGATTTGCAGATAAATGGATAAGAGTAAAGAAATCCATGTGATACTTGGGATCCCAAAGCTGCCCACAATTTATGAAAATGACACTATGTACATCCTTGGGATACAATTGCTGTAAATAACCCATCTGTCATGAGAAATAACCCTAAATAACAAGGTTGTCACCTCAAGCACACTTAGATGGCAGTGGGATAGATGGAGCTTTCTTCGCATCTCAGAGGGCAGAGCGTGTTTTGGGCAGAACAACAAGGAAATAAAAGAGCTGCTTAAAACCACTCCAGACATTTTGGAAGAGTTGCTTTGAAGTCCTACCTCCTGAAAGCTCTCCTAGTGACAAGAAGAGAGCAGGAGCACTGGGTCAGTCCTGCTTGTTGCAATGGTAAAATGCCTACAAAGGAATCTCAGTGCTTTTTCTGGAGGTTACAAAACACCCAGGTTATCAGTGTTTCTGGTTTTGCACAGATCTATGTTACATGGGAAATGAGGGAACAAAAAAGTTGGGCTTTAGAAGGTTTACTTAAAAATTTAACAAGAATAGTCATGAATGTAAAGTTTGGAACATGACTTGGGTGTTTAGGGGCCCCTCTGAGATGGGATTACTGATTCCTGGCATCGAGGAACCGTAATATCTGACTCAGAAGTTGTAAGACAGGGAACACAGCACTGCCATCAGAGCACATGCCTGGCAAATTCTGCAGATTTCAGCATGTAATATTTGTTATTCTCAGGTGAATCTCCTAGTACCACTTTTTGACCTCTTCTACACAACTTCCTTTAGCTGCAAGACCTGAGCATGCTTGAACTTTGGCTCTCTAGCTTATCAGTCTCCCAGTGTCATCAGCTCTGAACTCTGCAGGAGAAATGAGCCCATGGAGCACTTACCCAACATTTCCATGACTCAATACCAACACCTGTAGAGCCGGTACAGGCTCCTTGGAAAAGCCTTTGAGAGCTGTACAATGGCAGAGCAGGATTTCTGTGCTAAAACAGCTCCCAAAAAGCTGCCAACCACAGCAATGTGAAGCAAAAACGCAGCCACTTACTCCAGCTACTCAGACCTTGCCTGTAGCCTCTTTCAACAACTCACAGATGCAATTACACATCTATTCACCACCACTGCAGGTGCAAGATGAGCAACAGCACATGTAGAAATCTGTGTGGGTGTGCAAATGCCTCATTACATGGTTTGTTAGCACAGTCAGTGAGGCTTTGTGTCCAATGAATGTGTAAGTTAGGTTCTTAGCCTACTTGAGGGAAAAAACATTCAACTTTGCCTCCTTAGCCCAGCCCTCTCAACAGATGCTGGAAAAGAAAGTAGTTTCATTCCTTGTCAAAGTAGCAGCTTCCATCTCAAACCTAATCCCGCTTCCCTGTGCTGTCCTTGGGTTTCTAACAATGAAGAGAAGTGAATCTTGAGGAATTAGTCGTGTTGAATCATATCTTAATCATATGCATGATATGCTCTTATGTAGCATTAGAGTACGAGGCGTCACATCTTGTGTTGTCATTTCTGGGACAGGGAACTGGGCCTGTTCCCTGGGTTTAAATCACTTCTGGCATTAACGAGATTCTGACCAGAGGCTTTATTTCATGTTCAGGAAATGTGCTGCATTATTTCCTATTATATCACAATACGTTGCAAAGGAACTGCTAAGTTACCAAGACTAATCCTTTAAGTCTTTCTTTCTTTACAATGTCAGACAAAATAAGACTATGCCATATTTCTGTAATCTCTGTTGTATTATGAGAATATTATGATCTATAACAACGACAAAATCTCTAAACTGCAGGATTCCCATTGGCTCTGATAGGCTTAGTTTCATCTCTTTCTGTCAGAAAAGATATTTCTAAGCCTACATGATTTCATTTTAACAGACATTCTCCGGCTAAAAATCAGATTAGTAATGTAAAAAGTTTTCTTCTGCTTAAAAAATCAGTATTTCTGAAAAAACTATGATGTAATACCCAAAGTTCTCTTTCTTCAAGGAACTACTTAAAATGAAAGTTAGTTTTGAAGAATCAGGGTATCTACTGCCACTTCTTTGCTTCTTGGATATGTACATTTAGATTAATCTGCTCAAAAGTAGTTTTTGTTCTCAGACAACTTTACTTCAACTCCCAAGATCTAAAAAAGATTCCTGCAATGCTCTGCTGGCAAATTACAGGGGAATTTCTTGAGGGAGAATGGGAATTTGAATTAAAAACTAATTAATTAAACCCACCAGAAGTAGCCTTCAATTTCTTTTAATAGGATGAGAAAATAAATTACAAAATATCTATAAAGGTGTATCCTCCTTCCAAGATATCTACTCTTTTGGATAGAGTGAAAACTTCATTCCATACATACCTATTCAGAAAGGAAAGTTTGGGTGTATTTCTCTGCTGATATTTCATGATGTCTAAGCCACTAAAAACATATCCAGTAGTTTATCTCTTTTATAACTCCTTCATTAAAGCAGCCAAACAAACCATGCTCTCAAAATGCAAAGCTCTTGGCAGCGTGGGTTTTATTTGGGTTGGGGTGGTTGGGGGCCTGGTCGGGGTTCTTCTTCTTGTTGATTTTTTAATAAGTTACTGCAAAATATGTTTAAAATCTTCAAAAAAACAGATGAGTAGACAAATATTAAATCCCAGGATGGGAAGCAGAATAGATTTTCTGCAGGTGCAGGACACAAACTAGCTGATTATATAAAATCTCCTCTCCCAAATAAGATAGATGAGTAATGCTTCAGGTCACAGTGCAGTTTTTTTAGAAGAGGTTGGTAGAACTAGAGACCTTTGATGTGTTGGAATAAAGCCTAAACACATCCTAGAAGTTGTGTTAGGAGAAGAAGAGTGAGAAAAATATAAATGGAACAGCAAGTTACTGAAAACACCTTCTTCTGTTTTTTCCTCTCAGGTTCTTTCAGAAACGAGGTTTATTTAACCACTTTTCATCTCATGTCACCCACAATAACTTTGGAGCTTACTGGCAACTTCCAACAAAGGGTTTAGTTCATGAAAAACAACAGCAGTGACCCTCATAAGTCTCACCTGTAGGAAAAGCCTCGGTGTGAGGTGAGTTTTGCTTACACACCAAAGCATCCACTCAGGAGAGACGCTGTGAGTGCCCTCAAGGGAAGAGAGTTCAGTCAGTCTGACACTTCATTAGAAAAGAGAGGAGCCAATCTCAAGTCCTAAGTCTCATAAATCTGATAAATGAGATTTTGAACAGTTTAAGATCTCATTGAGGACTGAAAATGCTGGGACTGTATGAAGGCAGACTGCTGGCTCCTTTCTTGTTACAGTGGCAATACCCACCCTATTTCCAGAAGAATCATTCGGGAGAAAGGCCTCTGGAGCAGGGAAATCCTTTATTTGCCAAGGCAGGAGAGAAGTGCAAGCTAATAGAATGGACTCAGAGTAAAATGGGAGGAAAGTGAAAAAAAATGTAGAAAAAACAGACTGAAAAGTAAAAAGAAGCAGAAACAAGTTCTACTGTCTCACAAGACAACAAGAGAATTAGGCAGGCACCAACTCAGTGAGGCAGGAGGAATGCCAGTGTTCCAGCTCAGCCTGTGTTGTCTTCAGTGACACTTCCTTGGACTAGAGAAGAGAGATACAGGATAAATGTCTATTACGAATTAGGGCCCCTTCTTAACACGTTTTCATTCACACACAACATCCTGGATTTTGGGAGGACATTTCTTTCTACTTTTACACGTTACTTGGCTTCCTTTCAGTTTATTCTTCTGGTTGAATTACAGCAGCAAATGTACACCACAACACTAAGAGGTCCCTCTGCTATCCATCTTGACAGCTGTTGTTCACATTCCCTGTGTTTGCCTTAAGAAAATGCAGCTCTGATCATGTCATCTGTTAAGTTAACCACTACTGTGAGGGTCCAAGGCAACCAGCCTCAGGCCATGGCTGATATTTGCTCCTGTGATTGAGAAGAATCAGGGGTTTAGTCAGGATATACATTTTTTTGTATATTGTCATTCATTTTCTTGAGCTAAACAATAAATGAGGCTTTTAAAAGTTAGGGTGGACAAGTGGAGAATTTGTATGAGTGAAAAACCAGGCTCCATTTTCTGTTTTCTAGAGCTTTCTCTGCATAGTTAGGAGTCTAATATGAGTACTTATTCTCTGCTTCTAGGCATTGGAACATAGAGCAAAGTCAACTGTCAGAGAAGGAAACATTTAAGCTGAAGTTAAGCTGAACTGCTGTATCTGAAAATAGGATGCTTTTCTCCTTGAAACCCCTGCAATCCCAGAAAGCTGCTCCCAGTCTACACAGCTCCTATAACATATATATATATTAAAAAAAAATACTTTTTTTCTTCTATCAGAAATGCAGAGCTTACAAAATTACCAAGTCCCATCTGCAAAGCATAAACTTCAGAGAAACCCAATTAAGTCAGTGTTGCATACACTACCATGCTTGCTCTATTTAAATATTCCATACAGATTCATCTCACTCATGATGAAACAATTAAAAAGTACTTGCAGGAGCCAAGAAACTCTCTTGGAGACTGATTTCTACTCATGTTTTGTCTGAGCTCCCCTAAGAGGGCAGGACTAGTTCTAGATGCTGAGCAAACTTGCCCAAAGCATCACCACTTGTGTGTGTTATTTGAAGGCAGATACAGAAGACTCACCCTGACCATTCCATTTGGAGTTCACGTGTGTTCACTCACCCACCTTTCATTTGCTTCCAGCCTGGCTCAAGCTTCAAGGCTGGGCAAGTACCCACTCCCTAAACAGCATCAAGAACTGTCCTAGACTAGAGCACAGCCCTGACCCAGCAGAGCATTTCTTATGCTCTTATAAGGATAAAAATCTAAGTTTGGTGCAGGCTGGTGAAGAGATAAGATGCAGATTTCTGTGAGCAGCTGGATGAGATGTGACAGCCATTCCAAACAGATCAATATGGGCAAGGCACAGGCATGGCCTGAGGGATGGAGCAGCCCTCAGAAAACGTTGAAGGCTTCACTGGTTTGATGTGATGCAGTGATCTACGTCCAGTTGCTGGTTATGCGGCAGCAGAACAGTTTGAGGACGTTAAAAAAAAAATATTAGATAAAGAAAGTTAACACATGAGCTGTCTCTTCATTATATGAACAGTCAGGAAGTGCTTCATGCCTTTCTTCAGTTCTAATCACAGGTCCACATTCCTGACCCACATGTGATTACAGAATTACTGTACCACAGAAAGCAGGGTAAGATCCCCTTTGATTCAGATCATCTTACTGAAATATTTATGCAGACTCAAGCATGGAGCTACTGACCTGCATCAAGTAGGTATATGATGTTCTCTCTAGGGCATGTAAAAATTGTGTATACATTAGACCATAAATCAACCTGAATTTCAAACAAACGTATGGGATTTAGTGGGCACAAAGAATTCATTGTATTACATACAAACTCTGCCTCCATTTTGCAGCAAAATTAAGGTATCATATTTAGCTTTACTTACCCTTGGTATTTATAGATCTGACCCGCTTAGAGAAGCCAGGGTAATTAATTCTACCTATTAAGTTTTAAAAACAAAAAGCCACAAATTTGTTTAAAAAACCACCATGTTATAAATAAATAAATGGCGTAGCCTGTTCATTACAGCACGAATTGGGCAGTCTTGAAACAGAGTTCCCAAACTAAAGATTTAAAGTGAAAGATTAACAGTGTTAACTATTCACTAAAACATACAGTTACGTTTCCAGATAAATACCACTCCCAGAATTATGTAACTCATTCCATTTTCGAAGTGTGGTGCAAACATTAACTGAATGAATAATCTTAAACCATCTTCATTCATAGATAAAGGGTGAATTTTTTTATCATTTGACATACATGAGTTTATCTTATTTGCACAGAGAAGCAAAAACTTGTATGCACAAGTTCTTACGTGTGTAAATTAAGTAATTTGTACTCAAGGTATGCAATCAAATTTGGGGGTTACTTTTGTTTTGAAATAAAGCTTGTATTAAAGGGACAAACATAAAACAACACCAGGCATTTCTGATATGCTGACCTCGCTCCCATAAATCCAGTCTAGGTTATGATAGTGTATAATCAGTATTTCCACTTCTTGGATAAAGAGGTTTTAATGGTTTAAGTGTCTTTTCGTCAACATTCAAACTACCTGCCAACTTGGGATTTAGGAGAAAAGACAACTGTAAAACTCTTTTTCCCAATTAAAGGTCTGTATTTCCTTTACAGAACTCTAAAATTTGTCTAAATACAAATCTCCAAACACTGGGAACAGTCAAACCTTGGAAAAGCCTAAAACCAAGCCTCAACATGAGTAGCATACTTATTAACTGACCTCATTTAATTTCTGCAAAAGTAGCATTAAAATGTAACTTCCCCAAGCTCTCTCTTGAATCCCAAAAAATAAACTAAGGAGAGTTGCAGCAAGTAAAATGCTCAGGCAAGCAGCATAAAGCAGTTTGTGTTAAGTGTGCAGAGTGTAATGATAGCCCAGCACTGTCACCAATCCAAGGGTGTGCAGGACCAAAATTATGCATTTGGAGTAACATAACCCACATCTACCAAGTCCCACCTACGTAGGTTGCCAGAGTACACTGTGCCCATTCTCCTCTCCAGAAATGCAGAGATTTCTCTCTCCCCTCCTGGAAAATGCTGGAGAAAAACTGCCAAGTGTATGAGATGAGTGATGGACCAGGGAGGAGGGGGGCTGGGGTAACAGGAGATTCTCTGCTGCAGGACGGAATAAAAAAGGCAGTTCTGTGCTTCCAGTGGAGTTTCTCTGCCTCACTTGGGGTCCAGTTAGATCAGACCAGCAAGTGGCTGGGAATCTGATGAGAAAGGAAAAGACCCTCTCAAGAGAATAGTGGACCCTTTCCTAAAATATAACTCCCATTGTGGTACTTGGTAATATGGTGATGAATTTTCAGGTGCCATATTATAAAAAACTCTACATTCACACAAAAAATATCTTGGGAAGCCTTACAGGACTTAAATTTGGATTTCAATATAAAAGGGTTATTAACTAACATCGTGCATGTTTCTTGTCTCTACTGAGTATTCCTGAGCATACTCCCCACACTAAGTTTCTACAGGGAGCCCTTGGGTTGAATTTGAAAAGGAACATTCTGACTTTGGGCAAGAGAACATCACAAAGTTTCATATACATTAAACACGGGGTTCAATTATAAACTGGAGCAAAAGCACTGAGTAGCTTATTTAATTTTGTTCATAAATTAATAGGGAAAAGGATGTAGTAGACCTGGATACACTTCTTGTTTCAGAAGAAATATGATGGAGGCAAAACAAACTCTGTTAACAGGACAGACTTGTTGATACGGGAAAATGAAATGGAAACCAAATCTTTCTGGTGGAAAAAAAAACTAAAAACTTTTTATAGGTGGCCTGGCTCAAGTGCTGGGATCAAATTTGAAAATTTATGCAACAACTAAAGACACCACAGATAAGCCTTTAAGTCCCTGATTAAGCAGCAGTGATCCAAACGACTGCAAAAGGATGAGAGCACCAGCCAGCTGACAGGCAGGGCACCAACAGCATCTTTCTCTGTCCCTCTGCTATCAATTCCCTTGTCTTAAGCCCATATTTGAAGTTCAGCACACACATTTAAAAGATTTTCTAAATTATGGGCCTGGAAGGAATAGATTTGCAGCAAAAAGGACTCGATCGGATTCAGAAAGCCGGCACTGATCTATCTGCACTCCAGTTGCACTCCTTGTTCCTCTTTGCCTTCCCTTTGCTCCCTACAAACATCTGCAGCCCAAACCTCCTGTACTTCACTTTTAATAAACTTTTGAGTTTCCAAACCTTCCCCACCAGTAGCTTCCAACATCTCTGAGTTTCCCAGTGTCCTGATGGCTAAGGGGGAAAAGCACAGCTTCCCATTGCTCCCAAGCTCCCTAACACTGCACAAGACTCAAACTGAACAAACTTGTTGAGGGAATGAATATGTCAGTAACAAGAGTCAATTAAAATCTTTAGCAGCATCAATCAACCACAAAAAGTTAAGAGAAAACAATGATAGACATATGGAGTGGCACAGTCCATCCAGGGTAGGTTACAGCTTTAAAACAGAAAAAAGAAAAAGCTGTAGTAAAGCTTTTTTTTTTTTTTTTAATACCTGCTGTTTATTGACTCAGGATGTTCCATGGGCATTACTTGGATGGCTGAGTCCTTACTCTCTCTGCCTGTGAGGCTCTGCTGGGTTCAGGTCAACCTTCAGCCCAGAGAAAGATGATGTAAAAGAACAAAACACTTCTTAGCACCCTAGAAGAACACTTACAAGGATGTTTCCTGCTACAGAACTTTTGACTTATGATAACTAGAAACAGTGAGGAAGGATCTTTAAGTCTTACTCAGTTGTTCTCTCCTTGAGTTAATTCAGAGCACAGAGCTGCTGATCACACGTGGTATCAATAGAAATAAAAGGGGAATTAGTGTCTGGCACAGACATAGCTGTACATCACTAGAACAACTATTCTAAAATAGCTTTAAGTTGTCTGAACTTGAAGCACATCACAGCAAATAGTGTAGAAGCTGAGAGGCCCCCTCCATCAGCCTTCTCCAAGGAGAACAATAAGAAATTATGATGACAGAGCTAACAACATCTAATACTACTAATTGTACCCCAACAGCTCTTTGCCTTGGTACAGATCCTGCACTGGAGGAGAAGGAACACAGAGCAGACCACTGGCAAGGTCTGCTGGAGAACTCAGAAATGCCCATCCTGAAGAAGCATTCTTTGCTTGCATGGTGCCAGGAGGGAAAAGCAGCAGCAGAGAGAGCAAAATGAGATGGCACCAACGTACACTTACACAAATCCAAATGGATTATCCCCAAATTAAGGAGGGGAGGGGTTGACGTTTTCACACATTGTCATGGTTGTCTGTATCTGCTCAAGTAATACAGAGTTTTGACATGGTGTTCTTCTTCAGTCTGTGCAGCCCTCTCTTTTATGACTACAAATCAAATGAGATTGTCAATCTTTCCTATGGCCTGTGACTGCTGGAAGGATGTAATGAGAGCAATATTTTGGCTTTGTGCAACTGTCTCTCAATTAGATGGGGATACTGAAATCTGTTCTCTTTAGACTCTCTCTCCTGATCCTTATCTGGAAAGGTGGAGGAGGGGAAAGACATATGAGATGTAAGATATAAGGAAATTCTTGACATCCCTGGAAGTGTTTGAGGCCAGGTTGGATGGGGCTGAAAGCAACCTTGTCTAGTGGAAGGCGTCCCTGCTGTGGGCAGAGGGGAACAAGATGATCTGCAAGGTTTCTTCCAACCCAAACCATTCTATGATTCTATCAATAAGAAAGATTAAACTCACTTTTTTTAACAACAGCTTGGTCTGGAGAAAGCCTATAGCTAGGCAAGTCATGAGTATTTTGATGTGTGCTCCTCAATCTGAGGACATATTCCTTTCTTAAGGCTTGCACTCAGTGTGACAGTGAGCTTAAACAGACTCTAATATGAAGTCCAGTCTTTGTTGTACTCTACTAATCCTCATAAAATACTGCTCAGTGGCCATAAAATAGTTCACTTAAATCCCGGGCTGAAATGTATGATTTTATCTTAAAGGAGAAAATAACTGCTCCAATTAAAACAAAGACACTTTTATTCCTTCTTATCTTTCTCATACTATTTCCAGCATCCTCCACATCACCAGTAGGAACCCTAGGCACCATTTATTACCCCATTTTCTACCTCCATATACTTTCCTCAGTAGACACAGCCAAATGAATTGGTGCAGAATAATCCTTGACCACATCATGCACTCAAAAAAAAAACATTGCAAGACAAGAGCGCATCTCCAGCAAGAATTTGGCATCGTTCAAATGCCACCTAAAAGCAGGAATGGTTTTTGCAGTGAGCCGTATTTTGGTATTGGTTTCTTCGTCTGTATGATTTAAATGCATGACTTAAATGTTAATAAAAACTAATTTAGTGAATCCTACATGTTCACAGTCACTTCTCTACATGGTTTGTCTGAGAGCAGGGTTGGGATGTAAACACAAACTTTGTCCCTATCATTTCACACTCCTAAGTCTGTCTTGGGACTTGGAGTTCATGGATGGTTATGTTGGTATTATAATGATAACGATAATGTTATTTTCCAGGCTAATAAAATAAGTAAAAATTACAATTATGTCATCTAGCATACATAATTCTGACAATAGTATAAATTTTATTCCATGTTATGAAATTGCTCATAATGATTACTCACAACGCTACAGATTTTATTTCAATTAAGAAATTTATGTTCATTTTATTATCATTTTGAGGCATACAGATGGCCAGTACTATTTGACAATCAAATTTAAAACCTGAAAAGCTCATCAAATGTGCTAATTCTGCTACTGACTATTTATACCTACCTGGACACAAAAAAACATACGTATTTATCACCTTTTGTTTCTCTTCCCATATTGTCTGTATAATACAATACTGTAAAAGACACCGTTTTTATATTTTAGTTTGGCTTCTGCAATGGGACACTAGCTTATCTCCTGACATCTGTATTAGGGGGAAAAATGCTACTTAGTCTTGATAATTCTTTCTCCTAACAAAGAGCATAATAATGTTTATATCTTTGTCTATTTGTCAGACATGTTGTGTAGTTTCTTTGTTGCATTTTCACGAAGGCCAAAATAATTAATTAGCAGAAAATTATATAGAGGAATTAAAGCTGAGATTGCATACGCCTGCCTTTCATTAGTCACTTCTGCTTCCAGAAATCAAATGGCAGAAACATACATTCCTCTTTCAGTCAAGATTGCCCCTTTGGGAGTGAGTCGAGCAGTTCATGTAAGAAGAGTCCTTTGTTCCCTTCACTTGTGGTATTGGAACAGTTGGTAATCAGAGATAAATCATCTACTGTTTGCCTTAATTTAATTTGTCTTTCACTCCAGAGCAAGGTGCTCAGAATTGCTTGATAAGACAAATAAATAGAACGTAAAATAGATACAAATATTAATATCCTCATTGGCTCAGGAGGAAGCAATAGAGCAGGTGTGTGAATAGAGCCTGGAATATTTTATTTACTCAGTAATCCGAGAAAGGCCGGAATAAAGTTCAACCCGAAATTGCATTCGGGGACTGTCTCTTGCAGGCTCATAGTGCCTGACCCAAACCCCAAGATTCCAGGCTTAGAATTCAGTGTAGTGGGCAGTGATGATCAACACCCCATTCATTGTCTTTATGCTGTTTTGGTTACCCCCTCCCTCATAAAGAAGTCTGCCAGCTCTTGTGTGACCATCATCTATTCTGAGAAACTGAGAGCAAACTGGCTCTTACCCTTAGCTTCCAGCTTGTTGTTGCGCCTTCCCGTGCAATCACATCACATCAAAGTGATGTAGCTGTTTGTTGTGGGTTTTTTTTCTAAAGGTCTCATCATTGCTTAGATTCTGACAATCTGAAATTACTGAGTCACCACCAACAGACATTTAGAATTACTCCTCAAAGTGAAGTTAAACCGAAAACACCATTAGCATTGTTAAAGAAGAGAAAAAAAACTCATCACAATATTCTATTTATACCCTTACGATTGGGCTGTGTCCCCTCAGCACCACCCTCTGTGTCTCCATAAGGAGATTACGCTTCTCCCTATGAAGTGAAAATTACCTTCTTGTGGGCAGAAAGCGTTTAATTATGACTCTGCTTCCCTTGTCTCCATGGCGATCCCGTGCAAACAGCCTGCTTTATTAGCCCTCATTTCCCCCACCCCTCCAAAGTAATAAATCATCCCTGCGGGGGCTCGAGCGTTCCCGGGGACCCCCAGCCAGGACCCGGCTCCGGCCGCGCCCCCCGCGCTCACCCTGCGAGCGGACACTGCGATCGCCGCGGGACGCGCTCCGCTCTAATCCCGTTTGGAGCTAAGCGGCTGCATCATTTCAGCACTTACCGCAGGAAATATGTTCCCAAGCCCTGCCCGGCGCGCTACAAATTGGCGGATGATCCCGGCGCGCCCCCGCCCGCCCCCCGAGCGCCGCCGGGGCCGTTACCTGCGCGCTCCCCGGGGTCGGTGAGGATGCTGGGGTCACTCTGCGACCTGCCTCGCGGGAGAAAGCAGCCGGTCCCTTCTTCCGATGCAGCCATGAGGTGGAGGGCGGGAAGCTCAGAGGAGGGGGGAGGAGGAGGCGCTCATGGAGCCGGAGGCGGCCGGGGGACAATGGGGACGGGGGTGCGGCGGCGGCGAAGGGGCGTCAGCCGGGCAGGACCAGCCGCGGCAGCATCTTCCCCGGCGCCGTCGGCAGGGCTGCGGCGGGCGCTCCGCCGGCACGGGGAGCTCAGGGGGCAGCTCCGGGTGCCTCAGGGGGGTGGGCCATGCTGCCAGCCGGGGTGGGGAAGAGCAGGGGCGCGGGCCGCCAGCCCGGCCCCCCGCCGCCGCCGCCCCCTCTCGGGACGCCCCTTCCCGGGACGCCCTCTCCCCCGAGCGCCGCTCCCGGAGTCGCCTCAAGCAGCCGCGCCGCTGAGCGCATCCGTTGGAAAACATTGGGATTCTCCCATGGTGCCCCGCGAGCGGCCGTGTGACGTCACGGCGGGGGGGTGGGCGCCGCACCTGCACTGCACAAAGGCGGGGGCTCCGCAGGTGCGCGGGGTCCGGCCCCGCCCGCGCCTCGGCGTGCGGGGCGTGGGGAGGGGCCGCCCCGCCCTCGGCGTGCGGGGAAAACCCCCCGGCACCACCCGAGTCCTCCCCGTCACGACCCTCGGGGCGCTTCTCAGCGCGACCCTCCGGCACCGCGGGGCTCGGGGTCCGCTGCCGCCTCCGCCCGCGGCTGGAGGAGGAGGAGAAGGAGGAGGAGGAGGGTGTCCTGCGGAGGGTCGGCAAGCGCCGGTTCCCCCGCGGCAGGACGCGCCGAGGTCGCACTGCCCGTGTCCGTGTCCGTCCCGCCGGGACCCCCGCGCAGCCCGGCGGGACCTTGTGCGGAGCCGGCGGGGCCGCGCTGGGGCGGGCGGTGGGTTCGTGGCGAAGGAGGTGTCGCACGGAAACCCCGGGAAAACGGGGTATCCCGCCTCGACTGAATAGCTCCGTTTGGGAATTTGTTTAAAGTGAGTATCTGGTTTCACGGGTTTTTTCTTTAAATGCAAGGTCACTCCTCCCCATCCTGCGCAACTCGGGGCTGCTTTGCTGTTCCCGGTGACGCGGGTCGTGTTTCCTTGGAGTTTTGACCTGTAAAAGCCAGGGATAGTTTTTAATCGCTATCCCAGTACGGCACTGTAGAATGCTCAGACGGCACTTGGGATCGTGTGGGTTCTCCCCTTGTTTCTTACAGCGGGGCAGTGCCTTAAACACTGCTTTTGTATTAGCACGGACCTGGTGCTAAGGAACACGCTCACCTACAAGCACATTCCTTAGGCTGACTCGAGCAGTGGTTGTATGTGAAACTGAGCAAGCTCCTGGGGTTAGAAAGATATAAATTTGCAAAATTTTAGGGATGAAACTTTGTGTCAGAAAAATTTCCATTAGTGCAGTCCCTCATTCACGTACAGAGTCACCAATGAGTGACGTTGGAAGGGAACACAGTGAGTCATCTGGTCCAACCTGCCTGCTCAGACAGGGTCATGCCAGAGCACAGGATTGTGTCCAGGTGGTTCTAGAATATCTCTAGTGAGAGAAACTCCACAACCTCACCTGCACAATAAAGAAGTTCTTCCTCATGTTCAAGTGGAGCTTCCTGTGCTCCAGTTTCTGCCCATTGCCTCTTATTCTATTACTTGGCACCACCAAGAAGAGCCTTGCTCTGCTTTTCCAGAGATACATGGAAATCATTTTGGTTATCTTATATAAAGAAAACATGCTTTAGCCATTTCTGAAAGCAGGTGCAAACAAAGCAGTTTTGTGGGGTTGCTGGGTGGCTTTTACGCCAAGTACATCCCATCTGTGACACTGAGAAATGTGTCTGCCTTTTGTCTTTAAGCAGAAGTTTCACACATCTTGTTTGTGAGTCACCTTTGGGCTGTGTGTCTCCTGAGGTCTGGTCAACTTCGTGGCCTTTTGAGGAAAGGAAAAAAGTCTGTGAGTCTACATTTAATGGTGGAGCTTGGTAAGAAAATTCTTCCAAGGCTCCATCTGGACAAAGGTTGAGTGTGGCTGTTGGGGTAACCTCCACCCATGGCTCAGGTGCTGCATCTGATGAGGGGGAATATTGCCATGAGAACAGAAACTGAGCAAAAGGTTTAAAGCAAAATATCAAAGAGTTTCTCTTTCAATGAGAACTGTCCCTTCTTGGTGGGTATAAGGTAGATCCTGAGGAAGAAGAACCATGTGGTGGTGTAATCTGAGCTGTGCCATCATGCAATGGAATATACTAAGGTGCCAAGTGAGATAATGAGTCAAATCTATTTTTAGTCCCAAAAAAGAGAGGAAGTAGCACGTTTTAAATGGTTTTTCTTCATATAGCTTTTAGGTCATGCTAGGAAATGCTGATGGTTTCTAGTGAA
Source organism: Lophotriccus pileatus (assembly GCA_035583135.1). NCBI lineage: Eukaryota > Metazoa > Chordata > Aves > Passeriformes > Tyrannidae > Lophotriccus > Lophotriccus pileatus. The sequence continues at coordinate 10,492,385 of JAWWES010000051.1, forward strand.
TTCTGTGAAAGTCTGTTTGCACTAATCAATAGAGCTGCCTTCTGAGATGAAGAACATTACTGATTTCATGTTTAAAATGTAGGGTTGAAAAGCTCCATATCAGATTTAAACATTTGTACAAGATTGAATATACTAAAATATTTTTCAACCCAAGAAAATATCTCCAAGACAGCTTTAGTAGCTATAGAAGCACAGAAGATAAGATGGATGTATTTTTAACCAGCTGATACATTGGTTGCCTCTATAAAGGACACTTTGCAGGGTTCCTTTGGAACAAAAATATTGTCTGGTAGAAAACAACCAAACAATTCTGGAATCTGCCTTGCTGTTTTCACTTGGATAAAGTGCTTCATTTTCTCTCCCTCCTGCCAAACCAGGCACCAAGAGACTCATTCTGGGAATAAATCCCAGGTGGGTTCCTGCCAGCTGAGGGAGCTGCTCCTGGGCTACCTTGCTCTTCCCAAATGAACCATCATCATGTGTGGGAGAGGGGGTACCAGAAAAAAGAAAAAGTGTTAAATTATTTAAACCTATGGTGCTAACTAATCCTGTGTAAAAAGTCTGATTATCTGCATGTCTTTTACTTTCAAGTTGCATAGATGATGATGATGATCATGATAATGATGAATCAATTTGCACTTTTCACTACCTTACCATAAAGCAGGCTCTGCATTCCTCCTGGAACAGAGCTTTGGAGAGGAAAAATCTGTGTGAGGCAAAATCTGGTCTTCAGTGTTGAAAGACCAAAAGAAATGGAGCATTCTCATAGACTTAAATCAAAGGCAGGCGCTAACCAATGTATTCCAAGGATATTGATTTGTAAATCCCTCTGAAATTGGAATGAAACTAAGCCTGGTTTTTCCTCTGGGTACAAAGCACCTCAAAAATTGTCCTCAAGTTTCCATTTACTACTTGATACGATTCTGTAAGTGTCACAACCGAAAATATTTGCAGAATCAGAATGGCTATTAGTAGAAACATGACCTTCCTTTTATTTGGTTTATTTTCTCACTCTAGCAGTCTTGTGGTAAACAAGTTTGCAGCATTTTCCCGGAAAGTACAATGATCTGATATGTTTAGTTCCCTCTCAGAGGATTTCTAGCCTTTGATATTTATGATGAAAAGTTATGATGAAATTTTTCTAGCTTAGTAGCAGATATTTCTGCAACTGGCATCCATTCAGTTACAGGAAAATACTTCTTAAAATGAAATATCCACACAAGGGAAAATAAAATTTATTTAATCATATTTATTTTGATGCATAGTCCACAAGCAAACCAATGCATGTCCATTTGATATGACTTTCCTTGATGAAAACTTACAAAATCCAACTATAGAAATGGTGGGCATGGTTTGATTAATTTGTTTTCTCTCAGAAAGCTGAATGCCTAAGTTTTATGAGCTAGTTATATAAAGAGAAAACCAAACTTGTGTTAGAAAGGAATGATTCCCTGAAGAGAAAGGAAAGAGGTGAGTCATGTCAGTGCTGTTTTTCTCGAATCAGCAGAATATTAAAACAACCTCATTTTCATTAGTCTGAAGCTGCACGTGATCTCTGAGCAGAACTGATGTTTCTTCTCGCATTGTTGTTTAGAAAAAAGAATTCAGGATGTATTTGGATTGCCAATATCACTCTTCATGTTCAAATTATTCTGATGGCCAAGGCACGAATAGCCTTGCTAGGAGCAGTGTCTTAGATGCAGCAACAGAAAGCACTTGTTCTGTTGCTTGTGAGTCTTAACCTAGTTACTGAGATTTTTCCTGCCAGCTCATTGTAGTTTAGCGTGCTCCCCGTAACAATAAAGAGGAGCATTCCCATGTTCAAAAGGCCCTTGTCTCTATCTACTTTGTGAGTTTTTGTTGGTTTTTTTTCCTCCTCAGATGCTTTCTTTGTAAAGAGGCCACGGGGCCTATTTTGAGCCTGTGTTTGTCAGGATGATACGTGCGTGTCACTGAGAAGAGACAAAATGTCAGCCAGCACTCACCACTTCGGGACTACAAAGACTTGAAACGTCTCCTCCAAAGCACGGTGCTGTTCTACTGTGGCAAGCAAATAAAAAATGAATAAGCATCAGGCACTTGTTCATTGGTGGCCTCATGTGCACGCTCACACTGAACGTCTCCAGTACTCCCGAGCTGTTGTGGGAGTCGCTGGGTTCCACGTCTGCTTCGATTCACAGCTCCAGTGCTCGCTCTGGCGTTTCACAAGGGAAGGAACAGGAGAGGAAGAGATGGGGGAAAATGGAAAGGAAGACCATCAGAATCACAGAATATGCTGAGTTGGAAGGGATCCAGAAGGATCATCGAGTCCAACCCTTAGCCCTGCACAGGAACAGCCCCCAGAGTCCCACCATGTGCCCCAGAAGATGATCCAAATGCTCTGGCAGCCTAGGTGCTGTGCCCACTGCCCTGGGGAGCCTGTTCAGTGCCAGCCACCCTCTGGGGGAAGAACCTTTTTCTAATATCCAGCATAAGTTTGGATAACTTGTACCCTTACCAGAGATACCATTTCTCTTTATTATGTAGTCCATGCAAACAGTACATTCTGATTCAGATCTCATCTTGCTGCCAAATCTGGAGTAATTGTGACATGTAATTTTTTCAAATTAATTCAAATAGTGAAGATCATTCAGTTGTCAGCAGAAGTGGAAAGGGAGAAGTGGTGTTCTGTGCTAATTGGATGAGAGCTGAGGAATCTTTGATGCAGAGTTGCAGGGCAAAATTCTGATTCAATTCATGTTGGTGTTTCAACATTTACTTCAATGGCATTTTGTTACCACCATCAGTTTCATTTCTTGGGTAACACAGGACTTCAGCTGCTGTTTCACACACTGACCATGATGCACAAGAAATTTGGCTGTTGGCAAGTTAAAATACTGTAGGGGCCAGTGAAACATGAAATGAGTGACAGGTTCCTTCTGTAGGTCACAGTTTGCAGTTCCTGAGGACCTGAAATCTTGTGAAGATCATAATATTCAGGATTTATGAGCATGTCACAGAAGGTATAACCTCATATAATTGGGAACTACCCTGGCCTTCAGTCCATGGAAGGAAATATAGGAAGTCTAGAGTTGACTAGTAGCTGAAGACAAGAGGATGAAAGCCCAAATTGATTAGAACTCACAATAAACAAGGTCCAGGTTAGCAGAGCAAAATCTGTTTTGAAACTGAAATCATGTATCACATGACTCCCTAAAAGTCATGGTTCCAGTTCCCATATTATGATTATTCCTTAGTAAAACTATTATTTAGTTTTATATTCATCTGGGATAGAGTAATTTTTGGGATGGTTCCATCTATTCAACTTCCTGCTCAGCAACTCCTGAAGCAAGACTTGAGACGGGAAGCAGAAGAGCTACAGATTAATTTCAGGATTTTTTAGTTTAATTTTAAGGAAAACTAGGACTTAATAATGTTCCTACATAGTAAAGTTACTGCTTGCTGAGAGATGAGGTCAGGATTTATGTAGTGCTTTACATCCTCATTTAGGCAATATGTGTATGTGCAGTAAGATCACTGCTGTGGGGGGTTGTGCTTCTGCTCCTTTGCAGATGCAGAGAGTCTTTTTGAGAAATAATTCTTCAACAAAGACTGAGCTCACTTGTTTTTCTGTTGAGGTGTAATTTTTTTGGACAGTTGTGTCATGACAGCTCCTCACCTGCTGTATTGCAGCTCAGGGTGCTGTTTCTTAATGGTGCCAATGCCATCTTGCTGCAGGCTTTGGAAGGTCAGGCTGCTCAGCAATTCAATCCCAGCTCACCTGATGGGCAGAGGCAGTGGTTGTTTCTCTGGGGTCAGTCCTACTGGTGAACTTTTAGCCTGAAAAGTTAGCCCAAGGCAGAATTAGATGGATGTTCTGCTCCATGACTCAAGGCTGGAGACTGAAACTATCATAAGCAAAGTCAGAACAGTTTCACTGTGGACATTTCTGTGATATTGCAAAATACACTTTGCTTCCAAACAGCAGTAAACTGTAATCAGGAGAACACCTTCAGACTATGCAGCTGGGATCTCATATATTTTGGAATCAAACCCTTTAACATCTTTATCCAACAAGTACAATGCAGATCTGGCCTGGCACACTCTTCCAGTGAGGCCAAAAGTCAGATGGTTTCTGCAAAGAGTCCCACTGTTTTCACTTGTCCCTTATATGTGCTTCTCATTTTTATATAATTGTGTCTTTCTAGGGCTGGACACAAAAAAAATGCATTGAAGAGGAATTCCCAAGGTGAGTTTAATATCATCTGTGAAACACACAGACATTTTAAGCCTTTCTCTCCTACAAATTACTTCTGCAGGGCCAAGTCCTTCAAGGTCCACTTGCACAATTAGATTTTTGTTTTATTATTAACATGTAGTCTAAAAATGTTTTGTTCTAACCTAATGGGAAATGCAGAGACTTGGAGCACAAATCCTTGCTAAATATGCCATTAATTATTTACAAGAATAAATTCTCAGTAATCTTGCTTGTCCTTTGTAAGCGTGTGTGTTGGAGATGGGTGTCCACGCAGCTAAGGATTGTGTGACCATGGTATTTGGAATTAGGTAGTCATGTTCTTGTTTAATAAATTGGCAAACAGGGGTTTATTTTTGCTGATGTTGGGTTTTTTCCCCCTCCTAGAAAGAATAAACTGGAAATAAGTCCAATTAGATCAGTCAGGGAAGGTGCCAGTAGGTTTGCTGCTTCAAAATCATTCCGAAGTCAGGAATTTTTTTTAACATTTTGTCTTCTTTCTCCCTTGGCTTCATGGCTGTTACAAAAATTCTGTTTATTAATGCACCATGAACTGAAGCTGTCAAAATCAATCTCTTTCTCCATTTGTAAAGATGTTATATATGTGCATCTGAATGGTACAGTATGTACTTGTTAAATTTTCATGTGGGCTCTGACTGGATTTCCTGAAAACGAGACCAAAGACACAGTAAAAATGCCCCAGCTTGTGCATTCTGCCCAATGCCAATGTCACCTGCACATTGTTTACAGAGATATATCCAACTCTGTAGAACACAGTCCCTGGGACCAGCTCTGGGTCCATTTTATATTACTCTTGGGTGTTAACCTGCATTTTCCTATCCGGGGCAATGAGGAGCTCTGCTTAAGACCATAGGGAGCTCTATTTAATTATAATTGGCAGCCTGCAATCCTTTGTGCTGTCAAGGAAATCCTGGAGCTAATGGATGATGCTGCAGACCTTTAGTAGTGGTTTTACACTGAGCAATTTGTTCTTTATTTGGCTGAATAAATATCTGATGGAGCTGAGAGAATCCACTGAGGAAACACTGAGGAAATTCTTGCTGTGCCTACAAGAGAGCCACGGGAATCACTGAATTATTCTGAAGGGTAATTTTGCCATCCAGCCTTTATTTATGCATCTGAAGGCACAAATACCAATGTATAACTTCTCATTAGTAAGACATTTTACAAGAGACTAAATCTTTAGGCCTTGATCCCACAGAAGTACCACGTTTAACATAATGTGAATAGTTGTTCTTCCCTGCAGCTTGTGTTCTAGACTGGAATTTGTGTTTAGTTTCTCTCCAGGACCGATCCTTTAGTGCTATTCCAGCCAAGGGTGCAGTTCTTCCCAACGTTTGATGCACAACTCTGGGGTTTGCAGTTTCATTTACAAGGTAGGTTTTGATGGATTGTTTTTTTCCCTCTGCTTTGAAACATTTGTGTAGCTCTCCACACCCTTTCCACTCCTGGAAATCATACTGGTGTGGTCCTTCATTTTATTATCTTCTTGGTCATAAGGTTAAGTTCAACACTGCTGGTAGCAGAAATCCTGTTTTTAGGTTTTAGTGTTGTGCCACTCTAAAAATAATCAAGGGTATTTTTTTTCAGAGTACACCTCCCTGCACTCCCACTCTGCCTTGGCACTGTCGTGGAATGTGGGTCAGTTGTTGTCTGGGATTGCTTCATATTTCAGCACTATGGTTGGTTTGGATGCTCCCAGAATTTGCCTTTCCCACAAGGCATTCTGGCCTGTTGTATTTTTGTACTCAATACATACACCATGGAATTCTTAGAGACAAGTATTTGCCTGTTGAGTTCTGAAAATGTACCTTTTTTTTTTTTTTAAAGAATCCTCACATAAGATAAAAATTCAATTAGGAAATTTAACAGTCCCTTTTTGTCCTGCTTTCTGCTGGGGTGTGGAATGTGCAGGTTCTTCCAGGCAGCTGCATTTGCTGGCTGTGTCCTGCTGAACTTCCTGGAGAGGGTCAGCCCAGTGAAGCACAGCTCTCCACATGCATCATCCCTGTCCTCACCCTCCCAGGACTCGATATTTGCCTTGGACTCTGCGTTGTCCTCACGAGATGCTCCGATGTGGGAAGCTCAGGGGAAAGAGAGAAGCCTCAGGCCTGTTTCAGGACTGGTGTTTTAAGCACAGTAAGATAGTTTCAATAGCCCAAAATAGGCACCCATTTTGCAACATGATAGTCCCAGCTGAAAAGTCGATGGAGCAGAAGGGAATGGTTTTCCCTTCACGCCACCATTTGTAGGATGAGGAAGAAATCTGGCACAGCTGGAGTTTGTTCAGGAGTCAAAAGGTCCCACATTTTGATAGCCATTTGTGAGATACCTCATACACTTCATCATCAGCAGCTGTATTCAGTTTGTTCTGTTCACATTCAGAACCTCAGCTCTGATTAATTGTAACTGAAGGTGTTCCAAGCCTGTTTTTAGAAGCTGTTGCAGAGGGGCTCCCTGTGCCCTGGGTTTGATCCACTTTGTCAGGAGCACCATTCTTTCAGGAAGTCTTGGCTGACTACAGGGGCAACTGAATATTTATGGTTATTTTGTATATTTTTAAACTTGGGAGCACAGCCTACGGAGGTTTTTTGACTGGCAGCCACTAGAGAGCACTCCGGGATTGTATGTTTTCCAAAGTAGGGTGTGGTGAACTATAGTGTGAAGTTAAATATGAAAGGCTTTTTTTCCCATTTCTAAAGAATCCTAGTGTGTTTTATACAAAATAGAATATATTAAACAAGATTGTAGCACCTCTGCCATTTCATTTTATACAATTGTTATTCTTGGTGACTTCTTTCATCAACACTTAATTCTTGCTCAGGAGAGTTTCCCTGGGATCTGTAGCCAGGAAAAGTCCCTTGTAGTAATTAATGTATGGGCTGTTTTTACTGTAAGACTAAATGCTGATGCTTTTCTGCATTCTGTACAGATGTCCTGGGAGGAATCTCGTTCTGCTTTAACTCAGTCCTCAGAAAATCTTTTCCCTCAAATCATTATGATTCAGCAAATGATGAAAGGAGTGGATCTATGTAAAATACATCAGCAAACTCTGAGAAATGCTGATTTAAAGGCAAAATGCCGCATGAATGAATGTGTGTTAGTTTTCTTAGTTGATGTTTCCTTATGTGACTGACACTGTATTTTTCTAGATCTCGCATGGCCCATCTTCCACATTCCCCCAGAAAAGAAAATTGCATTATTTTCTTTTGCAGTACCTGTACCTTGAAGTAGGGGTTTTTTTCCTCTCTTTTCATACATCCTTCTGAAATCAGCTGTCAGAAACCTTGGTCTGTTTGTGCTTAGCCCTTTTAAAGATCCTGTGTGCTTTTGAGGAGGACTTTCTCAGCGACATCATCGGTATCTTCCAGCTTATTGTACGAGCAGAAGATGGAAAGGCTGTAGCTTAAAACTTGGCAGTGATTGCAGAAGAAAATACATCCTCAGAAGATAATGAGCAGCCCAGAAGTCCAGAGTTTTCCTCCTCTGCCATTCTATTTACAGGGAGTGATTAGTGCAGCTGTGGTCAGCGAAGGGATTGTCTCACAGTGGTGTTTCCTTACTTAATAAATTGGTGCTGAGAGGCAGAGCCACTTGTTGCACTGCAGTGAAATGTTACTGTCAGCACTGAGTCAGAGCAGCTGGAGGGGAGTGAACTGGATTCTGAGATTAAATGTTGGGGCCAGCTGTGTAAATGGGATATGTGGGGATGTGACAGACCCTGCTCATGACAATGGTATCATTGCCATCATATTAGAGCTTAAATAGACCAGACTAAAAAAACCCTACCCCGAGTTGCAGATCCCAAAATTAGTTCACCAGTCTGTTTATGTCAGTGTTAAACTTGGAATCTTAACCAGGATTGCTTCTATGACAAAAAATAACTCACAATTTGGCCACATGGAAACTGTTACTGGCTTTAAGTCAAGGGATGAAATGTAAAAATGTACATTTCTAGTGGAATGTACTAAAAAAAGTAGAAACTTTTCCAGAATATCTGGAGTTTTCTAGGAGTTTTTCTGGACTGTCTGCATCAAGAGCCTTCCTGGGAACACCTAGATTGAGACCTATGCTATGATTTACTCTACTGTGAAATTCTCAAAGAATTTCCTAGCACTTTCTTGGAATCAATTGATATAGATCTTTTTTAGGAATTTCCCTGGCCTCTGCAGGTATTCCTGAATGTATAATCTTTCCAGGGATTCCTGGACTGAGATATTTTCTAGATTTTCTCACTTTTTATGGCGATTCCTGCATCTAGATCCTGAGGTACTTCTTGTGCTGTTCTAGTAATTTCCCTTCCTAGGAATTTTCCCAGGTTTTCTAGGACATCTTGGATCTAGGCTCTTTCCAGGAATTGCCTTCAAAAGTCCTTACAGGAGCTGCATAGTTCCTCACATCCCACATGCCCTGATTTTGCTCCAAGGTCTAGAAATAGTTGTTACCATATTTTTCTGTCAGGATAACCCTCTGTCATATGCAGAGTAGCTGTAGGCATTCAATAAAAAAAAAGTAAAAGTGCTTGAATTCCAGTTTCAAAACTAATTACCACAAAAGGGATGTTTTTCTCTCTCCTAAGATTCACCACAGTATCCATTCCTTCCAGGAGTGATGATAGAACAGCTTGTGAGGGCTGTATTCCTTCCTTTCTCTGACTCCTGCGTCCCTCTCCCAAAGCTGCTTCCCCACCGCTTCTTCAGAGCGGCATTTTTACCAGAACTTTGAAAGAATTGTAATTTAAACCTGCATCCTGCCAGAAATAGTCCCCCTTCCTGCAGTGCAGTCCCATCAGGCAGTCCCTGGGCAGTGACTTTAGGATCTTGAGAGTCTGTCCCTCTTCTGCCAGCAAGAGAAGTTTGTGCCTCTGAGCAAAGCACATATTTCAAGTTACCTGACAGGAAGAAGAATATATAACAGGGAGGTGTTAATGCATAACAACACAGCATGTAATACATCCCTTGAGGTCAAGTCTCAGCAGTAGGAAGGTATCAGCATGCCAAATTTACAGACTAGAGAAATGACTCACATTGACCTTATTAGTTAATAAAGGAACTCCTCATAGGTAATCCATGCAAAGGCAAGTTATAAAATGTTTACTCTTCTCCTTCTGCCAAACACTTGGAGCCAAAATGTTAATTGAACTTGAAAAAAAATGCTTATATTTATGCCTTTAGGGCATTGGAGTTTTAAACTGGTGCATGGCTGTTGTCCTCTATCCCCAGTTAACTTTTGTGGCCTAAGTGAGAGTCAGTCCAGTCTGCCCAGGATGGGCTGTTGCAGAGGGGATCATATTTTCCTGAGCAGGAGAACAATGCTCAGGACACAGGAACAGTGTGGTGGTGTCTGATCAATGCAATGTGTCAGAGCTACCTGAAAAGTTTTCATCTTTGTGGCTTTCTTTTATCACAAAAAAAGATGAAATTGGTATATATGTGCATACTTTTGCACAGGTCTCTTACCAAGCAAGGTGTGATCTACAGATACATGTGTTCTGCGCCAGGAGGTGCTGGTCCCTTATGATTCCAGCAAGAAAGGCACTAAGCTTTTCTAAAGTATCCTTAAAATGGTATTTATTACAGTTAACACTAAAAGAAAAGAGCAGTATAGATAATCTTATGTCCAAAATGAGACCTGAATCAGGGTTTGAACCTACGTGGACCATAATGGTCAAGGCTCCCACATCCACACTATTGGTGTTTGAGAAATGTCACAGCACTTAAATGTTTCATGTACCTGATGGGATGAGTTCTGTTGGCTTTTAGCTTAACATTGACTAAATGTAATTTTTACTGACAGTGAAATTGTCAGTGGATGATCATCAGCTGAGCTAATGTACCTTTTCTCTGCCCATAACAGATCAAAGCCTGACTTAGGCCACCTTCCAGTCCTTGAAGGAAAAAAATGATACATTTGGGACACTGCTGGATGGAGCAATGGCACCACCTGGCTTTGGGCCTCTGGTATACCAGTCAAATAACAGCTTGCTGAACTTTAGCACCAGCTGGTCGTGTTCGACACACTTCCCAAAGCCACTGTTCTCAGTTTCAGGAAGAAGTTTCCTGACATCGAGATGTGTCATGCTGCAGAAATGCAAGTAAAACAACCTGCATTCATCACTGCAGAGGGTTAAAATGGAACTGCAAGACAGAATGCTACAAAAATACTCAAAGGAAGAACTAGATAATTAAATGATCGGCAGCTTGAGTATATAATGGATTCGGTAACAAAGTTAGAAGGTTGTAGCTTCTCCATTCCCTTCCTTCCTTCCTTTTCACGTCACTTTGTTTTACACCACTTTAGGAAAACCAGCCAAAGCACCCATTGCTGTACCATCACTGAAACAAAGCAGGTGTGGAACCATTTGTTATTTTATCACTCTTGGAATAGAACTGTATTTTTGGAAATGATAGCAGAGAGAACAGTCTATGTGAGCCAGCTGTTAAAGCTTCACACTGCTGTGAGTTGAGTTTATGCCTTGAGCATCTTTCAATCATAGTGTTGTCTTGAACTTACCTTGCTGCCCACTCTTCTTGGTTAATTCTGATAATAAAAATACACATTGGAAGCCCCTGTAGGATGAGAAGTAACCATTGAGGCGCTGGAGGAATGAGGGAGTCAGCTGCCTGTGTGAAATACCCTTTGGAAACTACAAAATGCCTCTTTCATAATTGTTGCACAACATTAGTAGCCAAAAAGCAGCATTTGAGAAGAGCTTGAACTGCAAAACCAGCATGACAAGTTGGAGAAACCACATTTTTGTGCCTCCCAGTGTAATGGTACATTGAATGGGTGTTATGTCAAGAGATTTACTGCAATCAGAAACACGAAGAATTTAAAATTAAGAACTAAATGACACTGGCTCTGTAATGCTTGTAAATGACGTTACTCAGGCCGACTGGCTTTCATCAGAACTGCACTTCATTTGCTCAAATTGCCAACACATTTCTTTTCACAGCTTCTTTCAAGCCAGCTCTAATTATAACTTTAAAATAGCATCTTTACTGGCTAAAAAACCCTCAAATCTTCAGACAAGACATGTGAAAGCAATCTATTTCTCTTAGCTCAGATACTTTATTTAATTTTTTTATATTTCTTTTTCCCCAAGAAAAGCACATGTTTGCTGAAGTAGATGTTTCAAACAGGTGCTTCATCTGACTGAATTTTTGGCAACTTCTTTGGCTAGATTAAGATTTAGAAGTTATAGTACATAAAAAAATAGTTCTTTTTTTTTTTTAATTCCCATTTTATCATTTAGTGTTTTCTCTTTTACTTGCTGCAAGCAGGCAGTATCTAGCAGCAAACTGGAAATTAAGATTCTAGAACTCTCATTCTTGCTTTACATGAGCTGTTTGGACATGTCCTGAACTAAACAAATAAAACTAAAAGGCCAAGCAAAATCTATCTGCCCATATATTATAAAGGAGGGAAATATTAAAATTTAATAGGTGTCTTTTTGATGTGGATTTTTTAACCAAACACTAATGGTGCTGGGAATTTCAGATTGCAATTAACTGCTGCTGATCACTCCAGCTGTTTTACTCAGCTCTGTAGTATCTGCTATAACATCACTTTGCTTGCAAGTGTTGAACTTTTCATCTTCAAAGCTAACGCAGATGATTTCCATAATTTTCCATTTGTGAAAATACTCTTTGGGATGGCTCTTTTCTAATGGCTACATTTACATCTGCCCAGTACCTGGAAGTGGGGGGTTTGCTGCGAGTTGCACTTCTTTTTACTCTGAGGCATGAGGTGGTTGTGAACACCAAAGCAATAAAAACTCTGCTCAGAATGTTGTGGCTCAGTCATTTCATATCTGAAACTGTATCAGTTACCTGAAAACCACCTATTAGTGTCTTCTGGCTGTAACTGAAGAGAGAATTTTTGATCTGTTCTCATCATCTGCCTGCATTTTACTACTTCATGTTCTTTCAAAGTGCACCTGAGAGCTGCAGAATGTTATTCTTGTAGGCCTGTGGTGGCCTGGAGCCAGTGATTAAAGAGTATTTCTGTCTTTGAATTCATGACATTGAGTACAATGTTTAGTCAGAAATGAGAAGAGGTTACACAAAGTTAACAACTGAATGTAGTTACTGCTCCAGATTTGGTTTGGTTACAGTTTTGAGCCTGTGGACTGTGAGGTGTTTGTACCTGGCAAGGTTTTTCACCACATTTACTCAGCGGGGAAGGAATCAAAGAGCACTGTCCAGGAAGGGTTTAAAAAGCTCTTGTGCTTAGTGGACTGACCTGAAGCTGTCAGAGGATATGATGGTGTCTGTAAAAACACAAGGGACACATAAAAAAGAAGGGTTATAATGACACTGAGAAAGCAAGTTTAAATACAAACCTGAGCAGACACTTTATTTCTCTTTTAATACCAGTATATGATGTGTTTGCTGCAGTGAAAGGTGAAAACTTTATGACCAGGTCTTTTCTGGTCCTCTCTGGAGCAAGACATAAAAAGTGGAGGTTTAAACAGCTTGTGGAAAAAAAATCCAAAGAAACAGGTAGCTGTGACCTCAGGATTGAGTTTTTATTCCTAGTATGGTAGCCAGGGCCTAATTTCTGCAGCAGAAGTTTTTGCCTTGTGAGGCAAAGGATACTGAAGTGGGCACTTTCCTCATGACCTAAGACAACTTACCATGACTTTGGGCCAAAACCTCTATAGTACTGAGCTGTGTGGTAAGTGCTAGTTTAGACACTTGGCCTTTTTTAAGAGTTGATGATGAAGCAATTTCATTTAAACCTACTTTTCAAGAAGCTAAATTGTTTACTTTAGTACTCTTAATCCTCCTTTTCCATTTGTTCTTTTCTCCATCCAGCTGTTGAAGCTATTGGAAAAGAGATCAAACACCTCAAGAGCAGAATTTTTTATATCATTTATGTTATTTCCTTTTTATAAGATTCCTACTTTAAAATCTTTTTTTTTTTTGGGGGGGGGGCAGTAATAAAATAATAGAGGTGGGAATCATCTGCTGGCAACTGAACTAAATACTCGCAAAATTTTCTGTTCATCACAAATGTACAGTAAGGCAGTTTATACATTAACTACACATCTGTGCTGCTGGTCTGTCACGTAAAAGTATCTTTGGAATTTCAGTTTGTAAGTTTATATGTAAAATATAATTTTTTTAATTATACATTAATTAGGAATTTCAATTAAGGCTAATCAGGCAACTTCTAAAAATAATTCTTTCTGATTGCATTAAGATTTATGTCACAAAAATGTTCAGTCAGATGAGTATGAACTATATTGACTAAGGCTAAAGTGATGGAAATTGTACAGCCTCTTGGCAACTTTTTATTGTGCATAAAATTAGAGATACATCTGTAAACAAAGCTTTAAAAACACTCCCAGATAATGCCATAGGAAATGGTCTCCAGTGTGATGATGAGGATTCTTGAAATGTCCTGAATAGAGTATTAAAATTTCTTAAAGGCAAATGAAAACTAACTGGTGTTAGTTACATTATTTTCTGGGAAAGATGTTAAAAAAGAAATTGTCAGGTGATACTGATGTACTCTGTATAATGCTTTTAAAACTGTAATATTTGGCTCAGTATTGTGAGAATCATTCAACAGGGCACAGGACAAAGGGGTAGATATCATAGAATCACAGAATGCTTTGGGTTGGAAGTGACCATCCAGTTCCACCCCCTGCCATGGGCAGGGACACCTCCCACTAGCCCAGGTTGCTCCAATCGTTGTCCAACCTGGCCTTGGACACTTCCAGGGTTGAGGCAGCCACAACTTCTCTGGGCAACCTGTGCCACCCTCATGGGGAAGAATTCTTTCCCAATATCCCATCTAACTCTGCCCTCTGGCAGGGGGAAGCCTTTTCCCTTTGTCCTGTCACTCCAGGCTCTTGTCCCAAGTCCCTCTCCAGTTTTCTTGGAGTCCCTTTAGGCACTGGAAAGCTCCTTTAAGGTCTCCCCAGAGCCCTTTTTCCTCTGGGCTGAACAGCCCCAGATCCCTCAGCCTGTCTCCACAGTGGCTGCCCTGTCCTGTCCTGGCTCTGTCACTGAGCTGGGACAAGTCTCTTTGATCAGGGACACACAAACAAGTCACTTCAGGGAAAACTGTTGCGTGGACTTGAAACACTTCAGCTTCCCAGCGGCGCTGCCAAACAGACATTCTTACCCCAGGACAAGGAGATAATCCACCTCACATTCACCTCCTGAGGTAAGACAAGAATTCGCCCCTTTTTGAAATAGCTACTTGTTAGGATAAGGATGTGCATGTATCTATTTCTCGTGGAATAACTGGAGCTCTTCAAGATAATACCCTTGCTTGCCCTGCAGAAACGTCTTTGTGTGTTCCAATCCTCTGAATCATTTTTGTAGGCATAAAGACAAAATAATGTTTTAAATAGTTCTGTTGAGTAGTGGTAGAAAATCTCCAGATAACAGTGGAAGAGGTGTAATAATCCCTTTTTTACATATAAGATATAAATGATCTGACGAAGGATTAGGAATCAGAACAGCACGCTAGGCTGGCTTGCTTCTAGTCTTGATTTGTTATAATTAAAGCTGTGGGAATAACATTTTAGTCCTGATTCCTCAGTTGAATGGGAAAATCAGAAATCAAAAGTAGATATTGTTTCCAGTTTACTTAAATTAAAGGCCCTTATATTTTTTCCATAAATTGCTGTGCAATTTAACTTCTGAAGGTAATTTTTCTAGAAAAATAGTTTCAGTATCACTTTAAAAAATATTTTTTTCCCTTACATGATTTCCTCAAATGAATGCAGATTCTTCAATAATTCAGTGAACCTAACTTTATTTATTTCATTCTGTCCTATTTCAGAAGGTGAAGATTAGTCCTTTTGGCTGAAACTTGGTGTTGAGTTGATGTAGTAGTGTCATGGAACTGCACCTTCAGTTTCTCCATTTGAGAGAAAAAAATGCATTATTGAAAATCTGCGATTCCTTTTATGAAGCTTATGTGTAGACTGAATGCTTTTTGCTCATTCTAACCCAAGCACAGACTCTATTTAAGGGTAAGAAATTACAGCTATAACTATGACCTAAGCAGTTGGGGTTCACCTCTTTGAGTGTCTTCATTGATATTTGTTTTATTCATGTTTTCAAGAGCCTTTGTTGGGTTGGTGCTGCCATTTGGGTGAATTCCCGGAGAAAATGTTAATGGAAGATCCCAGAAGTCACACCTTTTATATCAAGGGGAAAGGATGCCTGGAATCCATTGCTCCTCAGTGCCCCTGGCCTTGAGCCTGGCAGGTCTGAGGGTCAGGAAGAGCAGGACCATTCCCATGTCTTCTCCATGGAAAGGAGCAGGTCTTTTGAGCATGAATTCCATGCCTGGCACTTTCAAAATTTGCTGCTACATTAAAATAACCTTCTGCACTGAGTACACATTATACAGGTATGTAAATGAAGATAAAATGGAAAAGTAACCCGGTAATGTTTGGATACCACAGAAATTTATGGGCTGCAGAGTCTCACCAGAAGCATGTTATCTTTTCCTCTGGGCAAAATAATGTGTTTAAGCTTCTAGTTAATAATTTTTAATCCCTCCAGTCTATACAGCAAGGGAGGAGAACATGTTTGCAGCAGGATAGAGCTGTTAACCGGCTCAGATTTCATGTTACACCTGACCACTGATTGCTTGGCAAAAGGAGCACGTGTAACATGTCTTAGCCTGCTGGGTCTGTACAACTTTCTCCCTCTTCCCTGCCTTTTCCAGGGAGAAGAAGGTTATGTTGGTGAGGAGACCAGTGGAAGAGCCTGGTCTGTTTTCTGAACTGATCTTAACTGGGGTCTTTTTCCTCAAAAGGGAGAAGTCACTGAGCAGAAAATCAGTCAGTGGAAACTTCTGAGACATTTCTAAAAGCGTAAATCTTCCTTGATTGCCTGGCTTGATTTTAAAGACATGTAAATTTTCAGCTTATCCAGGCATCTTACAGAAAACCCAGTTCCTGAAGTTTCTTTTTCCTCCCGGTGTTTTCATCCACAATGTACATTTAATATTATCCTTCAAGAGCGTTGTGGAAAAACTGTGGTTTTTGTTGTTTGTGCTCATTTTGGTGGAGGAACAAAGAATCCAATTTCACCTGTGCAGGCACAAGTGAATTTTGCAATCCAAAGCCCGAGGGCACCGCTAATTACCGCTGGAGGGTGGGGCTGGCTGGGCCAGCGGCACTACATTGGTCTGCTGAAAGATAATGAGCGGGAATAGGGGGTTGCTTCTCTTTCTTTCTCCCTCCCATCCCCAGTCGCTGCCTCCCATACACTCAGACCCCCTCTTCAGTGACCAAAGGTGCCCTCCAGCTCTCCAGGAATCTGGTGCAATGAAGTGGGGCACAGTCCCTTCCCAGGCCAGTTTTGGTGTCAGCAACGTGCTTTTTTAGCAGATACCACTGACAGCCATTCCTGGCAGGAGAGTTGTACCTGCACTGTACATGATGAGGAGCTGGCAAACCCAGGGCAGGAAAACAAGCTGTCAGGGAGAGGTTTTGCTGGAGCCTGCCATGGTAAGGCTGCTTCTAATTCTCAAGGCAGGGAGGGGGAGAACAAGCTGTTCCTTTATAATACAGTTTTACAGCAGTGATTCCACACCAAGCTGGAAATTTTTTCACAGTATTAAGGGTTTGGGATGATCCTTGTGAAAACAGAAGTATGAGTGCCATCATTTCATCTAAATGCTTCACCAAAAGCTAAAAGATCTGAAATCTTAAATTTAAGGCAAAGTTGGGATTATTTGTCACTGGGATTTTAAATGAGGATTCACACCACTGCTTTTTAACTCCACCGTGAATGTGCCCAGCTGCATTTCATCCTGTGATTTGTGATCTTCCTTGATCCAAGTGGCACCTGGATCCAGCAATTAAGTCTTCATTCCATGCCCCTGGGCACATGATACATGTGTGAGGAAAAGAGAGGAGGAGGAGGAAATAAAAAGAGTGTCCTGCAAAGAGAGCTTGAAAATATGGTGAAAAGGAACTCTGGAAAGATCTGATGAAAAGCCTAAGACAAATATCTGCCTGTGAGAGTGTGGTGGCTCTGCTGACAGGAGGGCCTGGGTAGAGCAGGGCTTTTCCTGGGATGGCCTGGAGCTTGCCATCAGATATTCCCTTACAGCTCAGCTTCAGGGGGAGTTGATGTGGGGGCCAACTCAACTGCACACAGAGCTTGGAAAAGACTTTGAGGTATAATAATTTTTTTAATACCTTTTCACTTTGCTGTGGTTGGTGTTTTTGCTCTTGTCTTAAGATTATGTGCATGATTAAGCATCTAAATGCTTGTTGCCTTTGTGGTTTTTTTTGTTCCATTTGAAGTTTATTTTATTTGTTTGGTTTGGTTTCCCTTTGTGCCAAGTGAAAATTAATACTTATATGCTTGTAAATAACTCAGTTAAGATTTAAAACCAAAGAATGGAAGGGTTTTGTATCCGTGTCCAGCTCCTTTAGGAAACCATGCTTTATATTATGAATTCCCAGTGCTTTCTTGTAATTTGGAAGTTCAATACAGTAAAGTTGACTGCCCAGATATCATGAAGCACAGTCTGGCAGAATCAGTCACTTCCAGTTACTGTTAAAAGGTGTATCTTTGCAGAAGAAACTTGTAATTGCTGTTAAATTGAAATGAAAAAGATGGGATGAACCATGTAGTTTGTTTTTTTGTTTTAATCCAGCCTTATTATATTTGTTCCTGTCTACATTTTCAAGTCTTCATTGCTGTGACTGAAAGAGTAACAGGAGCAGAAATTATGCCTAAATTGGATTGTCTTTCTAGGGCAACGAATAATTAAATCTCCTGGAGCCTGTGCTGTTTATAGGCAGTGGAAGTAATTGTTAGGTTTGAAGGAAATACGCTAATTTTGAAAATGTTTGCAAATGTTTCAGACATAATGGAGATAAAAGCCAGCAAGAGGTTATTGCTCTAGAAAACATAACCCTGGCATTTCATTTAGCTCCACAAACTGTTCAGATGATTGTCTGGGGCAGGCTTCTGTTCATCACTTTTAATTTGATTTCACTGTAACAGAAAACTGGCATTTTAGATGGTTTTGCAAATTGCTATTGGCAAGGTTATGAACTTGGTTACCACCCTTGTCTTAAATGGGAATTTTTTAGAAGAGATGTTTATCAGTGTTCTTCCTTCCCTTGGTGTCCAGAAATATTTGATATGTGGAATTTTTCCTTCTCTGTATTTTTCCCTAAGTCATATCTTCTGGCTTGTTCCATGAGCTTTCTTTACTCAACTGGTGGTCTGACTGTTCACAGTTCTCGTCTGTCTGTATCTGTTCTTCTCAAAACAATAAAATTCTCACTATGAAAAAGTTTCTATTTGAAGTGGGATGGCAGCATTCCTCTTCAGTGTCTGTTCTCTATGTTCCAACATGGCTTGCCTCTGGCTGGAGTTCTTGCATGTCCCCAAGGGTATTACTAATCCACTTTGGAAAAGAACAGAAAATCTGTTTTACCACCATTTTAAGTCTTTTAAACTGATCTTGATCCAAGTGAGTCCAGTCCTTCCAAATTTAAATTCGTGTCTTCAAAGAAAATATTTTTGTTTTCCGCTCTGATAGGAAAAAACTACAAATAAAAATCCCTATCAAGATTAACAGTGATGTTCTTAATTAGTCTTGAATGAAATAAGATTTTTTTTTTTTTCTTGCATAGTACTGGAATTAGTAGCAGGATTATTTTTTCCCCATTTGGAGAAGAGAGATAAGTCAGTAACATTTTGTCTAGGACTTTAAATTTAGCAAAATTACAGTAAGTACTAAAGAATCGGTCCAAGTGGGTTATTTAACCTTGGTCTGGTTACCCAACCCTTTTGTCATTTATTATCCAGTTATGTACTTGCACTGTTATTCTACTTCCTTCCAGCCCAGTCTAAGCCAACTTCATTGCATCTTTTTTCAAAGCACAACATTTTTTTGTATGTGTTCCAGCGTGACTAAAATTTTTTGCTTTTTTTCCTGTTTGGTTGAGGAACATTCTTCTTTTTTTTTTTTTTTTTAATTTCTTTTTCCATTTCTTTTTGAAGAAAAGCCTTGTAGATTGAATCTTAACCCTGAAGGAAAATATTCCAGATCCATGCTCCCAACTATACCTGTCACCGGTTCTGCTTTATCTTAGAAATAAATGCCTTGGAGGATGAAAATGCATAATTCTTGAATTGTGAAAGTACAATGATTTGTATTGGCTAATGATCCATGCCCCAGTGTGTGGTGGGAATCTGCTCTTTCAGTCTTGAGGGCAATTGCTGCATGTTCTTTTATTTAAATGCACATATATATGAGTGCACTGACAAGTATTTGTTTCATAATATCTGTACTTAAGTTTTTCAAAAGAATGTTCCCTTCTCACCTTTAGGTAGAGATAGAGATCTCTTTATTTACAGAACCTTCTATTGATTGGTGTTAATTACTTTTTGAAATTATTCCCATGCATCCCTGAGGTCTAGATTTTTGCAAGGACTAGTCCAGCAGACCCTGTGCTTTCTTATTCCTCCCTTGCATGCACAAGTTCTTAGATGTTCTTCCCTCTAGTCTGTATAGAGAATAAAATAGGTAAAGATTCCCATGAGCTGATATGAGGCTGGATTTCTTCTGCATGAATGAGGAGGTCGAGCCTGAGCTGCTGAAATGCTGGCCCTGCTGGAGTCACTGGAGTTCACCAGGATTCCACCAAGGCAGGGGTTTCTCTGTGTCTGAAGGGAACACTTGGAATGTTACAGCCCCGTACATGTTCTGCAGTGTTCACTCTTTGTAGCCGAGTCTGGACACGTTGGCTGTCCCTAATTAAAGTAATCTAGGAAATTTAAGCAGCTGAGCTTAAAAGTTAGCCTTGAGTGTGGATGTTTTACACAGATAATAAATCTCTTGTAATAGTTATTTAGACACTAACCAAGAGTGATGGTGTCTGAAATTGTTTGAACAACATATCCTCTTAAGACCACAGAATTTCTTTTTTTCCTTTTTCTTTTTATTTTTAAATTTTTTTTCCCCAAGTGGAAACTATTGCACATACTCTTCCATCAAGCAAACCTCTATCCCTTATCACTTCTGCATCTCTCTTCAGGGAAGGGACCTAAGATGGCAATCATTCTGCAGAATGGTCAGCACGTAGGGTAAAGAAAAGTAACTCTTGCCTATATAAGAGAGAAAAATTACTTTTCTCTTTGTGAGACAATAGTAATAGTTCTGTCCTTTTGCCCTGAGTGGCAGAAGGTGACAGTGAAAGTGGAGTATTGTTCTAGTAATAATGGAACTTCTTTTCAGCCCAAGAGGTAAAGAGGGCTATGTGTAACACATATATTTTTTTTTCAGAAGAAACAGAATCTTTTAGACAAACCTTTGTTTTTTCTTATCTTTATTACCATATGTGTTTCAGGGAAAGACTAGGAGAAATTCTGATGTATAGCTGTAGTCCAAATTGTATTTGATTTCTGGATTAAATCTCTAATTTACCATATAAAAAATATTAAGGATTTGAGTTCCACAGGAAAGAAAAATGCTGTGGTTTTCAGATCAGAGCATTCACTAGGTGACAAAAAGGCACTCGAAAAACACAATGGAAATTTCATATTTAGAAAGTGCTTTGCCATGTTGGTGATGAACCTTCTGGTGTCAGTCCCTTGTTCCTTCAGTGACCATCCAAGAAGAGTTGCTTGATGCCTGTTGACAAGTTTTACTCGTGTAACCTTTGTATTTTTACATTGAATTCCTCACAGGCTATTTTAATGTTATTTAACTTATCCTAATTATTCTCTTTTGGTGGTGATAGGAACCTTTAGTCTCTTCTCTGTAATACTGAGACAAGTACACAGCCAGCAGATAGTGATAACAGAGAAAATAATCTAAAATCTTTGGTTTAAAAAAAAAAAAAGGCAGTAAGAGCATTATTTTTTCACTCCTGAATGTGGTATATTCTACAATACAGAAAGCAATTAATATTTCATAACAGTGTGAAATTGTATCATGCAGGTGTCATCAAATGCAATAATTAAACCTCAGCAGAGTGGTTCAAACATGCTGTTACTGGTGTGACTAGTTAGTGCTGAGAGAGCTGGGGGGAGAGGCTGCCTGGGGAGCCCGAAGGCAACTGGGGTTAAAAGACCAATGTCAGCAGCATCTTAACTAGCTGGGGAAAGGCTTTGTGCCCAACATGCTGCTTCTTGTGCTTTAATAACCACTCATCACCTGAGACTTGACAGCCAAGTGTGTGTAAAGGTGATTAAAAATATGAACTCTGAATAACGTGCTTCAGCCACAATTTGGGAGGCTTCTCCTCATGTTTGAAGAGACTGTTTGTACAGTAGTAGCCAGATTATGTGAGTTCCAGGGGAACAGTATGGACCCCTTGTGCAAGAACCTTGGGTTTGTAAGAAATAGTTTGACTTTCATTCTGCTCTGGTTGGGAGTATCCAAGAATAGTTATTCTAGAAAGTCAGACAACCAATTCAAAAGATTAAAAACCCAAATAAGACAAAACTCAGCTGTATCAGAATCGGTCTTATCTTAAAATCAGTGGCAACATTTGTGTATGAAGAGAGTATGTGTGATTGCTGGGCTGTGATTGTGGACTTTGGATACAGGAGACAGGCAAAGATAATATTGGAACACTTAAGATTCAAATGGTACTGGATATCAGGGACTCACCTTAAGAATTGCTCAACCATCAGCCCTAGACATGAAGGACTGACCTCTACTCTCTAAAGACTTACTTGATTTTAATTTCATTGTATACAGTCTTCCAGGATGAACCTTTAAATCAAGTCTTAGTAATTTGGCTAGAGAGTGGGAAAATCAAAGAAACACCCTCAAAACAAAAAAAAAAATCTCCAAATGAAGTGGCTGCTGGGTAGAGGATGGTAAACCAAAAAAAAGATTGCTTCTAAATTGGCAAGGGAATTTATATGTTATGCCAGATACTTGTATCTGCTCTGGTGAGAAGAGTTATGATTAGGAGAATGGAAGATGAGAGCCTTAGGACAGACTGGAATATGGAGAGCAAGGCAGCTGGGAATTTTGGAGGATTTCTGTTCCAGGTGGAAGGTGTTGTCTCTAAAAGGCAAGTGAAGACTCACAGGTGAGGGAGGTAGCAAACATTTGGGAGAGCATTGCAGAATTAGAGAGGAGCTTCAAGGGGGCCACTGGGAAGTTCCTCCGAGCCTCTGCAGAATTGCTGTTCCCTTGTGTGACAAAATGCCATTACCTGTTTTGTGACACCAGGAGAAAATCCTTCCTGCATGTAAGTAACGACTGGATTTAGATCTGTAATGTGTGAATGCATCTGTGTTGTTTCTTTGGGAAATACCTGGGCCAGTTGAGCTCTCACTGGAGATCCAGCTCAGGGAGAGCTGATGTGAAACTGCAGAAATATTTGCGGTGGAACAGCTGGAATCAAAGCTACTTGTGATACAGCACCATTTGGATTATGATATTTTAAGTAGGTAGCTTGGAGATGTTTAAATCAAATATTTGGATTTTATTTGAAAAATAAATGGCTTGGTAAAGCAAAAATTGTACTAATTTCAGTACACTTTCACTAATGATCAGTGGTGTATCTGTCAGAAACTTGATTGTCAGGGTGCTAAAAATCACAGATTTTCAGCATTTGTGACTTCTTGGCCAGCATGCTGTAAATATTCCATAATCCTGTTTCTGAAATGGAAATGAAGGAGCCAATAACCCACATGAAGTGAAGGCCCACGGGACCTGCTGGTTCCCTGCCATGCAGTTCAAGGGCTGATAAAGGTGCTAGGCCTGGCACCTCTAGGATGAAGTGGGGATGTTGGGATTTTGTGCTCCCTGATAACACTTGCCCTACCTTTAAGAGGACTTTATGGAAAGTCCTTATCTCTGCTGGAGCAGCTGAGGGTGTTGTCAGAATTGGGACCAGCACATGCAGTTCCTTGGAGTCAGAACCATTGGATGGCTAGTTTTATTTTGGAAATACAGGCACCATTTAAAATACTTGGATTTTTTTTTTTTTTTAAGCTGGATTTCTCAGCTGGGTTTTTTTATTTGAATGTGTGTTGAAGAAAGAAGATGCTGCTGGTGTAGATTTTTTTTTTTCTTAATAGAATTTACAAATTTACTCAGCATTCCTGGCGACTAAGATAGTATTGTGCTTCTAAAGCTAATGGGATTTCCTCAAGGTACCACCCAACCAATGCCACCTTCTAGTGCTTCTTATTCTCAAGACAAAATAAGACAAAGTATAGATATTCTGGCACAAGTGCAAAAATATTGCTAACCAGATCCCAGCAGAACTTGCTTTATGTTATGGCAGCAACCTGGTGCACGACTTGCTGTGATTACTGAAGCTTCACAAGAACAGTGTGTGCTCTTACCTGTTTTATTAATTATGATGTTTTCCAGCTGCTGCTTTTGACTTGTTTAAAATCTCTGCTCAATCATCTGCAACACTGCTCCTTTTTGTAAAGTAACAAAACCCCGTGAGCTGTTCTTTGGACCAGATTTAGCTGTGTTACATGTGTAGCTGACAGGCCAAGACCTCAGCCTGGGATACATCAATAAACATCTTTTCCTTGCATCACTTTCTCATAAATCCTGTCCTTGTGTAAGTACATGTTTCATTTGGGACAATTATCTTCAGAAGTAACATTGGTTTCACGAGATCTAAAGAAGCAAACAGACAGGTTTTTTGGGTTCAGGTCCCATAGAACTGAAATACAGGGGGGTCAACTTTAAATCCTGAAATTAAACAACTGTTTTCCATTTATGTTGTTGTATACAACTGAATCGTGGGTAGTTAATGACTTCTGGAAAAATCACAGTACAACAGTATTTTGGCTCTGCAAATGTAATTATGTAGGTGTAATGTGTTGTGGGGTTTTTTCCTCGTTCTCTCCATCAATGTTAGTCTGTGTTATACTTTGGGTTAGGCTGCTGGCTTTATATTTGGTTGGTTCCTGCTTTCTTTACTTAACAATAATATGTAATTCATATTTATGAAGGTTTCATGTGCTATGGCATCTTTCCACACTCCAAACTTCACTTGTGTTAAGGATAAAATATAATTGTGCAGTAAACTAATTGTGATTTGAGACAGAAATGCTGCTAGGAAAGAAGTGCCAACATCCACTGACCCATCCAATCTCTCTTCGGTCTTAAAACTGAGACAGGAGAAACCAAAGGCCAAGCTGTCCCCATGCCAGTTGCATTACAGGCTGACAAAATATTTAGAAAAAGTTGTTCCTAAGTAAATACACACGCTGGGAAATCAGATGAACGTTTGATGGATCTGATAATGAATACAAATGAAGGCCCCAAATTGCTGAAGGCAGCCAACCAACCCTTGGGCCAAACGAGCTGCAGCACGACTGGAGACACGGATTGCAATTGTCTGGTGGCTTTTCCTCAACCCCTCGAGCTGCTGGGGCCATTTGTTCATTACTTGTAAATCCAGCCTCGCTGTGTATTTTCTGCTGTTTTCACTCATGGCAAAGGAACTGTTCTTGATATTCCCTTAATATGGCTTTGCCTCTTAGAGCTCTTACACTTGTCCCTTAGCAATAGGTGAAGGTGGCAAATATCCTGTTTTCTCACATCTCCTTTGTGAGGTGATTTTTTTTTTTCCATATGCACAGAGAAATAAAGCAAAAAGCTTCAAAAAGGAAGTTTATCTGTGTTGAATCTTATTCAAGTGTTCTTGTTGCCATCAATATAAGAATTTCCAAGCTCATTTTCTCCACTAGCAAAATGCCATTCACTTTCCTGTGGGGGTACGAAGATGAATG
Organism: Lophotriccus pileatus; assembly: GCA_035583135.1. NCBI lineage: Eukaryota > Metazoa > Chordata > Aves > Passeriformes > Tyrannidae > Lophotriccus > Lophotriccus pileatus. The sequence continues at coordinate 10,517,372 of JAWWES010000051.1, forward strand.
ATAGAAGTGAATCAGAGGAGGTAGAGATGAGAAATAGGATTAAAAACAGTAAAGCAAGGGGCAGTATGTGGCTAGAATTATCTTGGGTTTGCTGCTGTGACCCAGTCATAAAATGTGAGTTGACTATTGCCCTCCCTCTAGAACTGAGGACGAAGATCAAAGAAGACCCCCTACAAGTACACAGGAAAGCCCAGAGGGCTTGCAGAGTATTGCCAAGGTGAATCCTCCAGGGAGTAATGAAGTTGGAATTGCTTTAGCCACAGTTGAAAGGTTAATGTTCTTGTGATTAATGATATGACAGCATATAAATTACTCTGCTCACTTCTCAGTGTTGGGTGTCTTATTGTCTAAATTGGCCAACCAGCACAATTTCTTTTTGTTTACTGACAAATATAAAACTGTCTGGATCTCTGTCAATGCTTAGGCCTGGCCTTGGTGTGTGTTTAAAGAAAAACAAAACAGCAAACACACAAAAAACCCAAACAAACAAAACCAACCCACAAATTACAGAACTGTGGAATGAAAAGCACGAAAATACTAATGTCTTACCTAATTTTGAAAGGGTAAAGTTTAATTTACTGGGGTACTCACAGGGTAATCTGTGTTAAAGGGAGAACAGTTAAAGGCAATAAACTTGCTTTGTAAAACTCAGGATTTATTTGCTAACGTTACATTCTGAGATCTGGAAGCTCTTATCTGTCATTTCTCTAGCAGATCACCAATTCTGTGTATTAGACCTCCTACCTGTAGAACTGATTTTCCTTGTTCTGATGGCACTTCCCCCCTTTGCAGCCCAAATCCCAACAGGGTGAACACAGCAGGGAATTGCTCCCAAACCAGCAGGACTAGCACAGGCCAGTGTCTTGTTGAGTTTTACTCCCTTCATTTCCACGCTGACTGCGTTATTGGCATTACACAGATCTCTGCCTCTCATTATCGAATGCTTTTCACTTCTTTGACCAAAACCCCCTCCTGTTTTCTTTGCTCACCCACAAAGTATCCCCAGTGTATCCACAAATCCCTCGGAGTTCCCAAAGCAGCAGGCTGGCAATAAGCAGTAGCTGCTCTGCTTCGTTCCAGTCTGACCTGCACCTACTGAAGTGTTCTCCTTCCCGCAAAGGCCACACCAATTTCTGGCACCTACGCTCATCAATTGGTTTCTGCAAATCTTTAGAAACAAATTTAAATAAAAAAAAATCTTTACCACCAATCTTTAAGTTGGCCAAAAAATCCAAGGTTGGTTGTGGATGGTATGTATGGACAGCAGGATTGAGTACGCTTTTTGAAGGTCAGCCTCAAGTTTATTTCATTCTTTTATATATAAACTTTACAACAGTGGCGGGCAATGAGTTCCCTTTAACAAAGAATGTTATCAGTGTTGTGGTGGTTTTGAGTTGCCTTCCCTGTGATCCTTCTTCAGCTCTGAGATTCCCTGCTATGTTCTCTACCAGTATGGATTTATTCCCTCCTTTACTCCCATAAAGGAATATCCCCAATTTATTTGGCCTGCCAGGAGGGTTGTGCAAACTGATGAGGCATCTGAGAGATGGCAGTGGCTTTGTCTGCTGTTCCTTGTTTCCATCTGGGAAGTAAGAAAGGAGTCCCAGGAATAAACTGATAGTAAAGTTTAGCATAAGTGACTCTCAAAGCATGGGACACTCAGCCGTGTTTATATATCGTGGAGAAAAGTTATCTGGAATAGTTTATCTGCCAAACTAAGCTAAAAGATTTCTTTTATAGGAGTTTTTGTTTTGCTTTAGTGTTTTGGTGCTGATGAGTGATACAGAAAGTTTCCATTAATATGTATGTGCAACCCACATAGTGCTAAATTACCCTGGTACTGTCATGTCCCAGAAGGAAGAAACATTTGTATCAGCAGTGCTTTTAGCAGCATTTTTTGGCACAGTAACCATCCAAATCTTACTAATTTCCTGTGTTACATACCAGCACTAACCCTTTAAGTTCTGATTACCTAACCACAGCTACTTACTTCATGCAGAGCAAACACTGTTGGTTTAGGAACCAAAGTGTAATGAAAACAAACCTGTTAAACTGATGACTTTTCTGTAGATTGGTCTCAGCAAGTCACTGACCTGACGAATATAAACATTTTAAATAGACTGATGAGTAAAGAGTTTGGCTTTTAGACTAGTTAAGAATTTGGAAACAGCAACACGTTAGCATGTCAATAAAGAAATCCTCTGAATTTGTTATCAGGAAGTGAACTTTCATTTTTAATTATGAAATAATCTAACAGACTGATGGCTTCTGATTTCACGTACCACCTTTCTCTATTTATGCATTGTGCTCTTTTGCCCTGGAGACTCAGATACAAGAGTAAAAAAAAAGAAATAAATGCTCTACAGGCTTTCTATGTGTGACTGGAATCAAATTTTCCCATTGTTAGTGCAAAAGAAAGGAGGGAGAGTGAATCCACTATGCAGTTTTCATCCCTGGTATGTGCAATAGCTCTGTCCTCATTATAAGAAATGGAATATACCATTCTCTCTATGTGTTTGTCTGTGTTTGTCCATCCTGGCAGATCCTTGTGCTGAAACAATGTTCTTACCTGTACATGGAACTGCAGGAACATCCTCTGTCTCTAAAGAGACAATAAGCTACTGCTTTTAAAAAAATAGCATCTGTTATGTAAAGGCAAGGGTAAGAGGTGATCTGTCATTTCTTGTTCTTAAAATAGTTGAATACACTGTGTTTTGAAAGACTTTTGGTGATTATTTACCTATAAAGAACTATGCTTGGGCAGTCTGAGGTCTCATGCAGTGAAGGGCTCCATGTTTTATTTGGCATTCATTAGTTCTCTGAAATGTAAAAGCAGCAATGTTATGATTGCGTTTCAAGGATCTCTTGTATATATTTTTTTTTTATTTAAATCTAATCCCTCTTTAGAAATCACAGAACCCTAAAAACATTTAGGCTGGAAGGGATTTGTGGAGGTTATCCAGGCCTTGATCTTCCTGCTCAAAGCAGAGCCATCTTGTAAGTTAAATCGGGTTACTTGGGGCCGTGTCCAGTTGTGTTGCAGAAATCTTTGAGGGTGAAGATTCTAGTCTCTCTGAGCAACTTTAATCAGTTTAATTCTGATTTTTTTCCCATTTAGCCAACTAAAGTTTCCCTTAATGCAACCTTTATCATGTCCTTTCACCATGGGCCTCTAAAGAAGAGTTCAGCTCCAGCTCCTCTGCATCCACCGACTTGAGGCACTGAAGGCTGGTGGTTGCTCCTCAGCCTTGTTTCCCAAGATGACCAAAGCCACTTCTTGGCCTTTTTACACCGTGTGCTCCAGTCCCCTCGCTGTGTTCGTGGCCTCTGCTACACTGGTTTGTTCATCTTTGTCTTGTCATGAGTGTTCCAAGACTGGACACGCTATTCCAGGACCAGCTGCAGCCTCACTTGTGCCAAGCAGAGAGGAACAGTCATTTGCCATGAGTTGCTGCTCCGTGTGTCCTGCTGCAGTTATCCCTTGCCAGTGTGCCAGGGTTCACTGCTGCCTCCTGCTCCTCTGGGATCCAAAAATCCTCCTCAGAGCTGCTACTCACTTCAGTTCCCAGCCCGTCCTTAAGTTCTTCTGGTTGAAGCCTTCTTCCAAAATCACCTCTCAGTTCCTTTTCACCACTATTGCATCTTACTGAAATCAGTTCTGTAGTAGTGCAGGTCAGCTTTTTGGGAAAGGCCGCTTGAAAGAGATACTGCCTGTATGTTAATTAGGGCCAAATATTCAATAAGCACGTGGTGTCACTGGTGGCAAAGTAGCAAAACCAACAGATGTCATGTGGAGATTTAATCTGTTCATTCCCCACTCAGCTTGTGGATTCGGGTTTATGTTCTGGTCTGTTTCAGTGCTTGCACGTTTTCTTGGAACAGTTGTTTTATTTTCAAGTCTCTGATTAATCAAAGTCATCTTTACAGTTGTGTCTTTTTCTCAAATGTAGGCAAAGAGGCTGTTTCTTATTGAGGTGGGGTTTGTGGGGGGGTCGGTGCAAAGGACAAAAATTAGCATGAGTTTAGTTCTTCTTAATGTTATGTCTTGTACTATGAGTATAAAAGCACTAGTAGTAACAGTAAAATGGAAGCAAATGTTATTAATATACTATTACATTTTACAAATGAAAATATAATCTTTTTATTAACAAATGGAGTCCAGATTTTGTGCATTAAGTATTGTAAAAGCAGTTTGACACTTAAACAGCAAGCGGATCACTTCAAAAAATACATTCAAGAAAAGAGAGTCATTCAAAAGAATGACTCTTTTATGTGCTAAATAGCTTTTCAGCCTGATACACATCTAGTGTATCTTCAATCCATCCTCAGCTAATTAACAAATAAAAGTACCCACCAATTAGGAGTTCTGTCCTACATAGGTCTCAGTGTTTTGTCATTTGTCATGTCAGTGTTCCCATTTTGGCTGGAATGACTCTGGTCTTGCAGTGTGAAATAACCTTCCCAAGGCTTTCCAGCAGCCTGGTGGTAGAACAGTTTGGTGCTGTGGGACTGGACAGTGTAGAGTTTGAGCTTCTGCTGTACAATTAAATAATGATTATGCAGTGTACAGTCCTGAGTATTGTCATGTAGTTGATGTTAAAGGCATAAAATTGCGAAGTGTTAATTGCATTCACTCTGCATCTATTTAGAAATTAACATAAACTAATCCCTCTGAAGCAATTAGTATCCTGATGTAACAACTTCAAAATGCCATGAAAAAATACTGATTTTTAAATATAAGCCAGCAGAATATTTAAAGAAGCTGAAGAGTGGGTGAAATCCTCTATCCATGTTTTTCATTATTTAAAACCAAATAAACCCCAAGCACCAAACACAAAACCCTACAAAACAAAGCCCCTCTGAATTTTCCATTTACTCCCAAAATGCATTCTCTGTCTGGTAAGAAGTTCAGTCTTCAGCAAAAATCATTTGCTGGTTTTGGACTGAGTTTATTTATATTTGTTTTATACATGTTTATCCTTGGGGTGGGCGCGTCAGGGATGAGAATTCCAGACTTTGTGGAACAAAATGCATTTCATAACTGGACAAAGCAAAGCCAGGGAGAGAAGGCGCTGCTCACAGGCGATTTTAAGCACCCCAGTACACTTTTGTCCAAAGCCCTCATGATCTTTAACACGTTTATCACCTTTAATGTTAAACCCTCTATTCTGAGCCCATAAAGATGTGTATGAATGAAATGAGTACGTTGAGTTATTCAGGGGACTTGACCACTATGGGCTTCCTGCCTGAAAGGAGAGATGAGTTTGTGTATTCCTTAGTTCCCATGAAATTGTTTCACTAGAATAATTTGGGTAAACTACATGTGCACTTTATGCAATTTTCATGGGTAAATCCTTTAGAATCAAAGACAACACTGAGAGACAGTGAATAATCATTATTTTTATATGTAAATTACCAAATACAGGTGCCAAGAATGTTTTATTGCACAATTTCTACACGGCTCAGCACATAAGCCTTTCAGTCACTACACTTGGTGAAGCAGAAATCTGTTTAGAAAAAGGGGATGGTGTTACATTTTGACTTAGCTTTTAAGGAGGTTAAACACCTGAAAATCCTACACATTAATTTGAAATCATTCCACATCCATCCTGCAAATTATTTTGAAGCATTTTGAAAGGTCTAAAGCTGTTTTTTTGGTTTAAATTGTGAGCAGCAGCTCTGCTTTTCCAGCTTGGAGGTGCACAGAGTGTGAGCCATTCAGTTCTGTTTTCAGGCTTCATTATAGACAAGCTGTTTGATGGTTGTTACACACGAGATGGTTTAGACTTGGAATGTTGTTTTTTCAGTGCACTGTGTCAGTCATGAGCAACTTCAGAATTTGTGTCAACAGCTTTCCTGCCTTAAAAGTGGTAAAAGGTGGAATGGTGAAGAATTAGGAAGGGCAGGACAGCTACGCAAGTCTAGTAGGTTCCTATTAAATGGGGATCTAGGAGTGATTTATAAAATCTACATGTAGGGAATGAAGGATTGCTTTCAGAGAAGTGGAGGAAAAAAGACTAAATAGTGTTTGATTAGATGTTTTAAGTACCTTTTGGTCCTGAAGACTGGGAATAAAAGGAAATTAGTTAGCAAACATTCTTGTCTGGAACATTCAGCTTCTCCTCAAGCCTGCAGAGGTCTTTGGTGTGTTAACACACAGTTCCAGGATTGCTGAAAAATAAGGATCAGTGGTGGCCTTATGGTGTAAAAGTCAGCAATTACAGTCTGTAAGGCAGACAGAGGAGAAAGCAAGTCTAAGCCAAAGGAGGTCTCTCAGCTGTTATTATTGGCATTAAATTGTTGAAGGCTTAACTGAGAGTGCTCAAAATACTTCTTGGTTCAGTATGTTTCCAAATTAATCCAAACCTTGGTAATCAAGGTAATGGCTAGGGGAGGAATTTATTATAGGGGTTCCCCCCCCTTCTTTTTTTCCCTCGCTCTTCGTTTTACAATCTGACGAATCTTTCATATGGAATTTACTTACAGAGCCAAAAAACTATTGGTATCAAGCAAGGTGTTCTGCTGCTTTTTGAGATTTGGATTGAAAATGGAGTGTTGAGGGAGAGCTGATAATTCAGGAAAGGGGTTTAGAGCTCCAAAATATGAATATGCACATTATACTTATAATTTTCTGTTTCCTGTTCATTTTATATCAGCTTCATTTCAGGAGGCCCAGAAAGCTCCCTTGTCCCTGTCCACTCTGCCTGGCTGAAAGGATGAAAAACTACCCAGGGACCAAATGATACAATTTAAAATCTCCTCCTGCATTCAGCAGGAGAACACAACAGGAATGGACATGCCTTTGGTGCTAAAGCAATGGAATGTGGCTCAAGAGCCCTCGGTTTGGTTTCCAGTTTGGGCTCCAAGCAAGTAGATCACTTCTTCTCTGTGCCACAGTTTTGTACATGTATAATGAGTAACTACAGTCTAGAGACAGGCAATGGCAGCAAAGGCAAGACAGGTCTTTTATGAATTTATAATGCTCCTTGGAATGCAGCTTCAATTCCCTCTGTGCTGGCTGAGCAATGATGGCATAAGGTAATAACCATGTAAATGGTTGGGTTTGCTGGCTCATTTATCATGGATTTGCAGGGCAAAAATTATGGGCTTTCAGTATCTGATGGAGAGTTTAATATTTCTTGTCTGTGTCCCCACAGAGGGGTTCAGTGTGGGCCTGGAGCATAGCAGTGTGTTAGGACTGGAATTCCCTGACCTTCCCATGACTTCCCAGGGAGAGAAACAGCTGCCCTTCCCTTCCCTATTGCTATGCTTGGGCAGCTGCTAATGCTGCCTAATTGCTTGCTAGATTTAATTAACCTAGAAAAACAAGGAGAGGCAGGCCAGTGAAAGTAAAAGTTGAGAAATGGCCTCTACTTTTCTGTCTTATCTGTAGCATCCATGGCTAGTTATCACTGCATCCTTCTGAAAAGGAGTTTGCAATTGTGAAATACTACAAGTCTAACTCAAATGACAAACCTGTGCAGTACAGCACAGTGACTCAGAAAGTAAAGGGATGTGTGAATAAGGTGCAGGAACCAAATCTTTACAAACAAGTAACTGGATGTGGTGGTCTCTGTTGTTACTGTTTGACCTTCCCCCACGGTATCATGATAAAAATGTGACTTGAAGTAGTTTCTTTTTTTCTTGGGGAAGGAAAGAGTAAGTGACCTTGCACTCCAGCAGAGCAGCTGATATGCAATGCTGTGCCTTTTGTGTTAGACTACATGATAAATTTGTCATTTTGTATTAGAATTTTACTGTGCCAAAAATACAGCCCAGTCAGAAAACTGCATGTTTCAAATCTGGCTTTGTGATCTTATTTACATTAACTTGTGCTCATGAGTAATCTCTCTGAAGTCAATGTTATGAATCCAGTCATAATGAAATTATTTGTTGTTTATTTTTTCTCATCTGGTAATTATACTTTGCTATCTGATTCTGTTGTGACCCTTCAAGCAGAAGACTCAAGAACAGAAATAAATTCATTTTAGCTTCTGCACTGGAGCCAGTTCTGAAGAAATGAGAAGTTCTGGTATCTTGTTCTTAAGAGCAATACACAGTGTGGCAAGGAGCGTTCCTGTGGTGTTAGGAAGGTTGCACAATGAGGAGGGAACGATCCCTGATCTCCTGGTTTCAATCATAGGGTTTCTCTGCTCAGCAGCAGATACCGACTTGTCCATGCAGCTCCAAACGGCTTCTGCGGGAATTGCACGCTCGTATCTGAATGGAAAGCGAGGTTTTCTTCCCCCGTGGGAGTGGCCGCTGTCCCTTTCGTGACCCCGCTGCGATTGTCCCCTCGGGGGGTGCGGGTGCGATTCGGGCGGGCCGCGAGGTGGCGCTGCGGGGTCGCGTTATCCCTGGATTAGGCGCGGGAATGGGTCGGGATCAAAGAGCGGGGATGGATTAAACCGCCTGTGCGGTTCGTTGTCTCGCGTAAATACAGTTCTCTTTCATAAAGAGATTTCTTTTCTGCCCTTCCAGTGCTGCAGTTCCACCCTGTCGTTCTTTTATCAGGTCTGCTGACTTACCCCACATGTTCTGGTCGCTCAGGTCCAGAAGAGCTGCCTCTTTGTTTGAGGTCATGTCACCTTAGACAGCAAGGTCATCCTAGATGTTGGAAAGGGTGGAACCTCTGTGGAAGCTAAACTCACACTTAAAAAAGCTGTACTAAGCTGACATGTAAATCCTGGTCTAAACTCTTGTGAAGTCACCCCTCGATTTAACTGAGTTTGGGCAGTTCCTTAATCACGCTGCAGCTATTGGGGTGTATACTTAAAAAAAGGCAAAAAACCCTCTCAAAACCTTGGCTTTGTATCGCCTTAACAACCCTGGATATTTCCAGGGCTTGCCTCCCATAAATTTTTGCCTGCTGAAATACAGAGTTGTCCCAGTGTGTTCTCCCAGAAAGCTCTAATTCCATTTTGCATTAAGAAGTTTTGCTTTTCTTTTGAGTTTGTCAGCTTTGATCAATGTCGATGGTGATGTTAAAACTGAGGGAACTATTGCTGCAGGTGCACTTCTGTTTTTAATCACACTTCTGCCTCAGTGCACCTTCCTGGCAAGGAGGGGGTCATTTTCAGGAGACACTGATGGTTTTCCTGGGACTCCTTCCCACAGCCGTGGAGCAGCAGCTGAAGGCTGCTCTGTTCCGGAGCACTGGAGGGAATTGCTCGGTGACAGGCAGAGTTTAACATGTTCAAACTGCCTGAAGGGATGAGCTGACTCTAAAGAACTGCAGAAGTCCCAAAACTCAATAAGCAAACGGGGCCTGGCCCCAAGCCTGCATTGCAGAGAGGCTGTGTGACCTGTCCAGGATGGATGTGCAGGGATGCAGCAGGGCAATTCCTGGTTTATACTAAAGGACAAAATCGGGAAGGCACACATCCAGTGGGGATACCCAGAGGGCACACACATATTGCAAAAACTCCAGGTAACCTCATGAAAATATGGGAAAAAACCAACTGGCTGCTTTCCTGGACACCTGGCAGCCAGCTATTCTGAAAGGTGGGAACTCCTTCAATGAGTATGGGATTTTGTGTGTGTTAAAAGGACTGCACTTGAGGAGGATGTGAAGTCAGTGGCCACTTGCAGGTTTTCTTTGCCACAGAGGGTGCTCTGCACATCCAGACTCTGTGACATGGCCACGTTCATTCACTGTAGAAATCCATCAGAGGGAGAAGAATATTCCAGGGAAGAACTAGGCCTGAAGAAAAGTAAGCAAGAGGGTTTGTTATGAAAATAAAGGGAGGAGGATTTAAAAATAAATATCAGAATACTCTAGAAACACATTTCCCAGAGCAACAACTTCCTCAAGGCGCTGCCCCCAGCTACTGTTTCTGGGATGCACAGCCAGGTTTCTCTAGGTACTTCTTACAGGTATGGATTGCCAAAGGGAAAACAGCAAGAATATTCCCAGCACTGGCATCATTTAGAGCATTTATCTTCAAAGGAGATATTTTATTCAGTTGTCAGAAATCTCGTGATCTGAGCAGAATGGGGGGAAAAAAAAAAAGGCGGGAAAAAAATGTCAGGCAAATAAACTGTGACTATTTCATTAGATAAGAACTTCTCTTCAAAGAGGACTTTTTAAAGAGAAAAGTGAGGAAAAATCAGAATCTAAACATGAGAAAAGATAATGCAGTTAACAGGCTTGGACAAAAGAAGGCTGAATTAAAGATAATAAGCTTGTAGAAAATTCCTATTCCAGACCTGCCCCACCACAAAAAAAGAGAAATCTCTTCTAAAAGCCAGATATGAGACCCAAGAATGGAGAAGCAACTGTTAGGACTTGGTTGGAATTATAGCTGTTTTTTTTTTTTTTTTTTTATAAATATTTGTAATTGCTATCCTCACAAAAGGTTGAAGCACAGTAAAAAAAAAATTGATTTAAGCTAAACACAATTAAAACCAACTAGTATTGCTCTTCCTCTGTACCACTAAATTCTACTGAAGGATTGTTTGGGCAAAGCACTATCTAATACCACATTCTCAAAATAATTCTGTGGCTTCTCCAGTTCTTGAATGATGGTCCAAAAGGTAGGGAAAATTCTGATGGATGTTGTATAGACAATTTTTGGTTGAGGTGAGGCGAGTCCATTCAAGGCTTCTCAGAGACATTGAACTGCTCGAATTATCTAGCACTGATTCTGGCTTTTTACAGATTGAATCAGATTTCCCTGGTAAGATCTTTCTCCTTGAATCCATATGTTATCGTGTCCATAATTCATAAATATTCCCACAACATAAAACAAACCTATTTTCTCTAAATGCAAGGAAGGCCCTGGATTTCATTATGTAACAAATGTTGCCTTAGGTTATGTGTAGTCTTTGAAAGGGACTGTAATGTATTCCAAGCTTTTAATATTCCTGTGTAATGTGTCTTTTTATTATTTTACTCTTTTTTGTTTGTCTCAAGTGGGAGAGATTATCTGTACTCTAACATAAGCCTCCAGAATATCCAAGTCTACAAAGGTTATGGGACTGAGTCCTATTTTTTCCACAGAAAAAATAACTGCTGAACAAAAGGCTTCACTATGTTGTTAGGCAGATTCCCTTCCTTTCCTTGCGCTGCTGTTAAGCTGAAATGGATAATGTTACCTTCAGTAGTCAGAGAGAGGCAGCAGCTTGAGATGTAGCCAAAAGTATCAGAATTAAGAAAATAAGAATTCTGCAGTTAGCCAAGGAAATTATTTTCCTGTAGCAGTGGGGATAGCAGCTCTCACAGAGAAACTGCTTCCAAACCTTTGGCAAAATGAGGATTCTGAAAGCAGTTACAGAGCAGTTTCCAACAGCAACATGACTCAGGGTTTCTGTAAGGATGGAAGGGCTGGTTAAAAATGGCAGCCTGATAAAAGGGCTTTTTGGGTTCGATCTCTCAATAAATTTAATTATAAACTCCTTGAGTGTTTGTTGACGTCCATCTGTGAAAATAACTTAATTGGGATGGAGTCTACAGGACAGCGTTCGTTTTATTGTTCTATAATAATTTTCTGACCCTAATTTCCTGCTGGCTCATTTGGTTTGAATTGGACCAGTTCATGAGAAAAGCCTTCCCCATAAGGCATAAATTCTGTGTGTGGGAGAATTCTTGGTAGATATTTGTTCTGTGAATTGAAATAATAAACTATTATAAGATTCCTATGGATTTGAAAGCCACTTTGTCCAATGGCTGAAAATTTGAAACTTTTCTTTCACGGTTGTCCAGTTAATCCCACTGTGCCATTTCAGCTCATCTATTTGCTCTTTTTCCTTTGGCAAAATGCAAAAACTTTCTTGCCCACCATATGCACACACACACACACACACACACACACCATGGGCTTGTGTTGCTGGGATGTCTGGACTTTAATGGAAGCTGCAAATGGATGGTTTGATAGCACATCATTAATGTTTTTGACATGTTTCATAAATGTATTTGGAAATCACAGCATAGATGATTCTGGGTCTTGAATCAATGAGCTGTAGAACATCCTGTCCCTCACAGATGAGTCCTCACTTCTTGACACTCTCAGTTACATAAGCTGTGTTTATTGAGTGAGCAGATATTATACATGTTAAAAATCCCAATTCTGACTGCAGCTGCTTTTGGGACACAGCGGGTTTTTAAGGCTCCTTTCAGAGGCTCTGTTGGGGAACCTCAATGCACTGCCTTATATATGATGATAATGTTGTGGTAACACTGGCTTCACGGGAGCGACTTTTCACAACTTCCAGTTGCTTAACAGCACAAGGAATTTGTGCTCCCAGGTTCTGTAGCTGCTTTTGAATATCCCATCACGTGTGTGAAGGGCCATACTTGCTTGGGCCATCATTTGGATTAAATGGACATCTTAGTGCAGAAGGAGACGAAAAATGCAGACAATTTCTGGAATTGAATTCCATTAAAAACATTTACAAAGATCTACTAATATAGATGGATATCCCAAGTGGAAAAGATTTTTGGACCTGAGTAAAGATTGCTTGGTAAAAATTGTTATTGAACTATGAATTTTCCTGAGGAGAACTTAGTTTTCAGATTCTGATCTGAAGCCCATTGAAATAAAAGGAATTTGGGCTCTGCAGGGTCTAATGCTTGGGGTGGTTTCTGAGAGCCTTGCTTTCACTGAATAACTCAAGCAGTCTCAATAAAGTCTGTGAAATTAGTCATTTAGTGCCTCTAGGGCTACAGTAATGAAAAACATCCTGAAAAAGCAAACTAAGCCTTCTTCTCTGTGGTGCCAAGTAATAAGACAAGAGGCCACAGGCAGAAATTGATGCCCGGGAAGTTCCACCTGGATATGAGGCAGAACTTCTTTACTGTGTGACTGTGACCAGGCTCTGAGGGTGTGGAGTCTCCCTCTCTGGGGATATTCCAAAGCTGTCTGGACACAATCCTGTGCCATGTGCTCTGAGATTGACCCTGCTCGAGCAGGGAGGTGGGACCAACCTCACCCATTCTGTAAATAAAATAATAATCATATCTTTGTGATTAACAAAGCATATGCTTGGATATAATCTGCTGGAGGGAATTTTCTAAAGCATCTGTTCCTGCAAAATTAGTCATAGCCACTCAAAGCATTTCAGAACCAAAAACTGGAAAATAAGCTTTATTTTGCATTCATCCACACATGAGTGCTTTTCTCAGTGCATGTGATTGTTGGTGATTCTCAGCAGACTAATTTGAAGTCAGATCCCAAGTATGAAAGAGCAAGACCTTGCATTTTGCATATTCTGCAACATGAGGCATTGGAAAAATAATAAAACTGTTTTCAAGAGACTTGTAAAATTGTTATATAAATTGGTACTTTTCCATCATCACACTCTATTGCATGTAGTCTATTGAAAGTGTTTTTGCTGATTGCTTTTTTAATGAATGCACTTCTCAGTTCTGAGCTGGGGTTAGTCTCAGGATTTTAGGAGGGGCAAGGACTGTTAAAAACAGGTCATTTGGGTTCATCTCCAAAGTAAAATCCATTAACTAAGCGTTGGCAGCTGCATCTACCATTTTATATATATTTAAATACATTTTATCATAAGAGTTGTTTGTCTAGATATAGGGGTGGGAAGTGCATCTATACCTTGTAACCTAATCAGCCTTTTAGAGTTCAGTGGAAATGAAGTCCTGAAAAGAACATTCTGATGAGAGGTTCTCCTGTGTCCTGTTAGAATGATGGCTTGGAATTGATACAATGCCAATACCTGTGACAAGCCTGTAAATTCTTCTGGATTTGGTTATAATGCTCTGTAGATTTTCCATACAACTGCTTCTCATGGCTGTGTGGGACAGTCCCGGGGCAGTGGCAGAAGGGTGTTTACAAGTGTTACACTTGAGAGACTTTGAATTGCTAAACTGGTGAACAGTCTGCTCTACCCCCTGACAAACACTGATCAATAGTCTGACAATTCCTAAACAAATTGCCTCACTGACCCTGCTCATGGTCATGCTCGGGGTGCCCCATTGCAGCCTCCAGCCATCCCCTTTCCCGGTGCAGCGTTCCACAGCACGCTCATTCCCACCCGAGGCCTCAGGCACTGACCCTCTGCTCATTGCCATCTCCTTCAACAGGTCAGGTCAACACCTGCAGCATGAGAGTGCACATCTTGGTTTGTAGAACAATATATTATTTAAAATGAAACACTTCAGAAAAAGCAATATTTAAAAGAGCCCTCCCTCTGATGTGTCTCCACGGTCATCTTTCTTGAGTCACTGAACAAAGTTAAATCCCTCCTTCAGCTCTCCTGATTGGGAGTGAAATACTGAAAGGCTCATCTCCTCTTTTGCTGGTATCACTATGCTTTTTATGTATCTCAAATGTCTTGGTTCCCTGAAGAAGTCTGTCTTTAACTGTTTGGGAAACAAAGACAAATACAATACATGTTCCTGTAACGTTCTTAGAAACTTCCTGTCCCTGAGGGGAGGGATGTGGCTCTAAGGTCTTCCTATGCTCTCCAATTTCATTTATTTCATGCAGATTATCAGGAAGATACTTCTTTATTCAAGATGCTAATCCGTTTGTATGTTTAGAAGAATTTAAAAGGGAGGGAAAATGTAATAGCAAAAAATCATCAGACTCTGCATCACTAATTTCTTTAGAGTTTTATGAGGTTTATCACTCTCTAGCACAAATTTTGACTGAATGTCTTCCAATATGTAGGAATCCACAGACAATATGATCTGTTGATTAGTTCTGAAATTGCAGTCCCATAAATATTTTCTGTTTACCTGAAAGCTTATTCTGAACACTGTTCCTTCTGTTATCCCTTTTGAAAACCTTGCATTTAGTTTTTAGTGATTAAGTGGTTCATTTTTTTGCAACCAGACATGTTACAGGGCTGTGTTTAACTGTCCTTTGTTATGCCTTTAAAAATTGATCTGAACACTGATGTGAGTGAATATATTTGACAATTTCTCCTGATTTTAAAAAAGATTACATGGTATAAGAAGAAAATACCATGACTGCAACCTGAGGTTTTCTTTAATAACTTTTTAAGTGCCCGCCACTTTATGATCTTCATGTACCCCTTCTTTTTTCCTGAAAAAGTACATGATGATGCTTCTGAAAATAAGCAACCTTCCAGTGGCTTTAGAGGGAAAAAAATTAAGAATATCTCCTTTAGCAGGTTGCATTTATCAGTTTTCAATCTCTTTGCAAGATGAAAGGTGAAACAGTCTGACTTGACACAAAGAAATAAACCCCATCTTGCCTTTGAACTGTTTGCCAAGGAAGTAATGGGCTTATGGGGTTTACCTGTGCAGTATTGAATTTTGCTGAGAACAGCAGCTTTTCATGAAGCTGTGAAATTCAGTTTTATGTTGGCACGTGGTGGGGAGGGAGAGAAAGGATTTTTGTTTGAACAAACTGCAGTTCTGAAATATATTCTGCAATCCCATCGTGGTGGTGCACTGCAAACACTGCCCCGTTATCCCAGGTGTCCCTTCAGGCACTCGGTGTCTCCATGTCTGTCCCCCACAGGTAGACTGAGCGCTGTCTGGCTCATTCCTAAACCATCTTACTTTCTTATTATGGAAGGCTACTGAGATGTCTTAAAAAGCTTAGTATTTTAAATGCTCCTGGACTGGGATGCTCCATGATTAACGAACCCGCTGTGATTAGCCCAAGTCTGAAATCTTTGTTCCTTCTCACTGAAAGGCTTCATGCCAAGAGGAAAGCACACCAATATGGGTATCTTCAGTTTCCCCAATACATTGCAGAAATCCTGCAAATAAAAAAAAAACTGTTTGTAAACTCTTGGGGCATGAGAAGCTTTCTAACATGTGGTGGCCACATTAGTTTTTCAGACCCAGAAGCAGCACAGTGCAGAGTGAAGCTGTACCAAAAGAGCACTTATTAAAGCCTCCTTGTGATTCTCTTGACTTCATCATCCCAAGACTCATCTTTCTTGCTCACTTTTTATTGGCATTGAGGTTCGTGAAAAGAAAGAAACCTTTAAACAATATTTGATGTGAATAATATTTGTTGTAATTTAAGATATTCCAGTAGCCAACAGAAAAAACAGCTCCTGCCTTCCTTTTTGCACTTTGTACATAGCTGAAAACTGTTGTTCTTTGCACTAAACCAGCTTTCCTCTGCTTGTAGACAGTTTGTGAAATAATTGTGCAGACAATAATTTTTTTAAACTTCATATGCACATATTCATGCAAGCAAAGCAGAGAGGAACAAGCACTATTAATTAAACTTAAATTAATTAAAGGTTAGTCTAATGTTTATTTAATTGAAAGCAGAGACTCGTATGGGAACATTGCACAATAAGTCCAAGAAATTCTGCATAAGGTCTGGAAAATGTGGAAAAGCGTGGGCAGAGCACCTTCAGATTTTGATGTTTGCCCATCTTCATTGTTCCTCTGGGCTCTTTCTTTACTTTCTGAGCATTCTTTTTAGACACAGTGCTGCAGAAAAGGCAGCGTCTTTCAAGCAAGACTGTTACACGAACTATCCGTGCTGTTGCTGCTGTTGTGGTGCAAGTGTGGTGTTGTGTGTGCCAGGTTCAGTTTGTGACCAGGTCCAGTCCCAGACCCTACATTGTAACATCCCAACGTGCCCAGTTATTTCCCACCTTATGAGGTGGCAGCAATACAAAGAACTGCAGAAATCCATTCTATCTCTTCTCCAGTGCCTTCATATCCCTAGGGAAAAACCCACCCCCTTTTGGGGAAGTAGGATTTGTGGTAAAGCGAAGACTGATGGTTCATTTTGACACATTTTGATCAAAGCAGTTAGAAAGTACTTCTTTTGCTTTGATGCGTCTTGTTCTGAGTTAAAGGCATTTGTGCAGATAAGCCCCAGGGTGTGCAGGACTTGGACCTAGTGAGGATCCAAGTGAACACTGGGTAAAGGCAGGAAAGATTCTGTTCTTTTTCAGTGTTTTGAATTCAGTCTCAGTGGAAACTTACATCCTAGGCATCCCTACGCTGGATTTCACTGCTCCTTCGTTTCTGTCAGGGGAGCTGAAGGCTGGCTGCATGGAGAAAGCTGCCAGGGGGCCAAGGAAGTGATTGTAGCCTGTATTCACTTGTGAGGTCACGTTTTGGGGCTTGGGCTGATGAACTCCTACAAGTGTGTCAGCTACTGCTTGGAGCCCTGAAATCCTGAACATTCCCAAGCCAGAGCCTGGGAGCCCTGGGTTTGTCCAGTGCTGTGTCACTGTCCCAGTGACCTCAGGAGTGGTTGTGCAGACAGTGGACTATGGTGGCTCTTGGGGGCATCAGCAACAGCCACAGGTTCCAGCAGGGAAAATTCTGAGTAGGTAGAAGGAGAAAATTCTTCCAGGAAAGAGTGTTCAGTCACTGGACTAGAGCCTGAGAGAAGCTGTGGACATCTTGATTGGGAATTTTCAAAATTCAGCTGAGTTCTGAACAACCTTTTTCTCAAGTAGAAATTTTCTCTAACTTTCAAGTTAGCTGTGAAATTGGACCAGGTAATTTTCAGATGTTTCCTCTAAAATATTTCTCATTTTATCTTTCTACAATGAGCAATTAATGATAAGGCATCTTCAGAAAAGCTTTTTCCTTCTACTGATCGGGTTCACCATGTGGTCCCACAAACAGCTGTATAAGGACAGACATAGGTACAGTAACTGTGGCATAAAAAAAAAATAGGATGAAAAGAAGGAAAAGCAGTAATCAAAGGAAGCCTCCCACATAGGCTGTGATGCTGGACACACCAAAGGTGGGACTGTGACACCAGGCACTCCTGGCATTTGTCCTTGACTTTTTCTTTGTGCCAAGAGCACCACTACACCGCTAACAGTTTGGGGATCACTTCTAATAGACACCATGTGGGAATGGGAGATCAGACTAAGATCATCCCGTGCAGTACTAATTGCTTAAATCTGGGTAAGCAGCCAGAGACTGAGAGCTCTGTATGGGAACTCAAGAGTGGTGTAACAGATCAGTGCCATGTACAGAGACCAGGGTGATCAGCATCAAATCTCTGAGCTTTGGTCCAGCAAAATTAAAATCATAATCCTGGCTTTGATAAATATTTCCTTGTCATGATTCTGTCATGGACACCAGTACTTATATCTTAATTAAAGCACAGCAAAGTGTAATCCTATAGCTCTGTGTTTGAAAGACAGACAGAAAAAGTATTGCAGTAATCACATCTGAGAGGGGAAGAAAGCACATATGGAATGCACATGTAGGTAGCTAGTTGGGGAGGCATATTGAGATTCTTGCAGAAATGAGGAAATAATGGAGAAAAACTGTTGTAAATACTAAAAGCTAGCAATTCCCAATATGAATCCTAATTAATTTTTTAAAAGGTAATGAATCAAGGGGGTGTGTTCAATCTTTAGGTCTATTCCAGATGTCTTTAATGGTATGCCCATGAGCACAGCCTACAACAGAGCAGTGCTGGGATTTTGGTCTGTCTGTGCTTTTGTGTGTTATGGGAACAAATGTTTGCATCTGGACAAAGGCTGCTCCACTGCTGTGTCTCAGGGAGGAGAGCAGGATTGCTCCTAGCCTTGCTATAAAAAAAAAAAACAACTTTTTCCATAATTAAAACAGTTTATAGCAATTTTTAAGTGTATGATGGACACTTTTTTCCTTCCTTTTCCTCATTTTTCTCATTCCTTCCAACTTCACAGTTTAAGAAAGGCCAAAAAGAGGGTGGTTTATAAGAGCTGTTACCTCACCCAAACCTTTGGAATACTGGCAATGTCAGGCCTGGGAGCATTACACTTTGGAATAGAGCAGCTCCTTTATTGCACTAGGGCAGAACTGCTGTGGATTGATCCTATCATTTCTTTCTTCCTATCATTTGTGCTTTCGGGGTTTGATGTTGCCCCTAAAATTAGCAGTACCAAGGGTGATGCTTAGCAGAATGACAGCTGAGAAAGGCAACTAAATGGTTATTTATAACCCTGCGCTGTCAAAAGTTGATAATTTCTTCTTCCTCCCCCAAACCAGACGGGAAGAAAATGAGTAGGTAGAAACAGGAATGACAGAAAGGCAGAGGATGAGAAGTGTCTGTTCTCCTCTGTTCCCAATTCCAGTCTGTCACCCCTGCACAGCACAGCCACTGCAGTCCCTGGTGCTTTAAGAGAGCACAGATAGGGTTGGGTGGCTGAAGGAGGAGGTGATGTCCCTGGTAAGTCACAGGATCCAAACACAGTTTGCTCTTGGCTGTGGTGGTTTGCTTTCCGGTAATTCAGGCCCAGCCCTCCCATGTGCGTCCGTGAGTCTTTCCTGCTCGCATCTTGTTTATCGGATAGTAAACACCAAAGATGTTCTCAGAGGACGTGTGTGTGTGTGTTGGGAGCAGCCTGGATGCTCCTGTAAGCGTCATTCCATACAGGATAATGTACCCTTTCCCCCTTTCCCAGTTCTGTGTTTGTAGCTAAGCCATCACTCTCTTTTTTTTTTTTTTTAGCATAAAACTGGAATAGGAAAGCTGGCTGCCATTCCTTAAAAAGTAAAACTTTTGGATAACAATACTATATAAAAACCGATTTTGTGTTCTCTTAGCTTCTTAGACAGAGAAAGAGGAGAAAACTGAAGGATTTGGGCTTTGGTGGTGCACTTTTTGGGAAATGCATGATTTACAGATCTTGCCAGGTTATGGATTTTTTTTTTTCCTCCTCTATTTTGCATAGTAATTCCCAAGTCTGCACTGAACCTGAACATCGATTTTGATACTCAATGTGTAAAGGGTCTAAGCAATTTCAGCTACTTCATTTCAGAGGAATTCTTCCAGAAGGGTCATCTCTCTCCTCCTGAATGACAGATACGTATTTGTTTTATCAAGAGTGCTTATAAACACAGGCCCTCCCTTCCAGTTAGGGTTACTCAGGAAATTAGTTAATTAGTGATGTCTAAATCTTACTACGTTCAGTGAAAACACTCGAAGGGTCTGTGTCTGGCCTCAGAAATTGTTATTTAAGATTTAGGGAAATATTTATGGTAGGTACAGGCTGGTATTTCCTGTAGTGGGAAAGATTATTTTGTGGAAACCACTAATAAGGCAAAATTGCCCAAGCAGCAGGAATAGTAGTGATGGCACTAACACTGACAAGAGGAATTACCGTTATGCTCTAGTTCTGTCTTTCTGCTGAGCTCCTCTGGAAGCCCAGTCCCCGTGGAAATGCTGCAGGTACAGTGCCACACTTGCTGCATTCCCGAGGAACATTTGCAGGCAGAAGGTTCTGCTCTGGAAGCTAAAAGAGCTGTTCAGAAGAGCTACTTCCCTTTGTCTCTGTGCACTGCTTTTGCAGATGAGTAATTACACGCTCTTGTTTATGCTGCTGAAGATGTGCTCCTCGAGAGCCGCGCTTTTCCCACGCCGTGTAGCATTTGTGGAGTGTGGCCATTGCTAACTGCAGTCGAGGGGGGCCGTATAAACACACAAGTGTTGCAAGCTGAACTCAAATTATGCAAGATATTACCTAATAAAAACCCAGTAGCAAGATGGATCTGATCCCCAGAAGGCAGCGAGAACCTCACAGAGAGAGGTGAACAGCGTGTGGGGAAAGGGTTTGGTTTCCAGTTGAACTTAGGGGGAGGCATTGCCTGTTTTCAGCCTTGGTTTGTTGTTGGCGAAGCAGAAATGATGGTATTGACTGCTGTGAATTGCTTTGAGGGCTGTGGATAAACTGTGGGATGTAGGAGTGAGATAATGCTGTTCTCCCAGCCCGTACAGTAGACTCTCTGCAGTTCCCAAGGGAGCTGACTAGGTTCACTCCTGGCAGCATTTCAAAAGTAAACAGCCGTTTCTGCTTCCCTCTGTATATCCTTGTCTGCTAGAAAAGATATTTAACATCAAGTACTGGAGTAGTGCCATTGTTTCCAATAGATGTTGTGATTAGCACGGAGTATTTTGAGGGGAAGGTGTGCTACAAAAACTACTGAGTGAAGACTGAAGGGTTGGCTACGGCTGTAACTGAAGATAATTGCCCTTAATAGAAAAATGCAATGCAGTTATCATTTTTGTCCTATTCTAGAGACTAATTTCAGATGGACCAAAAGCTCTGTGTTGACAAAAACATTTTAATTAAATGATAAGGGGGATTTTGGTATTTAACATCCCCTTCCAGTTTTCCAGATTTGCACTTAAAACTTCAAGAATTACTGCAAAAGCTGGATTTAAAAAAAAAAAAAAAAAAAGGGTGACACATTTCATATTTGTTTCCTTAGATTAAAAAAGATATAGTTGTGGAAGGCAACGCAGCCAGAAATTGCAGCATACCAAAACTTTGTTATATAAAATCAAGATGTAAAATTCCTGAGAAGCTCTTACTACCAGACAGCTACAGACCACCATAACCTGCCTATCAGGTATTAAAGCTTAAATCTAACTCATTTTTTGTTGTCTTCAGTGCTCTTTGAGGCTTTTTTGCATGCAAAAAAATGTAACAGAAGGTGTGAAATGGTATGTAATGATTTGTGAAAGTAAGTTGCAAAAACATTTGGATAGTTGTGCTTCGGGCCAACCTCTAAATCAATTCAAGTCCAGATCAGATCATTCATGAATCACAAATCACTTCCATATGAGGACTTGTCCGTGAGTCTGATAAATAAATCTCCGTAATCCAAACCGGGACCGACACTTGCCTGCAGTGGTGGTGTCAGAAGGAAGGGACAGTGGAGGAGAGAAATTCAGTTATATTCACATGAATTGTTCTTTCAGACGGAACACTTTGGAACAGCAAAGACACCCTGCAGTATTTCTGCTGTTGCTGCCACACAGAGGGATTTTTGTTGTCACACAGAGACTTCATTTGACCCTGCGAGGGGACTTTGTCTATCTTGCAATAAGGAAAATACCCCAGTGTGGGTGCTTTACCTGTAGGAAGGTATAGAGGGAAGATGCCAAGACACAGATGGTCAAACAGTGACGGTGTCATGTTGTAGTTATGGGCAATTACAGGAGTGAAGTCTCTGGAAAACTGCTGCTTCAGTGGAGTTACAGAGAAAAAGCTGGCTTGGATTTTTTTTTTACAGGGTGTCTCAACCATAAATTCCTGCTTTATGTCAACTGAGCTGCCATTTTCCATGAAATCATAACTGGAATAGATGTATTTGATTACAGTTGTGAGATGGACTTACTATTTTTAGGAGGGAGGGACTGCATAAAAAGCTATTTAATTAGGTAGTATGTTATACTTTTAGTTTGGCACATTTCTGAAATTCCAAGGATTTTTGGCTTCCTGTGGAAAGCAAACTCTGCCTTTTAGGCAAATGCTGTGAGTGTTTGAACCTTTCAAGCTTTTTGCTGCTTATGACCACTTTTGACAGATTGCTGGCTGAGTTAATAATCTTAGATATCCTTAAATGCCTTGTTCAGTGTAAGCAGGTCATTGGGCAACAGAAAGTTCATCTACAAGTTTGTCCTAATGACCCATCCGCCAATGTTTGTAATCATTCAAGACAACCTGCCTCTTTCTACCCAAATCCTCTGAAAGACCAGGGTTTTCTAGGGGAGGAAAGGAAAGAATTGTATAAATATGGGAGAATTTAACAGGGAAAAAAAAAAGAAAAAAAGGTACAGTTTGATTTAAAAGTTTATTTAAAAGAATTAAAATATATGGACTTCTTTTGATCTGTTTTCGTAGAATTAATGTTTTGGTGTTCCTATTGCTGTAATACATCAACTTTGAGTGGTGTCACATAGGGTTTCCTCTCCTTTATTATATATGAGGCACTTTTTTAGTGATGTTTAGCCTGTATTTGAGCAAGGTCTCTCTTTGTCTCCATAGAAGAGATGCAGCAATGGGCGGCAGAACCGGGTTTGTCTGTACCATTTCAAAAACAGTGTTTTGTATTTGAGAAGCTGGAACAAAGACTGGACAATTGCAATACCAGTCATTTGCTGCTGGTAACAGAAAACATGAATAATGTCTTTCTAATGGGTTTACATCTACAACAGCTGATTATTTAAAAGCATACTTCAAGTGCAAACTTCAAATGAGGCTGATAATTGTTTAATCATGAGGGATTGAGCTAATGTGCACAATTTCCAGAGGAATTTTTCAAGAAAGTTGTGTTTTGTACAACATGAACTGTCCCTGTGGCTCTTAAGCGAAAACCATGCTTGACTAACATCTGAAGGCTGTTTTCCAGAGATGAAATCTGCCAGCAATGGAATTTGCAGTAGGAGAAACAGATGAAGCACAAAAAGCGGTGTGCAAATTCTTCACTATTTACAAACAGAAGAACACTTGAAAAATAAGAGCTTAGGAACTTTCTGGATGGCTGGTGTCCCAGTTCATGCTGTTAGACAAGCCCATTATAAAAGTTAATTATAGACTTTAAAAAAAAAAAAAGAAAAAAAAAAAAAAAGAAAAAAAAGCTGTACCTTATTCAGGCCAGCTGAGGAGAGACAGTCTTATCAAGAATGCTGGCAGTTGTGCAAAAACAAATTGGTGCAAGATTGTAGTGCAGTTCCTCTTGCTGCAGCAGAGGTGACAGATGCTGGAGGCCTCTTTCAGACACTGTAGCTGTGCCATGTTCTTTCTTCACCAGCAGTTGTTGAAAATTAGGAACGGGGAGTGCGAAGCTCATGTTTCTTCCAGCAGGCAGTGTTTGTTTTGAAATTGGTGTTTTTCGCACAGTGAGACAGGCACAGTAGAAGGAGTTTGGCAACAGGCATTGGCTTGGGAAATAAATGATAGCGCTGCATGTGGGGAAATAAAGGCTTTGAGACCTGTTTATGTGCACGTGGCTGATAAAACGTGTGCACTCGGTTTGCTCGGTGGTGTTTGGGAGAAAACGTTTGCAATATCAGTGAAATGAATCAGCCTCGCAGTAAAATGCCCTTCTCAGGAATCTTTTGCTCCTGGTGTTTCATGTCCCAGGACAGAGGCCCCAGTGCCCACACTGTCTTCTCTGCAAAGCACATGGTGGAGCAGCTTGGCTGGGGCTTCGTGGTGTGCTGCCCTTAAGGACACGTACACGATCTTACATGAATCTGTGCCTCAGGGATTGAACACGAGTAACTGGGGTGTGCGTGTCAGTATTACTGGTACGAGCAGCAATTGCACTGTTGAGGCATTTCTGAGCAGCTCAGCACAGTGAACTCGATGTACATTCATTTGCTTTCTGGGATTCTTGCAGGGGATGTACATTTCCAGTGAGTTGCTTCATGCCCCTTGCTTAGTTTTCTTTGGGTTTTCCCCTGAGACTGCAGTTCCTCAGTTTAGATTAATGGTAATAACATGTCAGTGTTCTTCTAACTCTTCTGCTTGAAAGCATGTGGGGGGACTGGAATCAACCAGCCAAAGCAACACCTACATTGTTTCAGGACAACCAAGGTATGCCTGAATGCACAGACAGCCATAACCAAAGGAAGCAGCTTTTCAGACCTTTCATGTGCCCCAGTTCTCTCCTGAATCATCACCAGAACCACTCAGTTCCATGTGTGCCTGCTCCTCTATGTAGTGTTGTGTAGACTTCTTATTTCACTTGGGCAGTAGCTGACCAGTTCTTTGCAAGTGTTCAAAGAGGTACGGTGACAGTTCCCCCAGAAGGCACTGATTCTTTACAGGTTCTCTAAGATGACCAGAAGCACTTACAAGTAGAAATGTTACTTAGAAAAATGGCTGGGAACTGGGTCCATAGGGATCTTAACATGGACATTGGTTTTGCCCTTGCCCTTGTGTTAGTGTTTGCAATAGGAGCAATTTGCCCAAGATCCCATAGTGCGATAGCAGAATCAGAACTCTGATTCAGGGGTTATTGAACTCTGATGCAGGATTTCCTCTCCCTAAGTCTTCTTTTTTTTTTCTTCTGTGCTTCTCCAAATACAGAATATCCAATCTCTTTGGAACTTTGCTTAAAGAAAGAATGTTAATCAAAGACAAGCCTCGGGATCTGGCACAGGTATTTTGAATGTATTAATTCATGATCAGATTTGTGTAAAGAAAAGTTTTACACTGAAGAATTCAAATGCTTAGGTTCAATCTGGTTCTTAGTTGTAGTGGCTTAAATAAAACACTGAAAACGTGACCCTGAGCTGACCTGTGACTATCCAAATTGACACCAGAAGGGGATGTAAACTGGCTTCATTGTGAAATTAATGGATTCCTCTTCTGTAACAGATATAGGGAAACAAAGTACAGATTTTGAAAAAACATCCCTTTGGGAACTGCATCTTAATGGTATCAGGGTTGCATAAGCATATGCACAGTTCCAGGAATCTAATGGGGCCTCTGGGCTTTGATTTTGCATTTGCTTTTCTCTGGTTATGTGGCTCACCTCATGCTCTAGCCAGTCAATATATCTTTTATATTGCTACAATAGTTTGCATTATATTTGTCATTCAAGATATATTTATTTTTGAATGACAAAAGGCTCCAACCCTCTTCACATCTGCATTGAAAGTATTTGCATAGCTAAGGACCCACCCAAAGGCAGCTCACCTCCAGAGCCATATAGATTGCCAGGCCTGGAACACCAAAGGGGAGCACTGGGACACTGAAGATTTCCACATTTAGTCAATTCTTTGGGGGGGTGAGAGGAGTAATTATAACAACACGACAGCTAAATCCAAATGAACTATGAAAATAAAAAAATCACAATTATTTAACTGAGTGCAATAGAACAAATAATTCCTGGACAGGTGTGGCAAAAGTACAATTAATGAAACACATAAATAGTCACTAACTCAAGGGAGAGGTGGTTCACACTCTGTGAAACAGCTTTACCAGAAATGACCCATTAATAAATGGGACTTGTTGTCTAATGGAATTTCCATTATAACCAGTAAAAAGGAAACTCTCACGTTCTGTAAGAGTATTTCATTGTTTAACATACTGGCCCTTTAGTGTCTAAATTACCTTGTCCATATAGGATTTTTCCAAAAATATGTAAAGGAAAAATGGAGTCTGAATATCAAAGACTTGTAATCAAGTTATTGTTAAGCGACTTGAACTTCAATCAGTTCCATTTATGTTGCTGGAGACATCTGCAGGAAGTGTGAGCCAAGGTATCCATTTACCAGTGCCTGATAATAGCACATGGTAAAGGTATTTGGATTCCTAAAGTAACACAGAGGTGCAGCACGAGTTTGTAGATCTACACATCTCCTTAATTCTGAAAGTGCCGCATTCAGGAAATGAGCAGCAACCTGCTGTGTTCTAAAATGGACAAGGATCACACTGAAATAAATAAAACAAGAGGATTAATCCAGATCTGGGGAGGGGTGTGCCATGTGGACACTGGGGCCATTCTGGGCTAAAACCCAGTAAGAGCCCAAGGCTCCAGGGAGGTGTTTCCTGTGGTCTCCTGTTTCCAGGAGCCGAGACTTGAACCTCACCCCAAACCCTGTTGAAGCTCAGTTGTCCTACCAGCCATCAGCATGGATCTGCAGAGATACCTTTGAAGTGCACATCAAGGCATATCTGCCTTCTAAAGCACTGCTGAAGTCTTGGAAGTCAAACTGCTCTTTAAAATGTGCTTTTAAGCAAAGTTTGGACAGATACTACTGCAAGGCAAACAGAGAGTGCAATATGCTGTGTTTAACTTGCTTAGCATTTTAAATCTCTCAATCCTGACATTTCTTTGTAGCATAAAGCTCTCCAGATCAGGTTATATCTTATGCATTGTAAAACTCTAGTAGTGAAAACAAAGATTGTTTCCAGAGTCATCTGTTTGCAATTTTGCTTGATTACTCTTCCAATAGATTTCAAGCTGAGGATTGAAAGATTTAACGTTCACATGGACAGAATTTGTTCCTTTTCTAATGGTTAGTTTTAGCTGTGTTATTCAGCCTTACCTATGTTAGCCTGCATTTTGCTCTTATCAAGACACATGATTTGGTCTTCTTAAATCACCTTACATCATATTGCCATGTCTGTCCTCAGCAATCTGTCCCAGCAGAGTTATTTTTGTCCAGCTCTTCTGAAAGCCAGCTCCTAAAACGGGCACCTAAGCATTTGTGAGATGCCCGATGCTGCCAGTGGGGGATCAGTATAGGGATGACATAACAGATCTCCAGAAGAACTCAGCTCCCAGGTTTTGCAAGCATTTTGTGTGGGGGGAGCAGCAGAAGCAGCAGAGTGGTGTCCCCAAAAGCAGGCACAGGAACAAGGAGCCAGTTATTCTCATGCCCAGGAAGCGAGATGAGCTCTGGAGGAGAACGTGGCCCCTTCCACACTCCTGTCAAAGCCTGGGGCTTTCAGGAGGCCCAGACAAGGAGTAAGAGGTGGAGGTGGTGGTGGAGACCTTTGTCTTCGTGGCACTCACCTACTCGTGCTGATAAGTTTGCCTGAAGGGCTTTGCTGTGACATAAATCCTGTACTTCTTGTACTTCCTTTTGGGAACACAGGGAACAAAACAGGGCTCTCCTCTCTCTGTCTCTCTGAGTCCTTTGCATCTGACAACTGCATTCACATTTCCTCTCCTTTGAGGCTAAAAGCCTTAAATTCTTCCAAGACTCCCTTCCACATTGTTTTCAAGGCCTTTTGTCATTTATTGTTGTTATTGCTCTTAACAACTGGAAACTGAACTGTTGTTACTGGGAAATAGAATGAGAGCTGTGGAACCCTGACAGAATTAGAGCACATTTGGACATATATGGTTTTACATTGAATAGAGTAAGAGCTGGAACTAATTTCTTTTACAAAAGTAAATACAAAGTTCTTTTACAAAAGTAAATACAAGTGTCCTTAAAATATCCCAGACCAAGAATAATTCTGCAGTACACCTCACTATGCTAATGTTACATGTTGAAAGAGCATTTAATTCTAACTTCTGCAAATTATCCTTCTACGGTTTATCCCATTTTAAGAGTTGTTTCTTAGTTTAAAGCACTTACTGGCTGTATATGAAATTAATTCTCTGTATTATTTTTAAAGAATTGTATTTCAAATTAGCTTAACACCTTCTAGTTACAAATTAAAAATAGGTAAACTGAGTCACTGAGAGCTGAGGAATATTTCTGTAAACATATGAAATTAGGTAAAAAGTATCTCATGGTTGTTAACTGTTCTCAGATGGAGTAATGGTAGTTACATAGTCATATAGTTCAATGCCAGAATTCAGCACATAGAGCTTTCAGGTATATGCTGTGGCTTATGGATTTATTTGGAAATATCTGCAGTAAACTTTAGGTTTTCCCTCTTTTGAGTTTGGTAGTTTGATACAATGTTATTTCTCATTCCCATTATTTCGGTGTATTCACAATGGGCTCATTTTTACATTAACTGTACGTTGACGCGATATTTTCAGCTACTGTGCAGAGTCCCCAAAACCAAACCACTTGAAAGTGGATTTTCTGTAGAAAAAGACTGGATTTTTCTTTCTTGAGGCAAAAACAACAGCAGCACCAGTAGCCCACTGCTCGAGGGCTAAATCTGCCTGCATGTCAAAGGAAGAACCCCGTTTGTTTGTGGGGTTTGTCCCAGGATTAGGCCAGTTGATGGTTACATTTATAGCAAAACGGACACAAAATCGTGTCACTCTTTACACATAGTTATTATCATGGAATGTTATTATTTTTTTCATAATTCTCAGACTGCTGTAGGAGAACTGTCAGTCTCTTGAGGAAGGCAAGTTGTTTTGTGACCTGGATATATGAATTCAGAGGGGAAAAAGTTTCCAGTTTGTGGTCATAAAGCAACACCAGGAGCATTATGTGTTCTTCATAACAGAGCTTGATTATTTTTTTTTAAATCCCCAAAACTATACAGTGTCTTTTAAAAAAATACGGGAAAATAGTATGTGAAGTGGTTTTATAAAATAAATAATCTATTTTCTGTAAAAGTACAAAATCAGTTATACAGCAAGTAAGAAACTGATACAAATGCAATAACTGAAAGATATATTTAATTTTATAACTGTAATAATTTATTTATGAAATATATCCACATATATATAAAATATATCATATGTTTTGGCAAAGAGCTCCCTTTCTTGTTTCACAGAGAAACTATTACCACTGGTTTAAGCCCTATATAAACATTTGTACTGTTGATTTCTTTTCACTTCTCTTTTGGTCTCTATCTTTCTTCTTATAAAATATAATTTATTGTCATGGGGTTATAGTTTAACCTATGTGCCCTGGGGAAAGTCTGCATGGAGGTCAGTCAACTCAAAAAATTTGTCACAAGTAAGGGATTTCCTATCTTTTTAAATAACATAGAACAGGATTTGCAAAAGTTACTCTTTTTTTCCTTGCTTACTCTTGCATCCTCGTAGCAAAAAGAAGTCCATAATTTCTGAAGACATCATTTAGATTGAAAAATGCCCAGGGTCAGGTTTAATACTTATTGCCAAGTTTCCAAGTTATTCAGTGATGATGTTTCAATGAAGAGAAACGTGATTTGTAGTACTAACAGAGACAAATGTATGAGCTGTGGGTGGTAACGTGGGCAGGGGCTTCGAACAGCAAATATGAGTTACTCTGATTGTTTGAAGCTTCACTTGAAGTTCCACAGTCCTACCTTTGCATCTTTAGGAAAGTTCTTGGGGCTGCATAATTGAAGTTCTGTTCACCAACTACAGTGCATCCTTAAATAATCACTGTGTTTTTGAATGGAACTTTGAAGTGCAGGAGTAATTTGTGCCTAAATTAGGTAATCTATTGAATACTCAATGTATACTCTTAAGTTGCTATAGTTTATAATAATATTTATATTAGCCATTCATATTTATTCTGCATAGATACTGTCATTTAAACATCTGCCACGAAGTTACAATATGATGATTCAGGCTTGCATACATTAACAAGAGAAATATTTTGCATCTGTTTATTCTGAATGAGAACTCATGTAGAGGCAATCTCTCTCTAACTCACCACACTCTCCAAGTACAGTTGCCTGCATACAGCTGTGGATGGATTCCTCAGACACAAAGTAAGTGGAACACCATGTTTCTATTGTACTCTTTTAACAGAGGAAAAAAAAAAGGCTCCCTGAAACTTTGCATTGCTGAAGTTTGGATCTGCCTTTGAAGTTTTCTTCAATAGTGACACATTCCCTGCCACTTCCATGATAAAGATTATCCTTTACTGAGGCTCTCACAGGGGAACACGGGACAAAGCTTCCTCATGCAGGTTCACGTGCCCTCAGGGTGGCACTGCTGAAATGGGAGTGGTGCATTGCTCAATTCTCCACTGGCATCACACTGAAGCATCAAGTTTGTCCATCTCAAGGGAGAGTCGTAGTTTAAGTTCTTGTTTCTGAGCTCCAGCAAATAAATGTTAAAGCTTTAAAAAAAACCAAACAAACAACCAAACTGCTTAATATTCAGCACTAACTGCCTGTTACCATCTCCTTGATTACGTGTACCCAGAGTGAACAGTGCACAGTTGTCTGATTAGCTCTGCTCAGATAATCATAGCAATAAATCCAGCTTGAGGACTCCTAATCCAAGTGCTTTCCTTCATATCAAAACATTTTGGGTAACAGTGTGACCTTTTTAGAAGTGGAAATATTTGAAACTGGCTGCTAGGTCACAGCAATCTTTGTATCTGTTATCAAATGCAGATTTATTTTTCCCTTCAGATGCTTTTTCCACAAGGTTCTTTTCTGTTTCTTTACCTCGACAGTTCTAGTTTTACTGAAGCACTGCACTGGGACGTGTATCTTAAGTTGCTGCAGTGCTAAATGAGCAAAAACATGATAGACAGGAACAGCCCTTGCCCTAAAAAAAAATATGTATTGGCTTATAGCCAAAGAATCCAACTTTTGAAGGAGTTGGATCAGCACGGGGAGGTTGTAGCAGTTCTGTTTATAGTAAAGGTATTTTAAAAATTACATATAAAAATCCCCAAACAAACAACTCATGAACCAAAATCTGCCCTTATTTATAACGTACAGGTAAAAGAATTAAGGGTGCTGCAAATATAAAGAATATTTATGGAAAATCGCGATTTGTTTTCAATATTAAACATCTGTAGCATACCTGATGGTTCAGAATTCTCCAGACTCTCTGTGCTACTGATTGAAGTTGTGTTCCTCTTCCCTGCATTGGTCTTTCTCCTCTGTCTTTTTCACTGATCCATGATTTCTGGAGAAGAGAGATTTTCCAAGTTTGCAAATGTGCTCTCCTCAAGTCCCCTTATGGAGCCGTTCATAAAATGATGATGTGATGCTCTTTGTTAGACTAGATAAAACATTCCAGAATAGTGCAATATTCAGCATGCTCCTAACTAGGCAGATCTGCTGTTTTCAAAAACACCACATCATAGGAAGGAACAGCAACATGAAAATTCCAAGCAGTATTGGCTGGCTCTGGCCTCTTTCCTTCACCTACTAAACTCTGAGCTGACATATGAGATCTCTCACTTTTGTTCTTGCTGTTCACTCCCCCGTCCCACTGGAGGGGAAGTGAGCAAGCAGCTCTGTAAGTGCTTGGCTGCTGGCCAGGGTTAACCCACCACCCTAGAGAGGGGGATTTGAGTTAAAATCACTGTGGGTTTTAGCCAATTCCATTTGGTAAGTGCAACTTGATTAGTTTATCTCTGAAACAGTCAAATCGTGTAGACAGGTGGCAACACTGAGATACTCACCTTCTTCTGTCTTGCATTCTTCTGCAAAACTGCAAACACTGTTCATCCTGAGCATCCAAACAGGAACATCGAAATGAAGACTGGGAAGTGCTTTGATTCTGGCCTGTAGACCTTTTGCCTCTAAAGCTGCCTTTGTAGTTAGACAGTCCATATGGCACAGTCCTCCTGTTGTGAGTCACACACATTGTGTATTTTAGAAGCCAATTAAAATGATTTTCCATGCCTTTTCTGTTTTAGTAAAGAGATCTATCGATGCAAAGCAATAAATAGTGGCACAAAAAAAGTCAAAATATACTCAGAAAATAAGTTCTGCCTATAAAAGATCATAACTTTTGCTCAATTAGCTCAGGCTTTGGGGAAGTTATAAAGTAGCAGACAATCAGCTCTACTGGCAGAATTAATTGGCAACCACACAATCTAAAAAAAAGATTGGAATACCTAACAGCTGATACAATTACAAGCAAGGTAATTGCTTATTTTACTCCTAATTCCTGTGTTGTGTTGCTCACCCTCCCTCAAAGTACAGTATTTGTTATGTCCAGTGCCATGGCTGGTGTGAAGTGACAAAGGAGTTGTGCTGATTTCACCTGACGAGTAACATCATGTAGTTGTGTCACCTTCATGATTCTGAGCCTGATTTGCCATTAATTTGATGGTTGAGAAATGGAGACAACCATCAGCATGATTAGTTCACTACATCATGTTTGGAACATGATCACTGGAGTTGCAGAGGTGAGAAACTGCTGGATAATCTTCCCTGTATGTATCTATTAATACCTTTCTCCAAGAGATCGTGTTCTGTACTCCAGCACACCAAGAAGTAGTAGGAGGCAGCTCTCTGCATTTCCCTGCAGTCTGGCATGCTTTGCTCTTTAATGGGTTATAGTCAATCACTGCCTGCTGACATCTCCAAAAAGAGTTGGATAGTTTGGACTGATGTCATAAATTATTCTCCTTCAAGTTGTTAAAGAATCTCAAGTGACAGCAGCTGTCCACCACATGAAACTTCTGGAGACCCTTAAAAGCTCCTGTGGACTTGAGGGATGGGCTAAGCAACCTACAACTTCACAAACACTAAAAATCTGAAGGGAATCTCATGTTCAAAAGCAAGAAAGAGGAGTGGAGGGAGTGGAAAAAAAAAAAAAAAAAGCAGAGAAGAGGAAGTAAGAGTAGATGTAAAAGGGTTACAGAAAGGTTACAGAACAAAGCCTGAATAATCAGTTTGCAACCACTACCTTCACGTAGTTCTACGTCTTTCATTTGCTTTCATAAAAACATCATTAGGCTTTTAATGGGAAAGCTGCAATTTTTCCATTTTCCCACACACATGGTGGGCTGAAAGGTTCAGAAACGTTATTTTCCTAATGTCTGCAACAATTTTGGTGTAACATCAGTACAGCTGATGCAAATCATTTATTCAGTACATGAGCTTGTCTTTCATAGCCTGAGCCAAAGCACACCTGTCAGAGTTAGATTTATCTTAAAATCATACTGAAAGACAGAAAACCACAACCAGTATTTCTCTGTTAAAAGCCCATGAAATGGTCTTTCTCCTCCAGATGCTGCTCTGCCTCACCTACTTTCTCTTTACTCCTATGCCCAGACACTGGGGAGCGAAGAATGTGCATATTTGGCTCAAAACACTTTAGGACTTGATTTTGGCCCCCCTTCTCTAACAGCCATTTAAAAAGCTTTTTGTTGTCTTTAGGATTAGGAGCGAGTCTCATTTTATAACTGAGGAGTATTAATGATTCCACACTGCCATCTGCTTTAGAATGATGGATGTTGAATGTCTGATGTAGGTAACTTCTGGCATAAATAATTGCTGTATGGTTGTAATTTTTTTTATACAAATACTTTTTTTTTTTAAATCAAGTAAGAGCTGGTATTTAGAGACAGGAATGAGAGGAAGTTCCTTTATTTTTGAGAAATCCTCTATGAAAACTGTCTGGTAAAATTCTATTATTCAACTTCCTGCTCAAATTGAGACTGAAATAGAAAGATTAATTTGGTGTGTGGTAGCCAAATGTGAAAGCCCTGTTTCATGACAGATACTTTGCCAGGGGATAAAGAAGCTACTTGCAGCTTTTGCAGATGTCATCCCACATTATGCTAACAAGACACAAAATACTGCAGTATGTTGTTCTCATTATTTAAAGTGGTTCCTTGTTAAAATCCACTCTTCCAAAATACGAAACTGGTTTTTTTCACTCTGATTAACCCAGAATCTCTGTGGGACTGAGCTGCAGTTTGCCCTGTGTCAGAGGTTCTGCCTGAATAGCTGGAGAGGAAGAAGTGAATGTGTTTTATTCTTAATTGCTGCAGTTTGCAAATTAATGGACCAACTACAATTGCCATCAACTTTCAATTTCACTTTAATACATCTGTATGTGAATTACAGTGAGTGAGGAACGGGCCCATTACCAGTCTACTGGCTTTTCTAAGAAACAGTAAATTCCAGCGAACAGGGAGGGGTAGAGAATATAAATTAATTACAAGTGATAAGACCCATGAATCACAGCCCTAAGCAAAGGAGGAAATTGATATTTTAGATGCTGCTTCTGATCTTTCTAATGAGGTACTTCATGCTCTGTGAAACACAGAATGGTTATAGGAGTGTGGTTCGTAGCTTAGGAAATGTATTCAAAACCTCTTCATTCTCAGTGGCCCAGAAATACCTGCCAGTGCCCTGACAAGTGTAAGAATTACCCAGAACATCCAAGTGAAGTTTATATCTAAGCTAATGTGCAGATTTGCCCATCAGAGATAGAAATGGAATAATGCTCCTGATATGCCTGGTTTTGATTTCTAATCCAAAAATTCAAACCCAAACCAGAGCTACTTCAACAGCAATCCAGAGTCATTGTGACAGTGC
Organism: Lophotriccus pileatus; assembly: GCA_035583135.1. Taxonomy (NCBI): domain Eukaryota; kingdom Metazoa; phylum Chordata; class Aves; order Passeriformes; family Tyrannidae; genus Lophotriccus; species Lophotriccus pileatus. The sequence goes on from JAWWES010000051.1 coordinate 10,551,695, forward strand.
TCAGAAAGAGCCAAAAAATAGAGGTGTTTTCCTCCCTGTCAGTTACTCTGATACAACTCATAAATCACAACGTTTAAGCAAATGTTAGTGTGTGTATGGTTATCATTGCAGCAGCTGAAAATATCAGTGTTTCAAGTTAGTTCATGCCTCTTTCTCAGCGCTTCAGAGGTGAGAGGAGATGCTGAAGAGATTCAGTTGAACAGGTATCAGAAGCATTTGCCTGGCAGCTTCTTAATCTTAGATTGTTACAGGTGATTAACAAATGCTGCTCTTTTTTGGTCATTTTTTATGGTGCTGCTCTTTTTTTATTATTTTTGTGGTGTTGCCAGGTAGAAAATGAAGTAGAATCACAACTTCTACACATTGAATGGGAGTTATTGTCAGCACGTGATTGTCACCAAGCACTTGTGTGGCAAAAAAAAAGTCTCTTTGCTTGCTGTTTCAGGTGAGGCTCCTGTTTTCTTTGGTCAGAGCTTGAGGAGTTTAGTATACCCAGAGCAGTCTGTGTCTCCTCAGTGAAGATGAGGATCGATTGGAGTGGGGCAGAGGCCAATTTGTTGGCTGCTGACCTGCTCCAGGCTTCTGGAGATCCTGAACAACCCGTTCCCTTACACTGTATTCCTCATGCTTATGACCCAGGTCCTGGCCAAAGCACTGGCCATTTCCAAACTTTCTTTGATTTAAAAAAAAAAAAAAAAAAAAAAAAAAAGGATAAAATTTGAATTTCTGACCTTTAACTCAGTAGGCAGCATTTCTTCCTTTAGGAGAACAAGCTTCTCCTGAAGCAGTGAAATGGGTTTTCACTATTTAAGAGCTGTGTGTCCTTTATCCCTTTCTTCTCTACAAAGTGGAGAACAAGCAAACCTGGGCAATTCTGGATCAGCCTTTCCAAGGTAGTGCTTTGAACTGGTATCTGATTGGCAGCACACAAATCTGTGATTTCTGTGGAATTACTCTCTTTTGTGGAGTTAAGGAGCATTACTGCAGCAAGTGAGGGGTGCATGAAAGTCTGCTTGCTCAGTTTTAAAGCACTTAGAGAAAGTCTGAGTTCAAGAAAGTAGTTTCTTCCTGGGCATAAGCTATGTTCTTTATTCTGTAAAAAAAAAAAGCTAACACAACTCTCCAGTACTTGGAATTATTCCATGAGTTTTAATTATGATTAGTCAGTGCAACAGATCTGTTAAGTGAAGATAATTCCATGTATAACAGAGCAGCACAAAACTAATCAAAGCACAGCATGCTCTTGACACCTGAAACACTTTAGATTTCTGCAGTGAAAAGAATACACAGCAATCTTTAGGTCAGCAAATGCTGCTTCTAGAATTTTAAAAGAAGAAAAAAAAGAAGTATACATCTGCAGATTGGGTAACAGATGCTGAAATAACCTGTATTATTTCTCTACTTTGTGCCCACAAAACACAATCATAAAAGCTGTCCCTCCAAAGCCAGCTAGCTCTTGAAGCAAGATTTGGCTATTAAAAGTACAGAAGTAGGGATTTTTTTTGTTGAAAAAGACAAAATTACTGAGTAATAGTGGAACAGCATTCTGAACCAGGGGTATCAGGGACAATTTCCCACAGAAGCAAACTACCCATTGAATGATTATTGCCTTCAGGTCAAATTGGGAAGCATGATTTGCCTAAGTCCTGCTGTCCCTCACTTATAGTGAATTCAGGCAGACAAGTCTAATTGGTTTATTTTAATTTTTATAACATGTGGCTGAGTTTCTCATGCTATGTTATAATTGACCTATGAGCTGCTATTATTTTCTACTTTCCCAGCCTCTTAAACACAGTAGATACCTCCAGGGCACTGGAGAGTTTCAGCCAAAACAAAGGGATGAGGGGGTTGCAGCAATCATCTTAGATGCTGTGATTTCAGCATTCAGCAATATATTTTCTGGCCTGCATCCAGGCCAGCGAGGCTCCCAACAGTCTCCACTGTTTTCAGACAATCCTAAAATGTATGAGATCCCTGCAAGGACCACTGAGAACAAAGAACACAGAAGCAAAGTTTACCATCCCCCAAGTGAAACAAACTGTCTACAGAATGAGAGATGCTTGGGGGAAATAACAGATATATCTCTGTGTATGCTTTCATATAAAGCCACTGCAGTAATATTGTGTAGCTCTGTAGATGAAGAGATCATTGGCTGCTCTGAAAGTTGGCTCCAACTCTTTCTGTAACAGACATAATTTTTTAAGAGTGTTCACAACCAATGTACCTCCCCTATTAACCCTTCCTTATCATCATTATTTAAGAAGTAAAACACCTTCTTCAAAGAAGTGCCTGCCTGGTTGGTTTTGTCATCCTAACCACGTGCTCCATTCTCAGAAGCTGGACTTTTTCTGAGTAGCCTTTTGCGCTTAAAGTCATTTTCAGAGGAAAGAACCCTTTACCCTTTATAGCCACACCTTTTTTTCCGCATCCTCAGTTTAGTAGTAGTCAGTGTTCCTAGCTACTGAACAGGCTACTGGACCCAAATTAGCTTTAATTCATTAGTTACAGCTAACTTAGTTAATCAGTCAAGGATTACATACACCTGCTTCATTGTCTAGTTTCACTGACGCATGAGTTCTTTGATTTCTCCCCCACTGAGGATTTCATGGTACCCAAGTCAAGTACTGTGAGAATCTGGAGGCTTTTTATCCCTGTCCATCCTCCTCCTGTAGCTGTCAAAATGATGTTACATGTTTTCTTTTAGAAACATGATCAGAACAATATCTGAGTTGCTGAGTGAAAAGCTGGGCTACATTTCTTGAGGGAAGCAATATGAAGCAAAGATTGGGGTGAGGGGTGTCCATTAACACCCCAAATCCCCAGAGGGGATGGGTAGAGCTCACTTGACTTAATAAACTGAGCCACTGTTTCCCAGAAATACCTCTCTTAAAACAACTCTCAGCATATCCTTCAGTGCTTCATACCAATCCTAATCTGATCCCAGTTCTGTGGCAGGATGTATAATTTTTAGTTTAAGTAAAGAAGTAAAATTTGGTGCATAATTTTTTTACTGTCAGGCCTAAATTCCCATCATTCTCTCTCTTTTCTCCTCTGACTGGCAGGGGGTATCATTAGTAAGTGGTTCTAACACAAAACCACTGAGGTAAACACCAAAAGGCAGAACTGCTGGGAAACAGGGATTAAAGGAATCAACTGAAGTGTCAAATGGTAGCTTTTCCAACTAAAATTCAGAGTACTTACTGCTGAAGCCACTCCAGCAGTGCACACGAAGAACACACACTAATTCATGTCTCTACCACTCTCTACAGCCTGTTTAGTTCAAAATCCACCACAGGTGGGTTTGTTTTTTCAAAACAAATAAAACAAAAACCTGGGGAAAAATAAACACATGGTGTTAAAATATAAGACTGATAAAAGTGAGTGTGGTTTGACAGCCCTCGAGACTGTTTATCCTTAGCATTAGACCAACACGAGCAGCAGTGGGGAAATCTCAAGGCAATGGCCATCGGTGTCTCATCCCTGACCCCGTGTTCTGCAGGGCCAGCTCCTGCAGGGATGTGGGATTTTTAACTGCAGAGCTAAATCATTTCAAATCTTTCTGGATACTGCTGTAAAACATCCATACTGTGGGTACTGTAAATAAGATTTACAGGGAGACTGAGAGGATGGATTCTTCTTCAAGGCCAAGGAGGGCATGCAAGCTGTGCACATTTCAGACAGTAAGACACTGAAAGTGGGAAGTCAGTACACAGTTTAAATATGCAAGAATAACTCTTTGAATAAACAGGCCTAAAAGCTAGATCAGTTTGTCCATGATAAAATATAGCAATTACAGCAGAAGCCTGTTACTATGTTCAGTAAATCTATTTGAAATCTATTCTGTGCAAGAGAAATAGATTCCATTGAATATGTGGGTAGTAAAGATTGCAAAATCAGGGCAAATTTCATTAAGAAAAATGAAATCAACTCAACAGAAGGTGTATCACTTCACTTTTGGCACTTGGTTCTGATGGTTAACAATGTGCACTATTTAGCTTCCTTGTTTGAGCTGCCTGGCTTGCAGCCACTGTTTTATCATCATGCCTTTGGCTACCAGGTATTTTCAATCTCATCTAAAGTTTATAACCACCTGCTTAATTGTTTTGCTGAACAAGAAATTTTGAGCCGTGTACTTATATCTCCAGTAGAATACAGGATGTCATCTATACATATTTAATGATGATTATCCAAAATTGGGGTAGTTATAATACTTTGGAATATCACCTAATGCCCATAAGGATGAAATGCAGTCACCAGTGAGGTGCAGGTAACAAAAAGATGTTGGGAAGGAACAGCAGTTAGAGCAGGAGCAACCAATGGGTTGCCTGAAGTCTTTTCTGTAACAACATCCCAAGGAATCACTTCATCTCTACATGTGAGTAAAACTACGAGTTAAGCGATGATAGGGCACAAATTGTTCCCCTTCTAAGATGACTTTCTGATGGCAATCTAAGCCAGTAATGAGCAGAGATCACTGACTTGTAACTGCTGGAGAGCTGACTGGCTGTACAATGAACTGGTGTCTGTTCAGCTTCTGACAAGTCATGAACAAACCCATCCGTCATCACCTCCAGGAGAGACCAAAACAATTCAAGTGTATGAAAAGCCTTTCTCACCCCAACCACTGGTTACCTTAGGTCAGGAAAACACATTTCTATTGGCAGCTGTCTGGAGCCAACCTAGTGCTAAAGGGTATCTGACCTTCATGTGTTACAGAAACAAATTTATTAAGTGGCAAAACATCAGGTCTTTTCAGTGTCACCATGTGCTCACACACACGGAACACTCACCAGATCCTCTCCAATTTTATCCCACATAGAAAAGCAACAGATACAAGTCAGCTTCTGCCCTGGTCCTTCCACAGAGGAAATAGAACATGTGTTAAGTACAGAGGATCAGAGCAGCAAATGAAGTGTTAGATCAAACTCTTCCTTTCACTTTGTCCATCCATCCAATTTTTCCTGATTCAGAAATTTATGTAATTGGCAGACAGAACTCTTAGATCATCGTGTAAGCTGGTCTGTACAATGTGGTCACAGAATTTCATTCAGTTACTCCTCTCTTGAGCATAATAGCAAATACTAAAAGATGTCATCTAGGAAAAAAAACCACTTTTGCTTTGATTTAAACCCTTCAAAAGAACCGTTCTTATTTTTGGTGCTTAGTTTGAGTGAGGAGTTGTCCTTTGAAATTGTCTGGATTGGTGCCATAAATTCTCACTGTAGTTTTATTTTGGAATTGAAGACCACTTGAGTATCTGATGCTGTGCCCTCATGATAGCACCACTTTCTTAGGAGTTGTCACCTTTTAATCTTTTACTGATCATTTTGAGCATCCCTGATGCTTCACACAGCAACATTAATGTAATTGAACCACATTAATGTAATTGAATGCTGTCACAGGCACAAGTTCAGTTCATATTGAAATACAGGACTCCTTTGAAGAAGTGCAGATCTAAATGTAGTCTTGCCTACATTTTCTTCTTTAACTTAAAGAATTAAGCATCAAGTTGTGTCTGTATTACACCAGTGGGTACTGTTTAAAAAACAATTAATTCTTCTTTAGAATGTGTCTGTAGCTATAGATCAAGATAAGCATAATTAATCACTTGACAACAAAAATACATTGCGAACTAATTCCTTACTAATCAATCTTATCAGTGAGAACAGTTTACCAGCTTTTAATTATCTTTGTTATGCAAGCTTTGTCTACACCACATAATTGCATTATTCTGTTCTGACTTACCTGCCTTTCTTTAGGTCATCTTCTTTTGCACTTAAAGCTCCCACTGTTCCCAGCATAAAAGACTCACTATGTCAAAATAACACACTGATGCTCTTAGTGGTCTGGCCTAACAGCAGTGGTTCATGCACAAGTATAAAGCAATACTCAGAACATGTGTGCAGAGATAATTTCTCTCTTAATTGGCACAAGCTGCAGGGAGTCAGAGGCTCCACACTCTGCAGTTTTGGGCTTTTCTGCAACTGTGCCCCTGCTGATCTAAGTGGTTTCTCAGCAGGGATAGAAATAGACCATCTATCGTCACTTTGCCTCCAACAGTTTCACTAAAAACTTCAACTGCTTTTGCAGAAAAGGAGGAGTGGCCACAACTAAGATTTGTTTTGAATGTATTACAACAATGCTTAACAGCATCTCATGTTGGGAAAAGCAGAAGAAACCAGAGGAGGAAGGAAAGTTTGTCCTTGAAGTATGGAGGCAAGAGTAATGTTAAGAAAATATTAAGGAATTTTTGTGGGGAGTAAGAAATGATAAAGTGAAAGAAAAATTGGGAGGAAAAAAATAGTAAGCAATTATAATATTTGACATAGGAAATAAAACAAAAAGGTAAGTATATAAGCAAGAAAAATACCAGAAGCAACAGATGTCAGGAAAACTTCTCCAAACTTTTAACACCGTCTTTCCAGTGTCGCACTGTGTGTTTGATCCTCAAAGTTGCACTGGAGCCAAGTTTTTAGTAAATATAAGAACTTCCAAGAACATGTGTACAAGAGCAACATAAAAGCCCCGTTTAGAAACACGTTGCCAGTCTGTTCAGATCCGGGGGTTACTTCCAGTTAAACGCAGTGGTGTAACCTGCTCGGGATATCAGATTGCACAAGCAGGCCTGGTTTCCCTCATTCACATCCTTTTGACTTGCTGAGACATTACTCCAGGTAGGACACCAGGGCAGAATTAGTGCCTGTTCATTCAGACGTGATAGGAAATCTTAATGTTGCTTCCGTTGTACTGAAAATGTCTGACACACGTAGTTCAGTGATCACCTCTGCCCTCAGACATAGAAGCATTCCTGTTTCAGCCTAAAGGGAGATTTGGACACAGCCTGCACACAGAGCTGCTCCTTTCACTGCTCACCTTCCTGGTTCAGGCCAGAAACAGCACGAGGAGCAAAGCTGCTCATTTCAGACACTCCAGGAAACACAGTCCCTACTGGCCTAATTCCCTACTTTCCACCATCATCCACACACTCTTTACTAACCCCTGAGGGCTCCCAGCGTCCCAATTCACCCAGTTCCAACAGTGTTAGTAGGTTATACAAGTTTGTGTCTTTGGAGCACAGTTGCTAATATATTCTGTATATTCTATGTGAATATTTAGTGTTGACATTGAATGTATTCATTCCATAGTTTGCACAGAAATGTCCAGTCACACAAAAGTTATAAAAAGACAATTTCCTAGGACTCACATCAAATTATTACAGGCTGATCTATACCCAGTGGGGGTGGACTTAATTGAGCTAAGAGATTTGCTGCTATTTACGTACAACTGACTTCAGTTAAGCAAGCAGAGGCTTAGAGCCCCAACTGTTTAATATTTCGATTATTATACATATTCCATTGCTAATGCTATAGGTATCATTAAAACATTAGATACCTCTATTTTCTAATTTATTTTTGTTCTTTGTTTTGTGATGTTTGCACAAAACTTTCAGGTAGGAAAAAATTCTCCACATCACTGAATTGATGCACACTAAGTACTTTTCCCACTGGAATGAAAATTTTAATTCCTGTAGACTTAAAACAGGGTATCCTAAAGGAAGGGGAGGGGGGAAGAAAAGAAGAAAAGAAAAGAAAAGAAAAGAAAAGAAAAGAAAAGAAAAGAAAAGAAAAGAAAAGAAAAGAAAAGAAAAGAAAAGAGAAAAGAAAAGAAAAGAAAAGAAAAGAAAAGAAAAGAAAGAGTGTATGTTTAAAATTAGCAGTGGTCTATTTATTCAGTGCGTAGGGGAAAAGGAATGTCATTCCCCCGTTTTCACTGGTGAGCTCTGACTTAAATTTACTGAGTCATAAATATTTGGCTAAAATAACTCTATGTAATCCTGGGGTGGATTAGTGCAGGTATGGAACCCAAAGAACTGAATGACTTGTGTGAATACATGATACTTACAGGTTGGTAGAAGTTCAAAAGACGTCATCAGCCATGGCCTCTGGCCAGGACACACACGTGAATTTACAAATTGAGTGCCCTAAACCCCATTTGACTTAACCTATTTTACTGCTACTTTTGGGGGGTTTTTTACTCCTTTTGTTATTTTAATTTGATTAAAAGCATTGCAACTGATTCAAAGGCAAATCTGAATTAGTACAACTGTTCCCAAACTTTAGGTGCTGAGGTACTTGATGGTGTGTGTAGAAGTTCACAGTCATACAGCCTGAAGAACTTGAATTCCTAAAGTAATTTGGTTTGGGGTTCATCTGATCTCCTGATTATTTTTTTACTGAACTGATCACTGTGGTTGCAACAGGACTGAAACCTAATAGCCTGTGAGAATCTACAAATACTTAAGTCTGTTGTAGTTACTCAACGAGACAGGATATATACAATGGTGTAGAGAAAGGAGGCCTCAGACCTTTGGGATGTAGGCAAAGTGTCACCCTTCCTGATGATTTCTTTCCATTAAGCACTGTCAGTACCAGATCCTGCTTTTCTGCACATGTGCTCCACCACCACTGCCCTGTGTGGGGCTCCCAACTTCCAATCCATGGGAAATGTCTTCAAAAACTGTTTTTATTATGAGTTGAAGCATAATGATGACTTATGTTTGCCACTCCACATAATGTTCTTTTGCAACATTTTAAAATCTGGTATGTTGAATTTTTTTTTAAAAAAGAAGAAAATCATTATTTTAACATCATGGTATTTTTCCATAATAATTTTTATCCAAACCAGTACAGTTTCACATACAGTTACATACTGTCCTTCCCTTCCCAATGAGCGGGTTATTGGGAACAGATTTCTCCTGGAAAATACCCACTGTTCCCTTATTTCCTCCAGGCATTGCCCGGCGCATGGATGGTACCTGGACGGCGGGAGGTCGCGGCTCCGGGGGCTGGCGATGCCCGCTGTGCCCCCTCCCGGCAGGTGCCGAGCTCACGGCGCTGCCGGGGCTCGGTGGGGGCTGTCCGGGCTGCCGGGGCAGCGCTCGGGCTCCCTCGTCCCGCCCTGACCCCGCCGGGGGCGGCTCCGCCTCCGGCTCCCCCCGCCCGGGCCGTCCCCGCGGGGTCCCCCGGGGGCCGGGCAGGGATCCCCCGCCCGCTCCCTCCCTCCGTTCCTCCGTCCCGCCGCCCGCCATTCCCGCCGCACTCACTCGGGGGTGTTGATCCAGATGATGTCGAGGTGGCAGTAGTACACGCACTCCTTGTCCTTGTAGGTGTAGCAAGTGCAGCGCCGGGCCCGCGGCCGCAGCCCGCCCGCCGCCGCCGCCGCGCTCGCCTCCCGCTCCCGGTGTGCCGGGTCCCCGCCCGCGGGGAGCGCCGAGCGGGGCCGGGGCAGCGCGGACCCTGCGGGGACCCAACAGCAAAGCGCTCAGCTCCCGGAGACCCCCCTTTGTAACAGCGCCCGAGCCACCCCCGCTCCCCCCGCAACCCAGGAGTTTCAGGGCGCTTAGAGCACCGTTACGTTTTTGCTGCCCCACGGTGTGGGGGGGTACATGGCTAAGGCAGCGCTTTTGTTTCAAACCTACGTACGGCCAAAATGATGTCTTTTTTGGAGTCTGGTTCTCTACCACGCACTCGCGGAGTGGGCTGTTGCTTCACAGCCTTTTGGAAGGAGAAAAAAAAAAAACCACACGCGCGCCGAAAAAAAACTACACAAACCCACCCAGCCTTTCTTTGTGTGCATGCGTGGAAGTGGCAAAGAAAGAAAGAAAGAAATTCGCGTTACCTGCAGTCGACGTAATCGTAAGTCCAAAGAGGAACAATAAACCCAGCTCCATTAAACCCAAATTGCACGCTGGTTAACTGCAGGCAAAGGTGAACTGCAGGGGCGACTGAACCGTTCCAGGAGGAATCACTTCAGGTTGGAGGCAGGGAATATCCTGGGGCTGGCGGCACACGCTGCTCCCCGGAGTTAGTTCCCACACGGAGGTGTGATTAGCAGTTCTCCCTTGCAGTTATTTTCCTCCAGTGCAGGCTTAGTCCTGAAGGGGGGAGAGCGTTGTCAAAAGGAGGGAAGATCCATCGCTTGGCTTTTCCCACACACACCTCCCACCCCACCCCCAAATCCGATCAGAAAGCGGAGCTGCTGTTTTCCAGCTGCAGACGCCTCCCACCCGGACAGCTGCCGGCCTCCCCCGGGGCCGGGGGGCGGGCACGGCCCCCGCTCCCGCCCCCGCCGCCCCCCGCTCCCCAGCCAGGTACGAGCAGGATAGAGCAGCACATCCTCCCGGAACAGCCCGGCCGAGCTGCTAATGCTGCTCCTGGTTCCTTGCTTGTCAGTGATCCGATCCTGTTGCTCCGTGTCTAATTCCAGGAGAGCCCCCCTTGTGTGATGAAAACGCAGCGTTTTGACTCAAAGCTGGGCTACGGCTTTTTGGAATTGTTTGGGGCTTTTTTTTTTCTTCTCCCCGAGACTCTGCCAGTGATTCCCCAGGTGAAATTAAGTCAGCAATTTATTAATTCTTTCATTTCTCCAGTTACTTATGAGCACCTCTTTGTGGACAAACCTACCTAGAGTGTAACACTAAAGGCAAAAGGGGATTTCACATTGTGTGAAATACCTGATAGCTGGGCCTAGAAAAACACTCCTGCATGTGGCCCCATTTTCTATTGTAATATCAGCTCTTAGGGGATAATAGGTAAGGGTTTCAGGGAATTGGCTCTATCTTTTCTTACAGTAGTATATGTAGTATATCCTATTATAGGAAACATGTGTTATAGACAGCACACGGAAAAAGGTTGCAAATTTAATTGTGAGTCTTTTAAATCAAAACACAGTGTTTCATTTAAGAATGTTTCAGTACTAACAGAAAGAGCTGCAGCCAAAATTTCTTTCGTGTATCACGCCAATTTGACATATCCACTATAATCTGGTTTGTGAGTAGAAAAGTAGTTGCAGGATCACCCAGGTTACGTTATCCATGTTCTCTACTGCCTCACATTCTTCTCCAGCCCTGCCCCCAATTCCAGCTTCTGGTGTGGACTATCCAGTAACACTAGCAGAAAAGAAAAAAAAAAAAAAAAAAAAAAAAAAAAAAAGCCAAAAACTCATTAAGATGTCATGTTTTGTCAGTTTGTCAAACGTTGCCTTCTGTCAGTCTCTGAAGATGAAGAGTTTTGTGTGAGAGCTGTAGTTACCCAGCTAACAACAAGAGCACGATGGCCATCAGACAGGGTAATAGCTAGAAAGTTCCATTTTCTCAAGTTTTGCTGACACCGCAGTTCTCTGTGGAAACTTAAATTGCTCTTGTTTCAAACAATTTGTGCAAATTACAAGATTTTGGAATATAAAATTGAAATGCCAGAAGCATTAATTGTGCCCTGTCTCTAAAACCCAGTTAGAAAACGCAAGATTTAAGGTTTGTACCCTCTGCAGGGAGTGCAGCATGTGAGGACACACGAGTTTGCTCAGGTACTGACAGCATTCAAGCACTGAAGCAGAACTGTGAAAGCACCTTAGGAGATCTTAGTTCTGCTAATTTTAAATAGTTTCACTGCAGTTGCTAATTTAAGGGAAAATAGAGCCCATGTAAATGACTGAACTCAGCATTATATTGAAGTTCATGCTGGAGCTCGGAAAGCAAGTGCTTACTTACCTTTGAGGATGAGTAGCTGCAGTGACCTGAGTGTTTGTACCATTTGCTTTGCTGGATTGTGGGTTTGCGTAAGTTCAAGTCATGCTCTTCAAGCATCAGCAGAGTTACAGTTTGGCTTCACAGTTTTATGGGTCCTCTACTTTAAAAAATATTATGACAAAACATCCCTGAAAGAAATAATCAGTTTGAAGTTATTTGCCTTTCTTCTACAACTAGAAAAATTAATTTCTCCAGATCAGGAAGTTCTAGATATCACACTCTCTGCTGTTGGATTGATTTTGACAAATGCTTATGATTGCATTTTAACTTATCTGTTGGGGGGGGAGAAGGGATTTATTGTGCAGTTACTGTGTAACAGAACTCTCCGCATTGAGTAGGAAGTACTGATTACATGTTGTGGGTGTGACAAGTAACAATGATAGGAGTAAATTCTGATTCGTGGATATAATTTTCTTCATTGCAACAGGGTGGTTTTTTTAAACACTGATGCAAAATTATCATAGAAATTAGTAATATTTAGCTGTACCACACATACAGGTGTGTTACAGCAAAAAAACAGTCTTGTTGTGTGTGAGTTGATTTAACCACATTTTCCTAAAATCACCGTTCAATTTTTTAAACAAGCATTGCTCTCCTTTTCTTCCATATGCTGTTTAACCTCTGAAGAGCCAGGGGAGACCATATCAGCACTGATACCGAGTGCTGTGCAAATAAAAGAAGTAATAAAATATATTCTGAAATTATCTATCAGGGTTCAGAAATTAAGAAGGGCAAGGGTTTGGTCAAATGACCTCATATAAGCTTTAGAAGAAGATAAGACATAGACTCTACAGGAAGAAAGACTGTCATCAAAGGGATTAATTCTCCTGGATACTGTAGGTTTGGTTCACATTTGCATTGATTATCAAGTTATTTGTGTCACACATTACCTAATGACTTGAGAACTTTTTGTTTCATAACAAAGTTTCATACGGCAGGCTCAAAACAAGAACAGTGGTTAAGCAAATAGCAACAAATAAATTTTAAAAATCCAGGTCCAGGTACGAGTTTGGGTCGTACTGAAAGATGTCTGGGTATCAGTGTCAGTGATACTCACAAATGATGCAAAATGGTTTTGTAAATCTACTTAAGGATTATGATTTCATTTAGTTAAAGAGTAGCAGCCATTGAAGTGGCAGGCAGAGATTGGAAGCCAAGAGATCTAATTCATATTATTTTTCAGTTTTTCCTTTAAAATTCTTTTAACTTCATAGGTTCCTTCTTCTATTTCAGTTTCAAGGTCTTTATGGTGGGCGGGTGCTTTGCATAAATCTTGAGAGCCCTGGACAAAATGGGTGGAGTTAATTCTTCTCTTTACAGCTTCTAATCTTCCCAGCTCTGACATACTCCTTGTCTTTGTGCAGGAGCAGCCTGGCAGAGCTGTGAGATCCAGCTCTACTTTCCACAGACAATGGGAATTCCCCACTCCTGGGACACTTCCTCATTCTTAGGGCCACCCAGGCAGCTGAAGGAAGACAATCAGCAGATCTGCCCTGTTGCCGGGTGTAAATATTGTATATTTGAGAACTTCTAATTGACTGAAGGGAGAATATATCTTAGGGATGAGGTCAAGGCTGAAGGAGTCCTGGAATGTGGAGCAGCTGAAACAGATGATGTTAAGGAAAGTAAGCTCAGATTCCAGATTTTATACGCGAAAACCCCGGACTGCCATTTCAATTAGGAACATAATCTTGGTTTTGTTTAGTGCTTCTCTGCCCCTTGTATCCCTACTTTATACATACCCTCATGTGATTGTGGAGTAATCAGAGACCCCAGCAGTAATTCCACAGCATTTAACCTTCATCGTACAGGTGACTACACAAAGCAGTTATGAGTTATAAAGAAGTTCCAGATGTGTTTAAATAAGGTTGGTTACTGAGACAAACCACTTTAAAAGTCAGCCTTCTAGGATGTATTTACACTAGTAATAAAGCCTGTATTTAAAAGGTAGTGTAGGGTTTCAGCAGCAGTGGAGAATTTTTTGGCACTGATATCTGTTCTTACAGCCTCAAGCAGGCCAAGAGGAAAGCCTGATCAATACAGATAGGGTAGCAAGTAAAGACAACCAATCTATTGGTTTATGAACTATTCATACCTTTTTTTTTTCTCACCCTCTTACTTCCTTCTTAATCACAGTGTTCTTCAGTGTTATTGAAAGAAAAGGTCATCTTAAGCTGCAAACACTGTGTTTAGTAGCACACTCTGTATCACTCTCACAAAGCAGCTTCATAATGGTGGCTGATGTTTGAAAAATGTGCTGAGATCAGGAGGTCCTCCAGAAAACCTTATCTTCTGATTATTATTTGTTACTTTTTGCTAGCGTTCTATAGCCAGAAAGCTGAAGTTAATCTTGTCGTCCCTCCTGTTACAGACAGCCCTTTTCAGAGCCCTTTGATGTCAGTGCAAAGAATCCCATTTTTAGTGGCCTTTGAACCAGATGCAGTAAAAGGGCAACTGAGCATTTGTAGGGGTTGCAGTTGGGTAACTTGCTTGAAGGAGGGGAATTCTGATACCCATTTCTGTTTTCTCATCCTTTTTATTTCTTTTAATATTTATATACTGTTAAGAGTAATATAGATACTTGGTAAACAGTGAAGAGAACAAATGCCTCTGCTCTGACCATATTCCACTTTATTTAGATAAAAGCAAAATAAAGAAGGAGCTCTGTGGCTGTTTTTCAGCCACAGTAATTTAATGATTCCTGCTTGCTACAGCTATTGTGAAATTTAGGAAGGAGTTTGCATAAGATAACATATCCTGCTGTTGTAATATACTGGAGACAGGGCTCAGATCTCTGGATAAGGAATGCTGCAAAAATCCTAAGTGTTATTATCACTACACACCACTCTCCCCAGGATCTGAACCTGACCTCCCTTCCTCGATCCAAAGATCCAAACAATCTCTGTCTTTGTAAAAGTAACAGAATTTTACAGGAAGAGAATTTTCTATAATTACTACTTGAAACAGTTATTTTCTTTGACACTTATTCAGGTTTGGGCACGTTACGGAACAAAGAGAATTCCATGTTAAAATATGATCAATCTGAACACTTCTTGTGTTTGTAAAGAATGGACAGAGAGCTGCCAACAAATAAGCTGGAGGCAAAAAATTCAGGTGGCTGTGTTGCCAGAAGAACTTTAAACATTTTAAAAGGAGCGAGGCAGAGAGGCAGAGCACTTGGAGGGACAGCTGGTTTTTGGAGGTGCACTGGCAGGAGGAGGAAGACACGAATACCAAAACAAATCAGTTTGGGCAGAAGCCAGTCTGGAGGGTGATGTAAAGAGGGAGGGAATGATGTGCATATATAAGGATTTGGGTGCTGGCCTGGTTTTCCTCCCTCAGCAGACTGGTAGGAAACTTGTGGTCACTTGTTCGAAGTGTGACTGGCTGAGGAAGTCTGTAGTGCCGGGAGGAAAGGGAGGTGTAAAGATAAGCTGGAGGAAGGGGGCTGGAGACTAGGAATGGCTTGAAGACTATGGCTGACCCTCAGGGTATTATATAAAAGGTGGAATTCATGTGCTTCTCTGACAGCACTTCCTTGGGAGCTCCCCCTCTTGGAGTGCACTGAGCTCAAGCCTCCTTGGATGCCTTTGAAGAGATATTTTTTGCATTTGTTGGAAAACCAGGAGACCTGAAACCCTGAATGAACTATCCTGTCTGTAGCAGAACCTGCAGGGAGGGGCACACTGGGCTGCTGGACAGGTGAGTGTCTGCCAGTGCCATTGCTGTGCTCCAGGAGCTGGATGGAGCAGCAACATGAAGTGTCCTGGGGTGCTGACACAGCACTGCTTTGCACGGCTCCCTTTGTGCAGAGGTGCAGCAGCTTGTGTGGAATAAAAGCCTGAAGCTTGTGCTGCAAATCATATGGTTCATAGCCCTGCTGGCTGTGAGGGGAGCTCTACAACATCTGCTGGGTTTTAATTAAGAGCATGGCTTTTGCAGAGATGGTTGGCCTCTTTGTGCAGTGGCGGTTCCTGTTTGCCTGGTTAAGCAGTTTCAGGGATTTTTTTTTCTCCTTGTGGCTTTGTGATGTGATGTGCAGGTGACTGCAGAAGTTTAAAATACCTTGTGTTGGACCACTGATAGACAGGAAGATCTATTTACAAATCCATAGATGAGATACATGTCTTCCAACAGCCAGTCTTATTACGTAGCAAGGGCAGCCTGGAACAAAGCTGAAAAGAATGTGCAGTAGCAAAAATGTGCACATTGATAACAGAACCCTAATTTATTGTATGTGATGTGCCCAGGTGGACAACACTGTTAATGGACATGCAGCAGTGACAATACTGTGTGGTAATAATTTATTCAACTATATAAGAACCAAAGAGGCTGGTCATAAGTACATTAATTCTGTGGCAAATCTCCTGTTCAAATTTGTACTTAACATTAATAAGAGGTTTGTGTTTGTGTTTATATCCTGCCTTGTAGGATAGTATAAAGAAAAGTTCTGCTGAAGTTACCAGCTACTAATGAAGTTCATGTCTCCTTATTGCAACTTCTTGGTAAATCCAATTTTAAAGGCAAATACAGGTGGTACCATTTCTTTTTTTGGGGCAGGATCTACAGCTGAGACTCATCAGTCCAGCAACAACCTTGACACCATGTTTGAATATATAACCTTTCCTCTCCCCAAGTAACTTATCTCTCCCTAAGAAAAGACTTCCAGAGAGAAATAAACAAGTGTCTGCCTGTATGAACTAGTAAAGGGAAAATAAAATGAAAAATGAACTTGTATTATTTAAACACTGTGACATGACAAACTGCGAGTGCTGCTCACACCCAGCCCTCTGAGAGCAGCCGCTTTGTTCCTAAGCTTTGGGTGAACCTGAACCTTTCTTAACTGAACTTGGTTTTGTGAATGTATTGCATTTTTGCGATGGCATGAGATTATAATCCTTCAGATTTCCTTCAGATCCCTTGTTGGGATGAAGTCACACAAATGCCTGAACACAAAGAAAAGGCCAAGCTGGGCATCAGTGTTGTGAGTGATCTGTGAGTCCCCTGGGGGTGTTCGGGTTTGGTGCAGAGGCCGAGTAGGTTAAGTCATTCTAGTCCCCAGAAAGACTGTCTGTGGGGATCAGGGACTGTAGCACAAAATCTGGGGTAACAGCTGCACACAACCTGTGCAGGCTGCGTGCCCTGGGGTTTAACTAGTGCAGGTTTAACTCAACGAGGCTAAGGGAGGTCATGCATTGCCAAGGTGTAAGTGCTGTGTCTGAGCCCTTTCTGCAGTGCACAGGTGATGCACAGCTACTTTTTTGCATTCCAAATATCCAGTTAGGTGTGCATTCCAGGCCTAGCTTGTCTTATGGCAAGGACATAAATGCCAGTCAGATCCAGGCTACCAAGCTGTTTTCAGCTTGAGATGCTGTTGGTCAATGGCACGGATATCCAAAGCAGCCCTAGTTATGAAATTCATGTCTATGGCAATGTTGTGTTTAGTCTGTTTTGGTGGAAGCAGAAGAGTTGACAGCATCCTCCTCGATGGCTCCAAAGGAACAGCTCTTTCCAGAAGAGGCAGAGGTCTGCAAAGTAAACATAGGGCGTTGCAAGATGAACACAAACCTAATCTAACGTGGGAGTTCTGGATCTATTTATCTGTTCTCACTGACATGGCTGCACTTATTCTGGAGGGTCTTGACCTCCCATTCAGTTTAATAACATAAGCCTGGGAATAATATCAGTGCAGTACTTACATACATGTACATTTTGTGTGGCTGAATAGGAATAGGAATCAGGTTAGGAAGAGAGACAGAGGAAGAGCAAGTCACCATACAACCTGCATGCAAGTTTTGAGTGCAGCTGATGGAGCTTTTCTGTTCTCACATTTCCCACAACTGCATCTCACCCTCCTTTATCAGGGTTGGTAAAGCAAGTTAGTAAATCAGATTATAAGGATAGAGTGGGTGCCAAAAGGATGTTCTCCCCTGGCTGCTAAGGGGGAATACTGGAGCATTAGCCAAAATAGGACAGGGAAGGTAACAGTGCTTTTTGGGAAATAGGAAAGGTAATGAGGAAAAGCATTAGGCAAATGAAGGGGGAAAGAGAAAATCAATTAGCTCACTTTTCACAAAAGTATCCTTTCTGTTATAAAGACAACAAAAGGAAAAAGAAAGAGTAATAAAAAAAAGGTAAAAAAAAATACAATAGAAGACTTAATGGGGGAAGTAGAGAAAAGGAAATAAAGAAACAGGGTAAAGGAAGAAAATGAGATGTTAATCTCTTGCCAAGGGTCAAGTATATCCCTCTAACAGCATGGCTGGGATTCTGGTTTTTGCCTCTTGAGTGCTTGTTTAAAGCAAATAGCTAAGCAAGCACCAGGCTGCTCAGTGGAGTCGACTGTCATTTGAGCTTCCCAGGTATTGTGCTTCAGCTGCAAACATTTTCAGCCCATGGTTGTGGTTTTCAGGGCAGGGATAAAAGAGACAATCTGTGGTAACTTCTTACTCCAGTGTTACTTTTCATATGTTTTGGAAGATACATTGTGGCAAGTATTGAAAAGAAAATTGAAGCAAACTAGTAAAAAAGGAAAGTTCAAAGAGCTATTCCATTGCTTGAAGGACTGGAATTTGTACAACTCTGACAGTCTGGCTGCATTCCTTTGTCAGTGTTTTTATTGACTTTCACTTCCAAAGAAACAATGGTGCTCCAAGCTGTTCTCTGAGGCCTTGGGTATACCTTGCTGGCCTAATGAGACAGGCAGAAGGCCCCACAGCTGTTAGCAAGGGTCATGTGTGTGTGTTCGTGTTCGTACTGGAACAAAAGAGTTGTGGTCAGACTTCTCTCACTCTGAAGTGCAATTGTTTCCATGCCTTTCCAGTTTTGAGTAACTGCAGCATTTCACACATAGAAAGGCCCTCATGTAATTTATTATCCCCGGCTCTGAAGTAATTTATTGCTGTTTTGACATTTTTTCCTTTTACTGTTTTATCTGTTCTCGGTCTAGGAATGGAGAACAAGGAATCAGACTTTGTGCTTTTGATGTTTGCAATTTTGCCAGCAAAGTTTAGCCTAATCTGTAAACTAGTTAAGGTTAGACTGGTAGTGACTAACTGTCATAATGACAGATATGAAGAGGACTCGTATTCATTTTGTGATGGCTCAGAATCTAAGGGCAAGGATTTTATGTGTCATAACGGTGATGGGCAGAAAGTCACTGTCTCACTGAAGGGTAGTGGAAAAAATGATGATGAGAATTACTATAGGCTCATTAATATGAATCAAGTAATGATTATCCATTTGGACTGAATAATTTTTCATTAAATCTAAGAGGTGTTTGACCAGCTGGAGTGTCATTCAGATACCTTTATTTGCTTTTAGTTACTTGGTGAAAAGTTGCATGAGTACTAATAACTGTAACTAACTGTTGCTTTAGTGTATTTGCTTCAAATGATTTATATGTCAGGCTCTGAAAATGCACTGGGACCTTAAAATTTGCAGAATATAATATGCTGAAAAGGGTGGCATTGAGAACAAGGAGATGTGAGCAAGTAAAGATTGTTCTACTGCTGGAAACCGGCCACCCAAGAAGATCTGGCAAAGAAAGTAAAGTATTAATAGCATTATTAATCTGAGTTTTACTGCCAGTAAAACAAGTAGGGAAAGGAAGATCAAGGAGGAGAAGTTATGAGGCAGCAACACAAATAATGCAGCAAATTTACAGTTCTCAGGGGTATTATGTTTGTGGTTCCTGTTACTAAACTGTGAGTGTACACAAGGACAGGAGCTGTGCCAAGTGTCCAGATACTGCAGTTCACAGTGGGATAAAGGGCATAACATTGTTTAAGCTCAGTGTGCTTCTCATATGGAGAAAATGCTCCATAATTATTTACTACCAAAGCCATTTTTCATGGGTTTGGGAGGAGGGGTTTGAATGCTGAGTAAATTAATGCATTTCTCCTCCTCTGACTCTGCACAGTTCTGGCACCATGGTACAGGGCCACTGTTGCTTCTTGTCTGATTTTCCAAAAATTAAAAGTTGTTTTCCTGATATTCTGGAGAGGTTTTTTGGGGGTTTTTTTGCTGTTTTTTTTTCAGGCAAACAGTTCCTGGAATTTCAGACTGTCTCAACCCATTGAGACTGTCATTCATGAAAAGTTTGGGTCACAGGTCAAACTTTTTCTAAAAAACTGCTCCTTTCGAGTTCAGCCCCACTCAAGGCAATGCCACACCAGGCACTGGGAGCCTCCATTGTGCTTTCTGCTTGTGTTCACAGCAATGCCTTGGCAGGAGCACATTAAGATGTAATTAAAAGGGCATGTTTTATTTCTATGAAGAAAATTCTGCTCTAAGTTGGCGGTTTTCTGTATGAATTTCAGACTTAGTTGCCAGTTTTCAGTGAAAACTTTTATTCACTATTTAATTTTATTGCTCTTCCTGTCCTGGCAGTCACCATGACTTCACATCATGATTCTATGATAACTTTTTCAGTATATGCTCTTTGGAATTAACAGACAGACTCTAAGAGCATGTGGATACACAGACCTTCCTGAAAAATGAGATGAAGCTATTTTATTTTTATTTTATATTAATGTTTGGTTTGCAGCATAAACTTAAAGGGCCAAAACAGAAGGATGTGATTGTTTGATCCATGTGCATAAGAAGCAGTTCCTACTCCCTCCATTCTAGTTGTTCCTGGTCAAGAGAGTTTTACAAACAGTTGGAAAGCTGAAGGCAGTGATAGTTCAGATGATTATATAACTTCAATACATAAGGCTAATAAAAAAATCATATCTGGGGGGAAAAAACCATATGAGACCTATCAACAAAGTCCCTTGTAGCTAGAATTTCCTAGAAATATGAAAGGCATAATAGGAAAAATGATTTGGAAAAAGAGAATAAAACCAGATCATCGGGAAAAATGAAACTTAGTACATCAGCTGTCGGAGAATCATCATTCACTTGTTGGTTCCTCAGAAGCAGAAGAGGACACAGAGTTGTTTCAACTTCTTTCCTCTTAGGAAAAATCTGTTGTTTAGTTTGAAAATTCACATCTGTTGTATACAAACTACATGAGTATTTTAAACTTCAGCTATAAATGCTGCTCGGAGATCATTTGCTGCTCACAGGATGGTTTATGATCGGGATCACGTACTCCCTTCTTGAATCAGGAAATTAAGCCAGAATTCCCTGTCTTGATAATTATCTTCAAAATCAGTGACAAACTGAGTCTCATCATCTGTGAGCTGGGCTCTGCCAAGGTTTCCAGGCTGGTGGTCATTCCCAGTCACTGCATCAGCTCAGGAGGAATAGGAATGTGCTGGGAATCCAAAGGTACCAGCCTCTAGAGACAGG
Organism: Lophotriccus pileatus; assembly: GCA_035583135.1. Lineage (NCBI taxonomy): Eukaryota > Metazoa > Chordata > Aves > Passeriformes > Tyrannidae > Lophotriccus > Lophotriccus pileatus. Next base: position 10,572,579 of record JAWWES010000051.1, read on the forward strand.
GAGAGCTTTGGCATTACAGGTTTATTTTTTTAACTTGTCTGTTTGTAAGTAATTTGTTTGTTTTCAAAATCTTCCTACTTCCCTTTCCCCAAACTAACTTAAACCCAAGCAAGCATCCTGTTTAAAAGTAAATAAATAAACAAAAAATCTAGCTATGTAATCAAATCTCAAGTATGTAAGTGATCTGAACAAAGTCAGCATGAAAAATCCAGAGTTCAGGGATTTTATCCTCTGAAGATCTGGGTCTTGGTTTCAAAAAGAGCTTTTTTTTGGTTGGTTGGTTTAGACATCTCTAAAAAACAGTTGCTGTACAGCTATAGTGCCTTTTGAGGTATCTTCTGATCTTCCTCTAGCCCTGCAGGCCCCTGTGTTTGAGGGTGTATCCAGGCATTTGCTTTCTTCTCTTTCTTTCTCTTGGGGTTATTTTCAATCTCTTGAATCTATAAAGCATGTCCAGGTTGTTTTACCATTAAAAACTGCAGATACAGCAATATAGGAAGCTGAACCAAATCCTTTAGGTTTGATCCTGATATTTTTCATGGTGATTTGGGAAGTCACCATCTCTTTTCAGCTCTGATTCATAACTGCCACTGAAGAGATGCTGATTATTAAAGTCTTGAGGAACTGAAGTATTCCAAAAACTTGCAAAAAGCTGCAGCTTGCATAAGCTTAATGCTCTGCTTCAGTGGTACTTTGAAAAATGAATGTTTTGTTTGAGATGGATGTTTGGAGTTAAAACTCAGTGGTCATACAGAATAAAATCTCTGTATTTGGGGCATTTGAAACGTGTGGTTGGTTTTATTTTCCTCTTAATTTTTGTATGCTGGCTGTATTTACATTTTATGCCCAGATGGTTTTCTTTAACGTCTTAGTATAACTTACACGTAACATCTTGCGAAAGCTTTGTTTTCTTAATTTATGCCTTTGTGTTTGAATAGTTTGAAAATTTTCTTAGGGCACCTAACGGGGAAACTGCTTTTTTAGCTCTGTGGATGGCTGTTCTCTGTCAACAGAAAACTGGAAACTTGTGGTTTGTGTGTGTGTTGTTGGACAGTATTATAGTCGTGTCATGCTGGGGTTGTATATTTTATGCTCCAGAAAGGCTTAAAACCTTTACCTCCAATCGAAAGAACCTTCCCTCTTAGCATACTGATAGCTCTGAAATTAAGGATTAAGTAATCAATTTATATTCTTCAGAAGGGAACATATTCTTCCCATGTTATAAAAAGCCAGGGAAGATGCCAAGGCCTGTATGACAAAGATAAAGATCAAGTTTATGAGCTGATACGTGTGACATGAACTATTCATGAAAGTCCAGCATTACAAGATTACTAGAAATTCTCGCTGAGTAGATAAAAAGCCTGTAAATACTACTGGCTATATTCTGTACACAGCATTATCTGAAAGAAAATGTTGCACAGGGAAGAAATATTTATATAAAATTGTAAAATTGCTCTGCAGTCTGCTGTGCAAGTTGGACATCCTGCATTGTAACAGCTAATTTTGTTCCATGAGTAAAAGTGCCTGCTTTGCAATGGCAGCCTAAAAAGTTAGGATGGATGGAAACCCATCATGTGTTACATTGAACCAGCAATTGAGGGTATTCTCAAAGCAGAATGGCCCAGGCTTCCTTCCTTCTGCATCTGGGGAGGGCCTGAGGGCTTTTGAGATTACTTAAAAGATGAAGTATAATTGTGAATGAAATTATGCAGCTGGCACAAGGATTGATTTCTTATCAGTTTTGACTAGGCCAGTGATAAAGTGGATTAGGTGCAGTGACTAACAAGTATTTCTGTTGCAATGGTAAACAAAATGAACTAGTAATATTCACCAAGAGTGGAGTTCACACTTTCTCTCGGAATGTGCTGTTGCCAGAGTTCCATTTCATGCCCTTTTAGGGGAAAGAAGAGTAGAAAATCATCTTATTTTTTTATAATGTGAATGTAATAGAAATTAGCTAGAGTGCATCAAATTTAGTGTAAATGTGCCTCCTAAACTGGTGCAGTCTGAGTTACATTTGTAGAGTGAAGATATTGATATACTCCTCACCAACCCACTGAGACCTGTTCAGGGAGGCAGGACTTCTGTGCAGTCCCAAGGAGATGAGACCTGTTATCTACTTTCTGTCTGAAAAGCTTTCATTTGTTTGCACCTCCTACCCCTTCAGCCAGTGCTTAGAGGAAAATATAATGCTAAATTCACATAGTTAGAAAAGTTGAGAACAGATTGATCTTACGACTGATTGATTTCGTAGGAGAATTTAAATCCTTTTAGTCTGATAAAAGACTATTATGCTTTCATTGATTTTAAGACTTGTTATATTTCTGCTTTTTTGCAGAACAGCTGGTGTTCTCCCACAGCAAAAAAAACAAAACAAAACAAAACAACCAACAAACCAACTCCTAGGCTTAGGATCCCTTGGAGCCATTTACTGCTTTCTGTATTATTTTTTATTTCGGAGCTGAGGGTGCTTAATCCAGACTTGTGGTCTGTTTTAAGTTGTGCTGTACTATGAAGCCTTTGTCTCCCAAATGATGTTAACTTTCCCTGCCTTGCATAATTGAGATTTCTCACTTGCTGGAGGAAGGGAGAGTACCTGTGACCACATTCCAGTTCTGTCAGGCTTCTCTTAGGAACGCTGCTGGAACCCTAGCCCTGAGCCTTCCCAGAAGAATGTAGGATGAATTTAACTTTTCAGGGGGCAAAGATATTTAAAGCAATACAAGCTATGTGAAGAGCTTAGGGATAGTCAACTAAATAGTTTTCTGTTGACTCAAGCACTCTTTTCTTATTGTCACGCAGCATGGGACCGAGGGGGGGAACTCTGCGTGTGAGGACGTGTGAAGAAATGGCTTTCCCTCTTTGTATATCTTAGTGGCTTTTTTAGGCTTGGCCTTACTGCAACATAGTTACTGTTGCTACAGTCCAATCTGGAATCTTTCCATCAGAAATGCTATTTTGATCACTGACTTCGAAATGGTTCACAGCTCATTGTTCTGAAATTTGTCACATCCAGAGCTTGGGAGGTGAAGTAAACCCCATTTAAATTTAGATTGATCCTTTGCTGTGCTAAAGACCAGATTTGGGTTTGGTTTGGCTTGAGATTTCTATCGATTTCTGAAGCCAGAAACATTGTGGAATTGCAGGGGTGGGTAGCACAGGCGTATGAATGGCTCAGGTAACCTGGCATGGGATGTGTGGAGACCAGGCCCATCCCCTGGTGATTCTTCGTGTCTCCAGGTCCTTACTGTCAGTGGGTGCCACCCAACAGTGGTGCTCTGTGCAAGTGTCTGCCAGGTGCATCCTGGGTGTTGGGCTTTGTCTGGATCTGAGGGTGCTTGTGCCTTGTTCAGGTCACCCTAAAACATCTCTAGCAGGACTAATTCCCTCAGGTGCTGGTTGCCTCTCTCCATGGTGGCCCACTTGCCACCCAGCATCTTCCTTGAAGGAATGTCTTTCCTTCACGCCTTACAGGAATCACCTCCAGAGCCTGAGAGCCTGCGTCCCTTTTCCAAATGCCTTGTCAATGCCTCCTTCCCTAGAGAGTGATCCCAGCTGCTTGGCTTCTTTACCCTCTAATTGCAGGCTATTAGGCCCATTATCTCTCTGGAATTACCAGAGTGACAACTTTACTTTTTTCTAAACATTTCATTACTTTTCCGCGCTGGTTCAGAGATGAAGTTCCAAAACATCAGAGGTTCCCACTGTCCTGGGTACTTGCCTATACAACCCCACACACCCACAACTCAGAGCTATCCAGCCCCAGGGCAGGTCTCTGGGTAGTGTTCCTAAACAGTCAAAGCTTGAACACATTCAGCAACATTCTGGTTCCAGCCATAGGACTGTGCTGGTCTCAGCATCCCAAGGATATTAAAAATTTTCAAAATTCTCAAACGCTGCTGTAATTAGGCTGGTGGGGGAGGGAAGGTGTGGGAAGGTGTCCCCTCCATAGGCGGCTCTCCGAGGGCAGGTGAAAGGTGTAATTGTGGATGTTTCCCGTAGGTGGCTCCCACCGTTCACGGCTGGGCACAGACACCAGGTCAGTCTCACGGTGGGCACTTCTGTCATGTCATATCATATCATGTCATATATCATACCTTATCATATATCATATCATATCCCAGCGTTACAAAGTGCATCAACACGATACCTTAGCCCAGTTCCCACGGGATAAACAGCACAAGAGGGAACACGCACTGCAAGTATTCCATGATGCAATTTTAAGGACAAGCACACCAACTCTGGGAACAAAGAAGTACACACTGTGACCAGCAACTATTCCACTAAGCTAATAAATGGTTATAACATATTTGTTCCAATGTGTTCTAGTCAGATCTGTCATTATCCCAACCTGTCATGCCTCAAGTTGGGCACCAAAAACTTTCTTCCCTGAAAGGGTTGTCAAGCATTGGAATAGACTGTCCAGGAAAGTGGTGGAGTCACCATTCCTGGAAATGTTCAAAAGATTGTGTAGATATGGCACTTGAGGACGTGGTTTGGCGGTGCTGTTGATGGTTGGACACGATCCTAGAAGTCTTTTCTAACCTTAACAATTCTGTGATTCTGTGATTCTATATATGTATTTCCAGCTCTCTCTTAGAAACTCTGATCACATTGTCCAGGAGACAAGAATGAGTGATAAGATTGTTCTTCTGGCCCCATTTTTTTTTTTTTTTGCATTGTCATTGTAATTAAACCAAGAATGGTGATTTTTTTGTTGTTGTTTGAGGAGCTCTTCTTACACAACGTGTTCTTGATGAATACAAAATGGAACATCTGGTAGACAGCACACAAAGGCAATGCAATTACATTTTCATAACTGATCCAGCCTGGATAAATTTTCATAATGCATTAGTCACTACTGTGTGAATTAAGGTGGAGAGAAAGAATGGATGTAGGCATAGAAACAATGACCGTAGACACTGTGTTTGATTCCATGAATGACAGGGATATCCAGGAGCAGAACTGCCTGATTGCATTCTCTGGCCACCTCCTGTGCATAATTACTTTGTACAGTGAGTGGATCTGTTTTAGCTCCATGTTAAATATCCCAGAGGAGGTATTTAGAAGATGCAACTGCAGTGGAACATTGTCTGTATTTTCCTTCTTCTCAGTTTAAATCCTACTGGACCTATTGTTTCCCCACATATTTTACCAGTTCCTTTCCTTCCTAAAGGGAATTCTTCCTCTGAGCCTTTCTAAGCAAATTCTTCATATCATATGTTTCAGTCAAGCTTTTCTCTTCATTCTGTTGGTACATTGTCACTGAGTTTAACTGGACCACATTGGTGTAACTGAGAGCTGAAGATTTGGTCCTTTCATCTTTCTGCACCAGTAATCTGTTTTCCCAATCAGTTTGGGTTGGTTTTTTTTTTCACTGCTTGGAATGTCTTCAAATTTGTCAACATCTTCAGGGTAAGGAGGTTCTTCCAGTTCTAATACCACCTGAATTCTTTTTGAAGCACAGAACATGTTTCCACAGGCATGTTATTAATTATGGATATTTCCCTAATTCCACTTCTCTGAATATTGTCCAACAGATCACATCTGCCTATCAACATCTGGTACAAATAAGAAAAGGTTTGGTGTTTTTCATATCAAGCATGTAATAATGACCATTTTGCTTTTGTTCTTATTTTTAAATCAAAGTTGGTAAATCCTTTTTGTATAATCCCTTAAGCCTTATAATATTGTGCAGGATGAGGCAGTTTTTTTATGCTTTACTTTGCTATATTTACTTTCTTGCTTCTGGACAAGTAGTGATTTGAGGTCTGAGACCTTTGTATCATTTCCCTTTTGAATATTTGCTTCATAACTAGAATCAACAAAGTTACACAAAACTTCTTCATAAGAGGGATGAGCTGGAATACAAACCACTCATGGACTGCAGAGACTGTGATGGTGTTTTATGCCTTCCATTTGAGGAGCTCAGTGCAAATGATTCCCTGTGAGCAATGGGAACATTTACAGGCATTGTAGGGGCTAATGGTCAAATGACTTTTTAAGGAGGGTAATTTTCCCTGTTCCTCCTTGCAGCCAACACACAGAAACGTGTATGTGCACAGAGCTCTCTGAACTGCTGGTTGTGCCAATCTCGTAATTACATTTGTACATACAAGCTGGGAGATTTGAGGTAACTATTATAGTCCTGGCTCAGCTTCCCAGCAAAGTATTCCTCTTCTCAGACTGTGGTTTCCTAACACAGGTGGGAACAACCCTGGCTCCCTTTCCCCCACTTAGTTGCTCACCTCGGTTGCTGCCAAAGCATGTTACGGAAATCAGTTTTGCTCTTTTTTTTTTTTTGCATTGAGCCTTTGATGGAGAGGGGAAAAGTTCTGTAATGGCTTCTTTCTCTAGAGGAGAAAGGACAACAGCAGCTCTTCTGAATGATCCTGCCATGCTCCCAGCTGCGTGTGTGAGACAAAATGTTTGATTTGGGTGTGTGCAACGAAATGAGAAGAAAAATATGAATATGATCTGTATAATACAGAATGAGAAATCATAGGAAGACTTTTAGATATCAACCCTGATTATGGCTCTATCAGTGTTAAAAGAGTGGGGAGGGCTGTTGATGTGACCTAAACTTTGCCCTGTGAATGCCTCTGTAATGTGTAAGAGGCTTTGCTTTGGAGAGAGCAAGTGTAACTCCGAAAGTGTAATTGAAGCCTGACTCTGTCAAGGCTTAACAGTCTATGCTGGTCCAGGACTGAGCTCAGCAGCAGCAATGCTGGACCTGAGGGGCCATCAAAGGCAGCTGAAAACAAGCCCACAGTAGGTTATGAAACAGCTCCCACGGCTCCCATCCAATTCCTCCTTTGTGCAGGAATCTGAAAAGAATCACTTTAATATATCTGAACTAGCTCTCTCTGAAACACTTCCAGTCCTTGCTGGATTAAGTACATGCTCCTGATGTTACACCCACTGTTGTGCCAGCAGTGCTTGTTTTGTCAATCAGTGAATCAAAAACATGCTACAAATGCATGTGCACACAACTTGTGATGCTTAAAAGAAATGGATTGTGGCTTAATTAATTGTCTGTATTAGAATCACCTTGGTTTGGTTTGATTTGGTTTTTAAGCCCTAGCAATGATTTAGGGACTGATAACGAGACTTATATAATGGGGGTTTCAAAGCTAAAACAATTTATACACCCGTGGCACAAGAATCCTTTTTGACTACTTTGGAAAGCACCCACAAATTTGTTCAAGTGAGTTCATCTCTTGTTTAACTGGCTCTTGTAGCTCCTCTAAACTCAAGCATGACGTAAATACAGAACATATTTAGGCAGTTGTCATGAGTAGCCAATAGGTACTTTAACTGTGAGAAAGAAAACCACTTTTTTATATTTAAGTACTTAAGAGGATGGCTTATAACCAAACTGTGGTAACATTACAGCTCCCTGGAAGACACAGTTATGTACTTCTACGTGACATTCATCCAGTTCCACCAGGCCACAATAAATGAGCTGCTAAAAGCTCACAGTATTGTAAAGTCAAAAAAAAAATGCTGTTGACCTTTCCATCCATGTGACTCCCTTGGTATGCTGATGGTAAATGAAAAATACAGGCCAGAAGTCTTAATCTGTGGCCATAATTCCACACAAATCCTTAAGGTAAAATTAATGGTTTAACAAAGCTACTTAACTACATGAAAGTTATTATAATATAAGCACTGGTGAATGGGAACAAATTTGGTTGTGCACATAAAACCTAGGCAGCACACAAACCCAGATATGCCTGTGTTTAGGTACCACTCCCTGTGTGTGCCAGGAGTGCTTGTACAGAAGCACCAAATATTTTAGGCATTTTGTTTTGGGGAAGCTCTGGACAAACAAGACTTCATTAATAAAAAGTAGGGCTGGAAAGAAAGTCTATTCCATCCCAAGATAAAATGATACTGTGTTGGGTTTGCATGGTAAGGTTTTGGTAATGGGCTGAGGCTACAAGAGTGAGAAGCTGCTGGAAGATTCCCCTAAGGAGCAAATTCCAGTGGCTCCAAGACAGACTTGGATCCAAGGTATATCTTTATGTTTGTTGGTGATCTCAGGGCTTCCTTTGCACTGCTGAGTTGGGGTTTGCCAGGCAGATCAGTGAAGTGTCAGTAATTAATGAGATCTAATATAAAAGTCTGGAACAATAATTAATGGGTTCACATCTCAGATGGCAAAAATTGAAACATCCACTTATTTGCAGTCTGTGATCAACATTCCCTATTAATTTGCTTCCTCCGCTAGAAGGAGGAAAAAGATGAGATGCATTCATGTGCAAAAGAGTTTCAGATTTGCTTATAGCAAAGCAACGATCCTTCAGAGCTGCTGCTGACTTGGCAGGATAAAGCAGCACAGTTTTTTCCCTCTGTGCCTGGTGCCCTCATGTGGTTTTGATGTTCAGCTGCTTGTGAGTGAATTCAACACATCACTGCGTGGCCGAGACTTCTGCCGTGTTGGGAACGGTTTGCCTGTTTGTCGTGGTGTGTCCTGGGAATACAGTGCCTCCTGGAAAGCTGGATACGCTGTGGCCAGTTGGATTTGGATGTGCAAACTCCCTCAATTCCCCAACTTAAAACAAGACCATTTCTCACAGTGTGCGTGACTCAGACCAGGCTCCTCCAGGGGTTGTTGTGGCTCAGAAGATTTGTGTTGCAGTCACTTCCTTCTTCGGTGATCCTGTTAAAATGCCCCCATAGATCTACTGCTACTTCTAAAAAACTAATGTTAAGGTCAAATTTTCCTACAGTAGAGTGAACCAAAATTTCAAGGATTATTTCTGTCAGGAAATGGAGTTTAAAATTTGCTTTCTCAGCTAACTTTTCCCATTTTCCTTCCAGCTACACCTTCAGTATGACAAAGAATTTTCTGTATTTCATGCTGTAAAATATATGCAGTATAAATGTTTCTTTGCACAGCACTTCTGAGTCTGCCATTAGAATATTTCTAAATTACTGCTCTAGAAATTTCACTCTAAAACACAGCATTTAGCCACAAACATTATACAAAAAAATTTTATGCAGCAGATTTATTATATGTCCATGTATTATAATAATTAGCTCTTGCACAAGCAAGAGGTGAATATAGCTGCTGTGGAGGCTGCTGGTGAAAACCAAACACTCTCTTGCCATCCATAGTACTATTAACAATGATGCAGAAGGAGTTTGAAGATGAAAATGGAAAATATCTGAAGCAGCTGAATGTTTTCCTTGTGATGATAATTTGTGTAAGCTTTTACCTGTGCATGGCTAAAGTACAAGCAACTCCAAATATTCCACGTAGGTTAATGCATGAAACCCTATGTGTGAGTCACAGTACAAGAACAGTAGAAGTTCAAGTGTAGAATTTGACTGTAACGTAGAAGTGGAATGTTTTTAGTGTTTATCAGTACAATCAAGCAAGTGAATACCCCTAGTCAAGTTGAAATATCTAATTATTTATTCACATAGAAACCAGTAAATTTTAGGGTCTGTAGCACAAAACTTTTTGTTAAAAAAAAGAAAACCAGCTATGCCATATAGCTTCTTTACCCTCAGTAGAAGAGCATCATTGCAGTTAAAATGACAATAAAAACCAAACATTCCAGATGACATCGGTTGGAGCACAACGTGACAAATATAATGAGAAAATCCTTGTCAGAAGTATTACCACAAGGGAATATCAACAGCTAACACCCATAATCTCCACCTAGAAATCAAGGATATTTGAGTAGATCTTGGCATAAAAGGCACGAAACACAAAGCAAAGCATGCTTGTGTCATTTCTCACACAGAAGCATTGACATTTGTGCAACATGGAAAAAAGGTCAGCATTTTTCCACACTCTTCCAATGTCACAGATACTTAGGGAGCAGATCTTCCCCTCAGTGCCAGTGTGTCACTCCCAGTGCAGATGGCAGTGACTACAAGAGGAGTGTATGTGAAAGAACACATCCATACCCTTCCAGGAAATCCCAGCTCGTACACCGAGGAAGCTGCTGCTGTTGTATTGTTAGAAGGAACCAAATACACTGCAGGCTTTGAGTAACACACCCACTGGCAGCCAGCACTTGTGGGAATTCTGTGAGGGTGACAAGAACATCAACAATGCTGGAAACCCGTCAGAAACACAGGTTTACCTCTAGCATTTAAATGTGTGATGTCAGCCTCAAATAAGCTTGTTAAAAAAAGTTCTAGTCCTTGAAAGAAAGGGCTCTTCCAAAGAGAATTCTGCCTCTTTCACAGAGGAATGGCTTTGCTGATGTTTAGGTGTTTCAGAAATATGGATCAGACTTCCCTGGCATTTCCTTGTGTCCCTGTGTGAGCAGCCTGTCTGCTATATCTCTATAACCAGCCTGTCCTCATCATCACTGCTCGTGTCATCGTACTCCACTCGCGTCTGCTTCCTCATCATCTCTAAACCTCTCTTTTTGTATGTCTTGGAAGGTGCTGCAGAGTAACTCTTGAACTCGGGGGATCTGAAAGAAACTGGGGGCTTTCTAAAGGTAGTAGTAGCTGTTCCATGTGGCCTTCCGTAGGGACTGTGCTGCAGGTGGGATCCATTCCTGTCTGTGCTTCCATGGAGGTCCAGATCTCGAGACACATTTGCCCGCTCTGTGTATTCTCTGCTGGGTGACTGAGCCCTTGTGACTGACTCAGGAAGAGACTCTGCTTTTGATCCAAATAAATGTGAACGTCCAGGCTGGGAACTGGGAGTTGAGTGTTCTTTAGGAGGTGAATTTGTGTCTTCTTCAGCTGGAGTTTTCTCCCTTCCCGAGGTCTGGATCACCGGCTCTAACGTACCAAATATTTGCCTCTCTGACTCTGCACTCCGTGTGTTTTCCTGGCTTGCCTCCAGATGTAAGGAAAGAGGACCAGGAGCCTCTGGGTTTGTGCTGCTGGGTTGGTCACCTGTGCTTGCGTTTGTAAAATCAGAAGGGCAGGATCCAAAGGAAGCTGCCGTTGAGTCACTCCGGAGGCTTGGCCGGGAATGCCCTGGCCCGGACGGCTGGAGCACGAGGGGCTGTGACACCCAGCAGCAAATAGCCACGTCCCTGCTGACCTGCTGCATGGATGTGGGAGCTGGGGAGGGAGAGGAATGAGCTGTCACAGCTATTCCCAGAGGAGCTGTGATGTTCTGGACACAGGCGTTTGTTCCTGTGTGTTCCCTGATTTGCCCGGAAATGTCCTGTAGAAATTAGGAGGGGGGGGGTGGAAATTGAAATTGAGGTTTAAAATTTTCAATCCAGAGCAATTGATGCAAGTTTAGTTGTTCTTTTTAAAAAGCTATTTCTAACATTAGCAAGTTTTCATCATATTTTAACCCCCAGTAATACCTTTAATACATTTTTAAACATTTTAAACAAAATCTGTGATACAGTCTCAACTCCAACGTTAAACCAGCTGAATATAATTCAAGTTTCAATGACCAATATTTTTTTTTATTTTAATAAATATTAATACAGGAATTAAGGTACAATACCTACTTTTTTATCCATTTTGTCTTTATGTTTAACATGGTTTAAGTTTTCAGTATGGGAAGATATTCCTGAGTTATTCTTTCCTTCTTTTTTCCTTCTGCAAAGTGGTTTATCTGAGGTGGAATTTTGCTGGTGTAGGTAACTTTCTATTGAAAAGAGGTTGAAGAAACTTTTACTTTGATTTTTATTCCCCCACGTGCTAGAACTTACTACATTTCTCATCATAGCACTGAACTAACATCAGGGCTTTTTTAAAAAAATTCAAGATACTTACCTTGCACCTTCGATTGAGGAGAATGGCACTTCTTATGCTTGTTAAATCTGGGGGGCTGTGGTGAATAGCCCTTTCTCAAAGCATCCAGCGCTCTGTTGGGAAAACAGGACCTCTTGCTCAGCCTGCTCACTTTCAACTGGGCATATCCATGGATGTGCCTCCCTCTGTACCTGCAGTGCCAGAGGGTAAGCAAACATGGGAGATGTAAAAGCTGCCAGAGTAGAGTAACACCAGCTCATCACAGACATTAAAGTCTAACAGCAGTTTACCCCCATGAAGATGTTTATGTCAACTCAAAAAAAAAAAAAAGAAAAGAAAAAATCAAGATTTTAGGCAAGAGACCCACAATTATTTTATTACCTTTTTTTCCCTCTGTAGGACTCAGTAAATCCTTGGCTTTCTAAGAGAAAAGGATTAAGGAATAACAGATCCTTTTTCCTCTATCTGGAATTTTAAAACCATATACTTCATAAGGACTTGAATCACACAGGAATCACCTGAGGCTGTGTGGTCGTTGGCTTTTTTACCTTTCACTTCTTATGTGCCACCTATTCATTATCACTAAAGAACAGCAGAAGTATTTAAGTTATTTAAAAAACTCACACTGAATAGTCCAACTCTGCCTTGCTTTTCTCCTCTGGATAGACCTTTCAGTAACTCTGAGGGACTGAGACTGAATCAGTAGGCTGTCACCACACACAGAGCAAGATGTAAGCCTAAAAGGATGGGGTTATTCTGGTATTTGGTATATTAGAAAATTACACTGAATTTACTGATTACCAGTGGGGCCAGTTAGATACTGGTATGCATGATCTGAGCTTTCAGGATCCTGTGCTTAACTGAATCCCTGTAATTATTTGATAGAGCCAAATAAATAAATTCTGAGGTCAGCAGGAAAAACAAAACAAAACAAACAAAAAAAAACAAACACCACCCAAAACACAAACCAGAAAAAAGGCCTAGAGGAATATGACTAGGCTGGATGACATAGCCCCGAGTCTTCTATTTTTATTCTCATGATCCTCAGTGGTGTTTGCTGAACTAGACACGGTGATTAAGTTACTGACACTGATTTGTCCTCAAGGGAGTCGCTCTGTCTGATTTTGGTGGTGAAATAGAATCAGAGGGATGTATGCACACAATATGTGTTTCTTATTGAAGCAATTCATCAGACATTCTGCTGCCCCACGCTCCTGAGAGATTAGAGGCTAAATCCACTGGTCTGAACTCCCATTAGATACAGGGGAGCTTTGCTGATTGAGACAATGTGCCTTTGATAGTTTTATGCTCAAATTCTTCCTGCTTTTCATTTAAACCAAATGATCCTTTGAACTGCAGATGGTTTTGTTAGTTTGTGTTAAACTTGATATTTATTCTTCTGCATTCTCCTGTGAATAGCAGTTCAGGATATGGATCTTCCGAGCACAAAAGGGCCTCGCACTCTGCTCTGAGCTGTAACTGGATTAAAAAAGACAGGATTTTTGTTCCCTTCAAGCAAAAGTAAATATTGGCAAGTTTGACAGATAAGAATAATTTCTAAATCATTCTCTTTCTTTGGGATATGTCTGTTTGACTTAGAAAAGCCTATTCCTGGTAATAAACAAAATATTGGTATTTTTTATGGTTTACCTTTGGGCAACTGCTGCAGTGTGAGGATAGTTCTTTTTGAGAGGTTTATCTTTTCCTCCCAGTTTTGACATGGTTGAATTTTGGGGATGACTTTTTATTTTCTGTGGGCTTTTTACACCCATTTCAGCAAAGTTATGTCTATGTCTAGGGAAGCTGCAAACCATATTCCTTACCATTTGGGGGTGACTTTAATCTTTTTCTGCTTGTGGCTCCTCTTGAGCTTATTTGTCGAGAGTTTTTCCTTTTTGCAAACTACAGTTTTCTTCTTTTGTTCTGAAATATTTTTGAAAGCACCACCAGGAGCTGCTGAGCTTAACTGTTGAGAATATTGGGAAAAATTTTAGTAAATGAAAACTGTGAATTACATTGACCAAGAGACTGGAAATCTGTGCTCTTTTTAAAAAGCACTGAACATCATAGTAGTTAAATAGCACAACTCTGAATTTTTCCTCTTTCTTTTCTGATCAATATATAAAATATACCCAAAAGGGAAATAGCAGTTCACTCTTCTCCCTAGCCAGCATTCTTACCAAAATGGTCAAGTGAAGGACACTTAAATATTCACACAAAAGTATTTCTGTCTCATGCATCAAATGAATATAAGATCTATCTTATAAAAATATAAATTGTAAATTCTGTATCAACAAAATCCTGTAAATGACCATAAATATACTTCTGGTAATTATTTTGTTTTTCTAATAAGAGGGTGAGAACAGGGTGTCAGCCAATAACACCCTCTTGAGAAGGCAAATAGGATGATTAATATTACCTCCTGCATCTGTTGTCCTTTAGAAAAGGATGAAACCAGCGTTTTTAAGCTTGTGTTTGTTAAGCCATATGCCACAGTCCTGTTAATATTTCTCATTTTGAAGATAGAGATGTCGTATTTGGACAGGCTGCATTCCCTGCTGGATCTCCTGTCACAGGAGTGCAGGGAGGAGTAGGCAGAGTCTGCATTCCCCTTCTGCTCAGTGGGCAAGGGGAGGCTCCTGCTTAAACAACACCAGGTGAGTCGGGGCTCAGCACTGAGGGAGGGGAAGGTGCCCTTTGTGCCTGACACTGTTAAACTGCCAGTGGAGCAGGTCCTGTTATTGTGGGGGAGCTCCGGGAATTCTTTACAGTGGGTGGTGAGAGTGTGGCAATAAAAGGTGCCAAAAGAATGGCAGAGGTAAGTGGGGTTGTCTGCTGAGCTCTGAGGATGCTGCAGCGTGTCCTGCAGTGTTGGTGAAGCATCCTTGAGGGTACAGGGACCTCCCTCTCTATTCCATCCCACGACTGCTGGCTCTGCCCCCTTGCCAGAAGCTGATGTCTTTATCAAAGAGTCACTTCCTGAGCAAAGATGATGTAAAACCTTTCTCTCATCTTTGATGTCAGCTGATATGAAAAAGCCACTTGTATACACAGAAGTAAAGCATATTTTCTTCTTTGGAGTCTGTGTAGAGCAAGTAGTTATGCTCATCCACTTCTCTTCTGTTTGCCTTTGATAATTTAATTTATTTTTGTTCTGCTTGTTTTTCCAGTCATCTCTTGCCATATCCTGCAGCCTGAAGTTTGGGTTATAAAAGGTATTATCTGCTGTGGTTAAAGTATTTGTTGTTTCTGAGTTGACTGGTGAGCAAAATCCTGGACTTTTCCAGTTTGTGTGTACGTTCCATCGAAGCTGTCCTTTGCCAGGCTTTTGTCTCACTTCAGACTGTGGAGGGGACCAAACCACATCACTGGGATGACAATGGAGGGATCCACTGCTGGAAGAGCAGGAGGGGGTGGCTAGGATGTCTGTCTCAGATGTGCAAGGTGTAATCTGTTCTGATCTACGCAAAAGTGACAAATTTGAGGTTCTCTTGGCCTGTGGCAATTTAAGGATATATTTTGGAGAAAAGGCATTTTGTTGTGGGACTGGAGTTGACTGACCAGATTGCAGATGGTGAATTTTAGAAGAAACATCCACAACATTGTCCTTGAAAAGTGGTACTTTTGCTCCTGTTTTCACAAGACATGCTTTGTCATCTTTATCTGTTGCACTGTGCAAGGCAAAAGAGTTGCAATCACTTCCCCTCAATTCAGGCCCTAAAAATCCCACCAGTGAAGCTTTTGAGATACCAGCTGAATTTGAAAGGAGGTCAGCATGACTGCAGTTGAGAGCTTTTGTGGGGAGTTTGGTTGTTTTCATATACTCCACATTCTCAATACCTCCAGTGGATTCATTAATTCCTGTGCTAGATTTTTGCTCCCCTGCTTTACTGGAGAATGTCCCTGGGGCTGTGGAAAGACGGGGAGTGCCAGAGCAATGGGCCCTCTCTGCTTCACTTCCTGCACTGGTTTTGCCACCAGGAGTAGGGCAGGACATCGAAATCACATTTTGTGCCTTCTCCACTTCGAATTTCAGCTTTTTCCTTTCTGATGGTAAATTCTGGGATTTCCCTGCAGTCTCTCTGCTGCTGCAATGGACCCACAGGCCACGCTGGCCTGTCTCCTCAGTCCTGTGATGGCTTCCATAGTTGTGTGTAGTGCTTTTAGAATCTAATTCAAATGTACTGGATTCTTTCCCAGGGCTTGGGTTTTCCCAGTTGCTACTCGGTACTGGCAAGGAGTCATCATTCCTTCTGTGACAGCTGGGCTGACACTCAGGATTTTGAAGCCTGAGCTCACAACTGCCTGGAGCTCGCCCTGTGCTGCTGCGGGCTGTGCACTTCTCCGTGTCGCTGCCACTGGGGTCTTGGGAAGTTTTGCTCCTTACAGTCTGTGCACAGGCATTTGTGGAATGTGATGTTTCCATTAGGTAGGACACACTGTCTGCAGTTTCCTCAGAGGACACATTCTGCAGAACACAATTACCATCAGTACAGGTTCCTGATTTATCCGTGTTTGAAGCTGCTGTCACAAGGGAGGAACGACTGTCACTTACAGAGCTCCTGCCATCTCTTTCCTCAGTAATTTCAGTGCTGTTGGCTGATTCCTTTGAGTCAGGAGTGAAGCTTGTAATATCTGTAATCTTATCCCCTGTTTGTTTCATTTTCTTGGCGTTTTGACTGCTTTTCGTTTTTTGGTAGATTTTCTTAAATGTTTCATCTCCGTACATTTGCCATTTTTCTTGAGAGAACATCTTTAACTTCCTTTGATTGTGTTTCTTATTTTTAGCACTGATTACTTCTCCAGCCCCAAGCTTTTTACTCCCTTGCAACTCCTCTGAAGGAGGAGGATGATCAACCACATTACTTAGTGGCAAATCATCCACGGCTGTTTGTCTGACTAGAGCTCGGGGATGGCTATTAGGGAAATCCACTGAATTTGCAGCAAGATTGTTGCTAGGCAGCAAACCAACAGTGCCTGTGTTTACAGACTGCTTAGTAAGAGAAAGTGGTTTTGAGCAACCTGGTTTGTCCTGTGCCATCCTTGCTCCCTCCACGAACGGCAGGGAGTTGCTCCGAGTAACAGGCACAGCGTCAATGGTTGTGGAGAACTGGGTGGGAACTGAATGGAAAAACATTGGCTTGCATTTCTCCAGGGGTGTAAAGGTAGACTTTGCTGAACAAAGGGCAAGATTCTTTTTCCTATTTACATCACAAGTTCTGATATCAAAATGGAAAGAGTCCTTGTACGTGTAAGGCATTGGCAGGTCAATGCTTCCCTGTTTGGAAAGCACAGTTTTCCTGGGCCTGACATTGTCTAACTGGGTATCATCCACCACACTTTTGTTATGAGAAATAAGTTTTGAAATGTGTTCTTCCAGCCTCTTTTTCTCTAGCATGGAGGCTGTGGCTTTCTCGGCTGCCTCTGGCTTTGCAGTGCTTCCGGAGGCACACCTGGGGCTGCTGAGGGCAGTTTCGTTTTCCAGCTCCATGCTGTGCTCGCAGAGGCTGTGCAAGGGGCTGGGTGATGCCATCTGTTGTTCCGTGCTGTCAGAGCGGGACAGATACCCTGAGTCAGTGCTCTCACACTTCTTCAGCTTGCAGTCCAATGGCTTGTAATCCCACTGCTTCTCCGAAGAGGTTGCTTGCTGCCTTTGCAGCTGAATATGCTTATTGGCAGTTGGAGTTCTTTGCTCCTGCATCTTCTTTCTCTGACAAGGACTGTTTGGCAAAGCTCCTGGAGATGATAAACTGAGAGGTTCTCTTTCAGGAACCCCCTGGTTAGCCTTCGAACTGAAGGACTGATTCGTTGTTTCTTGATTTTCTGAAAAAACTGGTGAAGTGCTTGTTGTTGGCAGTGAAAGCTCATGAAGTTTCCCAGTGTCTGGTCCAGCACTGGTCTCTGAACTTGGTTGTTTCATCTGTATCCCCGTGTCCTCACCGGTGCTGCTCAGTGGTTTGCTGCCTTGGGCTGAGGTGGTGCTCTCTGCTGATCTCCCATTTTGCTCTGATACCCCACTGGTGTCAGAGTCTGAGGGCAGCCTGGTGTTGTTGACGTGTGTTTGGGTTCTCCTGTGTTTGTACAAGTTGCTCTGAGTTTTAAATGCGATGCCACAGGTGGTGCACGGAAAGGGCCTCTCTCCTGTGTGGGAGCGAATGTGCTTCTCAAGGACACTTGGCTTCAAACAATCTCGTCCACAGTGTTTGCAGATGTATTTCCCAGCTTTTTTGGATTTTCCTGGGCTTCCAATAGATGCATTTACACAAGAACTGGGTGATGATAAAACTGGTAAAGTGCTGACTATGTTCAACGTTAGGCTTTGCCCAAGTTGCTTCTGAAAAACCGAGCGAGGCTGATCTGGGCTTTCCGGAGGGACGAAAGGGTTGAGGATGAGGGGGATGTTGGTGCTGTCGAGATGGACGCAGCTTCTGGTGGCCACTAACTGCCCGTGGGGCTGGAAGCATCCTGCCTGGACAGGCTGGTACAGCGGGATGGTGAGGGCTTTGAGGTACACGGGCTGGGACAGCGCTGGTTCCCGGGGAAGCACAACGGCCTGACCGGGCCCTGAGGAGCCCTGCGGGGGCTGCAGAGAAGAGGCTGGAACGGGGCAATCTGGGGGTGCGGCTGTGAAACCAGGGGCCTTCTGTGCCTCCATGCCAAGGGCTCTCTGCCATGTGCTCAGGTGCCTGCGAGGAGGGGGAACAGGACAAGGAGGAATCTTCAGGCAGCAAATAATATACAAACGTTCAACTGCTGGACTAGGAAAGCCAGCAGTTAAGAATATCACAGATCTTACATACAGGCATTATACAGACAGCAATTACTTCATTTTCCAATTAAATTGATTCATTTTTCGTTTCTTATCTAGGAATTAAAGTGTAAAGAAAATTGAACACTGCACTTAAAACCACTCTTATGATCTACAATAAGTACCCAAAGCATTAGAAATAAACCTGAGTTTGAAATTTATAAATGGAGCTCTTAGCACACAGGAAATAATATAATTTTAATTTTCTGAAACCATATTGTCATTATATATTGTATCATGTTTTTATATTTAATTAACATTAATAATTGTTAATATAGAAACACAGGACAATTGAGGTTAGAGGGGATCTCAGGAGGTCTCTAGTCCAAAGACCTGCTCAGGGCAGAGGCAGCACTGAGATCAGATGAGGTTGTCAGGGTGTTACCCTGCCTGGTTTTGAGATCCTCTGAGGATAAGAACTGCACAGGTTCTTTGGGCAACTGTTTCAAACACAGGACAGTAAAGATGGCTTCATATTATCTGTGTTTACCCAAATTTAAGGGAGGTAAAGCCAAACATACTGCAGCAAGTGATGTAAAATGGGAATATGTGAACAAAAGTAAACTGATGTCCTGTTTTACAAGTGAGATTTACATAAATATGCACAAAGTAGAAAATATGGTATCATAGGAAAATAGTGGGATAAATTAAAGCTGCCTTTTGTGTAGCTCAAATTCATTTTGTCTAATAAATTGAGATATTATGGTATGCTGCTTATTTTTAGATGGTCTTAATGTCAGATGAAAACATCTTCTAGACACAGTTTTTGAATAAAGTGAGACTATTCTTATGAAATCTCTCCAAATATGTGCAGGGTTGGTGCTGGCCAAGGCTAGTTCTTATTTCAACAACAATCTGTATTGCCTTTTTTTTCTTTCCTTAGAAACAAAGGAGTAAACTGTCAAAACAATCAAGTTGAAAATTATCTTTGGAGGAGCTGATAGGGGCATGAGCATAACCCCTTGTAATTACAGTCAGGGTGAAAATCAGGTGATCTGTGAATGTTTATTTCTTACTCAGCTTTACTCACAGCTCTGTATCCATTCTGCTATGAATAATGGGCTGTTCTTGTGCAAACAGTCATAAAAAAAAAAACATTTGGAATAACATAATCAGTGGCTAAATTAGAAATCTGCAATTTGTTGCTTTACTGCACAATCTGTAGTGGTGTTCCTGTAACTTCCTTGGAACATTTTAACAGGTAATCATTACAGGGAAACAGTAAAAGGATTACTTAAAAACATTGTTTGAAATTTGTACTGGTTCCATCCCAGAAAGCAACCTGTAAAATGAAACGATGTGTGCACTGCAGAGGGTTAGATTTTTCCCTTTCTCCTTTCCCATTAGTGTTGTAAGTCAAGATCAATTATCACACACGGACTTTTCTTGTCCACTTCAGAGATTTCTCCATGGAATAATCACTTAAGTGGTTTTTTACTATAGGTAATGACTATACTGATGGAAGAATGTTAAAAGAATATGGCTTGTTAAAGAAATTAAGTTATTATCCATATTGTGCAGTGTGGTGAACACTACAGGAAGAAAAGTGGATTTCTCTGATTTGCAAAGTGATGTTATCAACATTTCAAGTCCATTTAAGGTTGTTCTTCAGTTATACAGGCACTTTTAAGTTTAAACACAGCAAGTGATAAGCCACAAGCCCATGATACTCACAAACTAAGCATGCAGTAGTTTTCCCAAAGATGTGGGAGAGAAAGAAGTTAAGGGAAAAAAAAATATGCTGCAGAGCCCAGGCTCCAAGAAGTGAAGCCTAAATACCCTGCAGCCAGAACACCCAACAAGTACCACATGGGCTGAAACAAGTCACAGTGGCTGTGCTCCCCTCCTTCCCCCGGAGAGAAGTGTGGAAACACATTTCCACATATTTTACATTTCCTCCCAGTCAGCTCCAGTGTCCCAAACTATTTCTCTCCCTGAATATCCCCGTGGGCACACAGAGCTGATGGGCCCTTCAAGGCCAGCCTGAGTCAGCAGGACTCACCATGGCCAGATGTTTTTCATATGAATCCTGTGGTTCCCAAAGTACCAGAGACTCTCTGTACTTTCACTTATTAAGTTTCTGGGGCCCAAAACTCAGTGTAATTCTGAGAATCATTTCAGGGCTCTGCTACGGCCCACAAAGAAAATACCCAAGTGGTGGCAGAAAATTTAAAGGAAACTTTTAAATAATGCTAAACAAGTAAAGTAATGGTGACACACAAGGTCATTACTGTTAAGAATGATAACACCTTTCCACCAGCTGTGGTAGTTTCCTGCTTTTCACAGCAAACAAACAGACTTTCTTCCTAAGTGAAACTGCTGTGACTCGTATTCTGCTGGGGCAAAGACGATCAGACTTTTCACATCTGCTGTTTATATACCAAAAAAAAAAAAAAAAAAGCCACTGTATTTCTCTGTACACTGACAAAAATAGCTCATCTCAAACCAATTTTGCCCCAAGGCTCATTCTGGGTAGTCCTTGCCTAAAGTAGAAAAACTTCCTTTGTTGATTATCCCCCGAGCTCTGTCACTGAGCAGCCACCTCATGTTCTCAGCGGCTTGTAGCTTGTGGCACTGAACTACCAGCTTAAGAACTTGATCCTAATTAGATAAGGAAAAATTTTCCAATAAACAGAACTAAATGCAGGATTTGGCCAGTCCAAAATCATCTAAATTGATTTCCTAAGCTATCAAAACTGGTCACTGAAATTCCATTTAAACACAATTATTTTGTTCGCAGTTTGAATTCTAACGTCAGGTACACACCACAGATAGTCCTGTGGAACACTGAAAAGACAAGAAGTGGAACAGTTTCAGATAAAAAATCACTGTAGCAGAAAATGTCTTATTTACTTTATAAGTATAAAGTATTTTAATAAGGAAGGGTGGTATAAAAACCTCATTTTAAATCCAATGTGTTCCTTTTTTATAGAATCCTGAATTCCATATACATTTTATAAAACTTGTTTGATTTTTTCAGCACTGTTATAATAATTTCGGACTACACAAGTGATGTCTTCTGCATGTCACATGCAGAAAAGACACTCTGCCCCATCAGCTGCCCTTCATTATTAATTAAATCAATAAATAAACATGTAACTACTTATTTTCAGCACTTCCATATAATTTTTTTTTGACACAACATTGAGAAGAGCATCAGTCCCCAAGCAGTTGCAAAGCTCAGTTGCTCAGTCCCCACCCTTGTCCACAGGTATAACCTGGAGACATGACAGAGCTTGTTTTTGTAACCCCACAGAAGCAGGTTTTCAACATTCTGAACATACCCAATATACTCAATTATACTACAAAGTCTTTGCTTCTTTTTAAAAGCTTTTGGTGATCCCTACCTTAAATAAACCAGAGAGCAAACAGAGGTGGAATCCTCTTTAGTCTGGAAATAATTTTAGCTCACGTACCTTTGATTGAGCCAGGCATTTCAGCAAAAAAGCCTCATTTCTGTCAATACTTGATGCAGGCAGAGAGAAACGAGGACAAAGACTTGAAACAGATTAGAAGTAGGAAGTTGGGTGGTTTTCTTTTTTTTTTTTTCCTACATTGGTGTCACAGTGACAACCTTCAGAAAACAGGAAGAGCTGAAACAGAAGAAAATGAAGTGGCACTTCAATCTCTCCGTATCCTTTATCACTGTCTATGTAGGAACCTCTACACAGAATCTTCAAACCATGGGGATTTTGTGCACTGCATTCAGCTGTACCATTCCATGAAATACACTGACACAATGGTAGCCTTTTTTTCTTTATACCTCTAGAGGTAATTTGCTTGTAACGAGGTGGGAAAATGCTTCAGGAATGTTAAAAGTCTTTAGGTCCTGCTCAACAAACCTCCCTAAAATTTGTGGAAGGCTGCAGAGAAAACAGGATATGGGACAGTGAACAGCAGTGAAAAGATCGTTTTAAAAGATTAGGGTTTGTTTGTGGGTTGAGTTCAGGAAGAGTCCTCAGGTGACACAGTTCAGCAGCACTGAGGAGTCCTAAGAAGAGGCAGCTCTTCTTCATCCAAACACTTGTTTAAATTATGGACTGGGATGGCTACACCCTCCACTGCTGTGAGACCGAGTGACTCCCAAAGTGGAGTATAAATTCCTAATAATGTTACAAAATTGGTATATCCAGTCTGTAAAATTTCCTTAGGAACACCATATTTTGGAAGATGTAGCCTTTAATCTTCCTGCAGTGAGCATCTGCCCAGTTCAGACACTGCAGCCTGTACCTTGTAGGCTGGATAGTGGTGAAACTGTAAAGTTCTGATTGTCCAATATCCACTTCAGTGCAAGCTCTTTCTTTTATTAATTCTGGTGAGAGTCTTATGCTGGAGGCCCCAGTGGATTTTCATTCCACACAGCTTTATTGATCCTGGAGAGTTTTTCCTGTCGTTTGGATTGCTTTCCATTTGTTTCTGGAGCCATGATTTAGTAGGCCTCTAGTTTTGGAGGTGGAGAAATATTTCTGTCTTGTTCTTCCTATCTTTCTTGCCTGTCATCTAGTTATTCAGGGGGCAGAAAAGCTCTTAACAAGGCCTGGTATTGTTGCTCAAAATCCTTCTCGTTTCTAGCATAGCCTGAAATGCTCCCAGTAATTGGGAATGGCACAGCAAATGCTTAAAATCAGTGAATCTAGAAAATACTTGACATTCTGAACTGCTTTACAATGACTCATGCTTCTGCTCTACAGACTGTCTGTCCAGATGGAGAGAACTACATGCAGCAACTAGTTTCAGCTCTGCTGGGAGATACTTTCCTAAAGGAATGTGTTCTCACCTCTGAGTGAGATCTTCTGGAGGATTACTGCATGCTACAGTCAACAAACCAACGGGGAAAAAGATGCACATCTTATAATAGAACACTGGCATGAATCAAATCAGACAAACAGATGATTCTGGGCATTTTACATAACCAGTCAAAATTAGTTTCTCTTCAGTTTGATCACATATCTGCAGCCCATTATATTTTAATCTGCTTTGAGACTGATTATTATTAAGTTAAGATGAATTTACTTGAAAGGGAGCTTGTTTTAAACAGTACTAATTATTCCAGAAGTACACTGGAACTAGGAACAAATTCAAAACATGTATAAGCTTTCAAAAGTCATTGTTTAGACCACTCAATGACATATCAAATTCCAAATGCTAAAGCTGCAAACTTCTTATCCTGAGAGGCCTAAAGAGGCAATAATTAATTAAAGCAAGTTTTAAGTAAAGCAAGTGCCTGTGTGGATATTTGCCACTATCACTCAGGTTTCAGGGCTTAGCAGAACCTTTTGAAGCTTGATCTAAAATCTCTAAATCTTGAATAACTGACTCTGGAGTCAGACTGGCTCCACAGCATCCTGTGATTCTTCCCGTTTATAGGGATGAACAGCTTGCTGTAGTGGCTGGAAGGAATTTAAGCTGTGCACATAATACAGAGGACCAGTATTACACTGCATTAACTCTGTTTGAAATGAAGTTAAATTTTTAATCATTCTATTTTTCCTAAGAGGGAATCTCTGTGCAAGATTAATTTTACTCATTTAAGTTCAAAACATTGTCCTGCTCAGAGAAACTTGCCAGTTGTCTCAGTGTACAGCAAAACATCTATTTTAACTGTGTACAAAGATCAGGCACTGCCCAGGAGGGAGTATGTGGGGCTACACTTCGCTCTCATTTCATGTCCTCAGCAGGACTTGGGGAGATAAACCCACATCCCACTGTTATGCATTTCTGGGTCCCAGGTAACTGTGGAAAAGGCACCATCCCAGGTGTTTAAATCCCTGCAAAGGTGCAGAGTTCTGTCAGAGGGGGGATCAGGTGAATGCAGCAGCAAGCAGCTCCCTGTGCTAGTGAGAGAATAAGATTTCAAAGATCCTACAACTACGCATTTCAAAGAACTTTTCAAACTGAAGCGAAAGCATCTTTTAGGATTGTTAATTATTCATTTTTCTTCTGAGGACAATGATGCTGAGACCAGCACACAGTATCTTCCTGTCAGCAGAAGACACAGACACTGGGATTTGCGTTCCCCCCACTGCCGGCTGGCACGAGGCGCCAGTGTTTCTGAACTGCCTTGACTGACTAGACAAAACTTCCACTTAAATGTCACTATCATAAAGGAATAGTGAACCACAGGGTGTGAAATAAATGCCGTGCAGGTGCTTTAAGCACCCCTTCTCTGATGGAAACAAAGTGTTTGTCAGTGTACCTCAATTCTGGCACTTTCTAGTTCTCAGGTCGAACAAGCCAAATGGAACCAACACATTTCCTGATTAGCCCAGAAATTACCATTCATCTTGTTTGATTTAAAACCCGTTTCTGCCTTTGCTCTTTTCTCAGTTTGACTTCATGTCTTGAAATGTCTCATAACAGAAGTACTGACTTCACCTTTTCACTTGTTCTTATGGGATGTGTCTGATCTCAGAAGGCTGCCAGTTCCACCTGCAGCCTGCTGGGACCTTTGGACAAAGTTGGGAGCCTCAGTTCCCTGCAAAATTGGGCTGAAGATGTGTAATTCCCTCATCTTCTCCAACCTTTATAGTCTTTCAGTGGTGACATTTCAAATTCTGACTTTGGGAAATCTTGCTGGTTAGTGAGAAGTTCATTGTTCTGAAGTTTTGCCTCGTGTGTTATAAAAGTATAAAGCAACTATAAAACCTGCTGCCTGAACTTTGAAATTCTTGTACCATAACCTGAGGACAAATATTTTTAACGCTGAACTTCCACAATTGTGTAATATCAACAAAACTGGATGGGCTTTTTTTTAACTATTATTTTTGTAAACCTGTACCAGAATACAATATTGAAACCTTTTTAAGAAGAATGGGATCTGTAATAACTTCTCTTCATCCTAGAACAACAGCTGGTTTGATCATTATTATATAGTTTTCTATTTCTTTTTTTATTCTCCTTTTCTTGAATGTCCATAAATGAAAACATTCAAAAGGCTTAAATCAGTAAGAACATTTTTACCTAAAATATATTTTTGTGTGGAAGTAAACATTGCATTGGCTTTTTTTGATCTCTCTGCATGAGAGATCATTTCTATCAGAGAATATTTCCTATTCTACTTCTTATACTGCTACTTTTCTCAGCTCCGGTCATAGGAAAAGCTTTCTAGCTTATTATATGTCTTTATTTTACATTTACATCACTTATTTCTAAAAAGAAACATGTCTACAACATCTGTTGGTTTTGTAACATTGTTGGTGGCTTCACAATGAGGAAAAAAAGTAAGATTTTTAGTGCTTGAAAACCTCAAAGGATTTTGATTGTTTCATCCTATCATCAAATTTGCTCCTGTGCATTTCCTATGTTAGGAAAGAGTTAACAAGCTCCAGCCAGCAGACTGCAATCAACAGGTTGTTCTAACAGAAAAATAATAACCCTAATCCATCTTTTAAAGTTTAGGAGGTTGGACTAAATGATGAAAAAATACCGATTAAAGCCCTCTTAAAAGCTGAAGTGGGGCCAGAACTGAAATGCTTTGTGTTTTAGGAAAAAATCTTTCTCGTTGCTAAGTGAAAGAACCATCACATTAACAAAAATTAGAACTTTAAAATTTCTGCCTTACCATCTCGAATTTAATTATCTGTCCACATAAAACGAGAATGAAACACTTTGCTAACCTTTAGGTGGCCAATTCACAGGCAGGTGGAGAGGTTCAGGTCCCTGGAATAGCGTTGAAACAAAAGAAGCATCCTGTTTTCTTTTTTCAGTGTCTCTCTCTTCTCTCTCTCTTTTTCTTTTTTTTTTCTTAAAAAAAAAAAGCGTTTGAAAACTGAAAGGTGGGTGGTGGGGTGTGTGCAAAGAGAGGAGGGGGTGAAGTCAGCCCACGCTGGTGTAGGAAGAGTTTTAATGGCCGATGCTGGTAATATGGTTTGCCTGCTACAGTGTCTGCACTACTGCAGCTCTGTGTGTGGGCGTAAAGAAATGACACGACTGGGTTTCAAACCATTACACTGAAGATTTGCAAACAGTTAAAAAAAAAAAAAAAAACACAACCCTATCAGGCACAAACGAAAAATTATCACTTTTTGCCTTTTATCTTTTTTGAAGGTTTGTTTGTTGCTTTGTTGTTTTTTTTTTAAACTTAGCCAGTCAAGTTTCTTCTTCATCCTCTAAATTAAAAGAAAAAAAAAAAAAAGGTAAATTAAGTATTTAGGAAGGTTTTAAATTCTACATAGTGTGAACATTTTGTTATGGGGTTTGCTGCTCTTTTTCAATTAACCTACAAGAGCTTGTATTCCAGAAGGCTGTCCAGACTGCCGGGGTAAAAGTCTTCAGAGGACACCTGTATTTCTGCCTTTGGACGTGCTGAATAGGTACCCAGATCTTGGTAGCACCACGTAGCACTACAGGATAGACAGAGCAGCCACTCCACAACTAGCCAGGTAGGAAAACTGAGCCCAGGACTATTCCCTTGAGTGTTCCACAAAACACAGGAAAGAAAACACTTTTGTTCAGTAGTCCTGCAATGCCTCAGGTTTACTCACCCAAACTGGGCAGAAAACAGACTTGAATGTTTGTTGTAACTCCTGGAGACCAACAGCAGTGAGACAAAGGGGATGTTCTCTATAATATCGTGGGGAAGGAAAGTGCTATTTAAGCTGATATGAAATTGCTGACACGAGAGACTGAATACAAACAGTTAGAGGCATACTGTCGTTACGAGGGACAGGTGGAAGGTTTTTGTCAGACAGGCAAGAACACTTCTCAAGCAGATTTTTTACCACAAAGAGTGAAAGAGAGAAAAAACAGTTTTAGAAATGAGCTTGAAAACTCTAAGGAGCCTTTATGACTTGGCTGCTCCATGATAGTCAGGGACTAACACTTGTTAAATATATATCTTTATGTACCTTGAGAGAAGATAGCCAGCTTGACAATCATGTGCTTGGACAGAAGGCTTGTGCATTCTGGAGTGGAAAGGTTTAGGTGCCTGTTTTTTCAAATATTCAAATGATCCCCAAATCACTCAGGATTTCTATTGCCTTTGGTGCTGTGCTGACAGTCAAAAGCAGGGAAACACAGGCAAAGGGGGTGGGAAAGAGGAGACACTTTGTGATGCCCACATTGCTGTTTAGTGCAGGGTATCCCTGGCAGTTCTCAGCCCATCTCCTGCCCACAGGGTGAAGCAGGGAGAGCTCCCAGGGCTGAGGACCCAAAAGTGAATGCCAAAGCAGCACAATTTAGTATGTGAGGGAAAACAGCAAGACTGGACCTGAGGACTTCAGACTACTGATCCCAAACTTTAACAAAGGCTCTGACAAAAGGACTTAAGCAGTGAATCACCCAACAGTGAATGAAAAACGACCTTGAGTTCTGTGCCTGGTAAAACTCTCAGAGATATTGCCACTAACACATAGCACTACAGGTACCAAGTGGGGTCTGGCTACTGGCCACAGTAGAAGCTTGAATTCTTCTTTCGTGAGGTCAGCTCCAGGAAGATTTTACTGAAGAAATGTCTGTGGCCTGAGCTGATGCAGAAAAGTGAATGTTTGGAGAGACAAGAAATCTGGCTCCCAGCAGGGCTCCATTCACGCAGACCGAGTGCTACTGTACAATCTGACGAGGATTGCAAACTGCAGTTGCTTAAATCAGTTCAGTGAAGTTTAGTAACAAAACACACACCCTGAAGCAGTAACTCCGAAAGGTTTATGTGACGTGGACTATGTATCCTGACCCTGTAGGTGTCGTATTTCCAAGTCACTGCAACAGTCACCATTTCTGCCCTGGTTTTGGCCACTTTGCTGAAGGTGAAGTAACACCTGGAATGTCTAAATGCACCTAATCCTCCACTGAGGACTGATCCCCATGAAGAACCGTTATGAAATATAGCTATTGGTTGTCATAAATGGCAATCTTTCCCTCCTAGACGTGAACTCTTAAGTTTGAATATACAGAAATCATGGTTGCCTACACAACTTTAATTTGACCAAAGGCACATTTCCACCATTAACGTGACTTTTTTTTCCCAAAGGTCACAGCTTTGTAAATTCACAGAATCAATTAAAACAACTATTAAAATCTGGGAGAAAAGCATATATAAAAAATTTCATTCTGGTAAATTGGACAGCCAACTACTGCTCTCATACCAATACTGCAGAACACCTACTAGGATTCATCTGGCACTTTTGTCTTTGTTGAGCCAGCAAGAACCGCTACCCAAAGAGGAGAGTAACCTTCACAGACTGCTCAGGCCATACAGGAAAAAGAAGTCCAAGAGAAAAAAAAAAGACAAAAATGTGCTTGAACAGAAAAAGGGAGAGACGTGGCTTCATTAGAAGCAAACACGGGTCTACTTGCCAAAGAAAAGCCAGTCCAAGGAAAACTAAAACAGAAGGCAAAGTAGTGGATCCCACAGGGGAAAGACCCAAGGGCTGCTGAGAAAATGCAAAGGCAGTCACAGCACTGAAAAGGTTCAGCTGGGTGTACACACAGCTCAGTGTTTCACTACGAATGGAATCTCTCCTTTACAGTTCCTTTCACAGCCCAGCAGCAGGGCTGGACACACACCCAGAGGAGAAAGGAAAAAAGAAAACAAAAAGTCCAGCCTCAAACTATCTTCCATTAAAAACCCACAGATCTTTTTTCCAAGTTTGGATTTAATGAGTTTTAGGTGAGGCTCTAAACACTGAATCCTCACACCGTTTGATTTGGGGGGTTATTTGGTTTGGGTTTTTAGTAATAATTTACCACAAGCAGGCATGGTGAAGGGCTTAAGGTTTTATGGATTAATTTACAAGGACAGTCTACAATCCAAGATAAAACTTGGGCATCAGAGAGAAAAGGCAGATGTGTGAGTCCAGCTTTGATTCTAAAGCATCAAATGATTGGGTGGGAATGAAGAGCTCCAATTACTCCTTCTTGCTCAAATCATCCTTTTCTTGACAGTTAAAAGGTTAAAAAGTGGAGGATGTTAGAGTGCATCTTCTACAAAGCAGATGTTTTGCAGGAGAAATATGAAGGGTCTTACCAGATTTTATAGATTGGTGGATTAATGAGCTGTAATTTCTCTTGGATTAATGATTAATTTTCAGGCATATCACATCATAAATATGAGTGATTACAATTATGACACACGTAGAAGCAATGGAGCTGTCAGAGGAACAGTTGCTTCAACTCAAAAAGGCAGCAAGGTTTGCTGGTTTGTACGTGCACAAACTAGAGACATATTAATTTTTCCATCTGTTTCTGACTTGTCATAGAAAAAGAGATAACCAGAACTACTGACAGTAGTCAGAGATGTTCTGAAAACTGCCAACTACACTAACTTAAGTGTGTTTTACAGAAAAAGAGAATAGAATTTGACAGGGTCATTGATCATTTGAACTAAATTTCAGATCAGTGCCAAAACCAGCAAAAGGAAGCATCAGTAACTATAAATATAGAAACAGAGCATTCCCCTCACCATGACCCAGACCAACAGTCACAGGTAAACCCCCAGTCCACACCATTCAGCCAACTCAGCTATTTTGATTTTTAATTTTCCCTGTAAGTTTT
>JAWWES010000051.1:10602673-10614314 GCA_035583135.1 Lophotriccus pileatus
CAGTCACAGGTAAACCCCCAGTCCACACCATTCAGCCAACTCAGCTATTTTGATTTTTAATTTTCCCTGTAAGTTTTTATGTAGTTGTGTCTTTTCTCAACATGTTGTCAAGGAAACCCTCCAATCCTGTAGCTTAGTATCCAGCTCTTTACTGCTGTGGACACAAAACAACTTAGGATTTTGAACGAACTGATAGGCTTGCCTTCCCACTGTGAAAGGATCTTCACTTGTACCACAAGCTGGGTAGAGGGAGACCATTTCTGCAACTTCAGTTCTTCCAAAATTCCTATGGGAAATTTGCCAATTAACTCTGCTATTTATTAATTTTGTTAATGATTTTACCTATCAATATTCTAATATGCTATATGCAGTCCTCTGAAACACAGCCCTGTAATCTGTCTGGTGTCTCCTCATTTACCTCCATCACAATTCCTCTCTTGTTTTACTGTCTTTGAACAAAGTTGAGTTCCTCTGACAAACAATACTTTGGGGTTTTGTGAGAGCTGCCAGCTAAATTTCGAGTTGCAGTTGCACATTCCTTGTACCTGTGTCATAATTTTACCTCACATTTAGACAGGTTTTCAGTGGGAGAAGAGGTACTATGTATAAATATGTACATGTACACAGAATTTATGATGCCCTCCAGAATTTATGATGCTGCCCTTGGACCTCTGGGTGTGCAGTGGTGGTCCCCTGTCTGCCCATGCTGAGCTTTCTGGGGAGCACATGAGTCAAACTCACACTGCAAAGCACCAGGTCAGTCTCAGGTTTGGCACCGACCATTTACCTCTTGCCTGATGCCTGAGAAGCAATTTTTCAGCATGTCCTGTACAACATTCATGGCCCAGAAGGGTTCTGGTTCTTATCCCAGGCTTTAAAATGCCATTTCAACTGGTACCCTCACCGAGATGATCAGTGGAACACACAGAGTGCCTCGTGCATGGATACCTTCAGGATAAAGGTGGGAAATGGGAAGGAGCACGTGGCAGAGCGAGGTCTGTCATTGCACTGGACTTGTGTTTCAGTGGTGTGTGTCATGCTAAGAGGTATTTCTGTCCCTCTCCCCTTCGGGTTTCATGGAGCTTTGCTTTTATCTGTCGCCAAGGAAACACCAGGGTTTTTTCCCCCCTGCTCATTAATGTCTGCATTTTTGTTTCCATAGCTACAAAGGAACCTCAGTGTTTTAAAATAGCAGTAATTGGATTACCATGACTTTTTGTAATTTATTGACACCATTAATGGCTCCGATTTTCAAAAGCAGACACCAAAATTGTATCAGCAGTTTTTCAGCTATTAACATGTGTTATCTCCTTGTCCTGAAATACTGGGTACGTGCTAAGAAAAGTCTCCAGCATCCAGACACTCACTGCACCCAGACTCAGGCTCCAGACGTGGTGCTCTGAAATTACTGAAAGTACTCTGCTTTTTAGTCATATTGGGTTGAATTTCTGATGGTCCCCTGCAAAGAAGTGCAGAAGTTCTCTTGTGAATCTGCTCAGTGATAACCCCAATATCTAACATATTGCAGATCTTTTGTTAACTTGACCCCAGTAGGATAATCTGGGAGAATTTTTACAGCCAAATATCTGGCCAACTCAGGACACAGGAATATGGAGAAGCACAAAATATTGAGAGCACCAGTGTTGCTAAAACTGGTGTTACTTAACAGGGACATAATTCATGTTTTCTTAAGACAATCTGCACAGCTGTGTGTGGCTGAATGGACATTCCTACCACACCCTGCCATCTTCTAGCACTCCTGATTTACTTGTTTTCATTTACTTGCCTATTTGAAGTGCTTACAAAGCACCATAAGTGCATGTTCTATACCCTGACCCTTTCTTTCCAGTATCTCCAGTCCCTCCTGCCCTCAGCCTCAGCAGAGGACAGAGCTGAACTCACTGTATGAACATCCCTCCAATGCCACCACTCTGAGCCCCAGCCAGAAGACACACACCAGTCCCACAGTGTAACTTGATTAAACTGAACCAACAGTTTAAGAAGTTGTAAGAAGAGGACAGACAGAATGGCTGGATACGCCCTAATTTTTTTAGAAAAAAAAAAAAACTAGAGTCACCAACCTAAAATATTTACAGTGAAGGTATAAGAAAAGGGTGACAAGTGGCAAAACACAGATAAGTATGAAAAAGGAAGCCTCTTAAATCTAAAATATTAGTTCCTATTTTTCCTACTGGATTTCTGTGCATCCTTGAGGCTCAGACATTCCATTGCCATAGAAACAGTATCCTGTGTCTCTGAGGACCATCCTGTAGATGCTGTTATGGAAACAGTCATCTCAACAGCTCTCCTCATGGTATAGATATCAGTGGCTGTGTTTGTAAAGACCCATTGCTAAACTATCCTTTCAGGGTTCATTTTAATAGAAACCAAGTCTCTGAAGTATTGAGCAATTTAATAAACTCCTCAAGGCTCCTCCAAATTAAAAATACAGTAATGGAACAAAATGTATATTAAAATGACAGGACCCTTTCAGGAATTACCAACCTTTCCAAATCTCTGTTATCAGCAAAGATTTGGGGGAAAAGATGGTTTGTCCTCCCCAACAATATTAGTAAAACTACTTCAGGAAGGCAAATTTTCAAGTTGTGTTCTGTGCAAGGATCCCTTCACACACCCACCCTTATGTGCTTGCATGGAAATGAAAGTCAAAACATAAGAAGGTACACTGAGAAAATGTGGCTCAGTTGGCTGAACTGGGGACTGGGAATTTTTAAATCAAGGTGAACCATTCCTTTGTCTCAGAAAAGCCAACTAAGTCAGTGTTTGAAAAAGATAACACATGAGTTGGAAACTCAACTCCCACTGATTTTTTCCTGGGAGTTGAGTCCTTGGCTGATCCTAGAGCTTTGAGAAAATCTCCTCAACATTTTCATATTTGTGTCTGAGATACTACTACTTACTTATTTCATACTTACTTATTTGACTAGACTTCTGTGGGCATGAGTATTCCTTGAATAAAGCCATCAAAGAATGTGGGACACAATTATAAGGTGTTATTTGAGTTAGTGGTCATTCATCACTTAACGTGTCAGATGGAAATAGCATTCTGCCTAATTATATAGATTCTACTATTTAGTTACTGCATCTTTAAACTGTAAATTTACATTTTTTTTATCTTTACCTTGGCTTTTTTAAAATCAAATTCATCCACACCAATAAGGCCCTTTCCAACCCAAACCATGCTAAGAAGGTTATATCCTATTCTTTACTCCTACACAAAATACTAGCTATTATGGCTTGTAAAGGAAATATTTCCTAGCAGTGAATATCTGAATATCTCTGACTAGAGGTAACATTTTTTCCTAACATTTTGTTTAACAGTTTAGAGTCTGTAAGCTTTGTTGTTTGAGACGTGTGTCATGATTGCCAAGGAGTTTGTTATCCAGATTGTTACATGTAAAGATTCCATCTTCCCAGGGCTGGTATTCCCTTAAGTCTCTGTGAACTGTCACAGCTCCCAGTGCTTTCTCATATTACTTCTGAAAAGACAGTTTAAATTGAAGTGCTCATTTTAACTAACAAAGCTGACAGGTATAATCCCATTTTGTTCCTCTTCCAAAAATTCCAAGTGTTTTAGCAAGGTTAGCAGTTGTTCTCCTTCTCTTCATTTATAGCCATGGTTTTCAGAAAACAGAATATCTTTTTTTTTTTCTTTTGGTTTAGTATTTCAGTTTTTGGAATGCATGCCTGTGCTGAATAGATTCTCTAAGAGGCAACAAAAAAATACACTAATTAAAAAACAGATGACAAACCATACCCTTAATATAGGCATTTAAAAAAAGCCTACAAGCAGATGAGGTAGGAATTACTTTTTGGAAGAACATCTTTTCTAAGTTAGCACAGAAAAGATTCAACACCTGAGGTTGGCCTAAGCCCTAATTCTGCAGACTTTTTTTTTCATGGTTCTGATCCTTACTATTATTTCAGTAATCAGATGAATAATTATTGACCTAAAAAGAATATTCACCATTACTTTTCTAAATAAGAGTGTTTCTTACAGGTAGTTGTGGTTAACTTTTGTTTGAATCAGTGCAGATTCCTTGTAGGAGTGTTCAGATGGTTTTGAAAGTAACCCTAATTTTATCAGCAGGGATTAAGATATAGAAATATATATATAGATATACATATATATATGTGACACTCCAAAACACACATTTATAAAAGGAACAAACATTAATTTTGGGGTAACCAAATTAAAGAAGTTTTAGTTGCTTCTGATACTGGGCTGCCTCCAAGTCCTGTGTTTGGTGAAGCTTTGTGGAGGCTTTTTATTAATATCATAGTTGTACTTCGAGCTCGCCTTGCTGCTGCTCTCCTTGCTCATGCTCTGGCAGCAGCAGTGGCTGTGTGAGTCCATCTGCTCAGGGAGTGCTCAGCTGGTCACACACTATTTGTTTTTTCTGTTCCTATGCTACTCATACCACTGTACATTTGGGAGCCCCTGACTTAGAATGCGTGTTCTTGATTCAAAAGAAGAGCTGCTGTAGATTCCGTGCTCTTCATCTTACCTTCTTATAGACCTTGGGTTTTAATAATTGCTGCTTTAGAGTAGTTTATGTATTTCAGAGAGCTGCTGAATGCTCAGAATTTGTAACCAGTAGAAAGTGTATATAAAAATCCTCATTTCTGAGCAGAAAACCCATACATTGACACTAAGAAGCTCAAACTCCAATTTTGCCATCTAATTATCATGAACCTGCTGGATATCCTATAGATTCAGTGCAGTGGAACTTATACAAATATTCTTTGCTTGTGCAGAAACTTGGAAGTGGTTCTCAAATGACTCAATATAGATAAAAAATAAATTGAAGCATCTGGTAAGGAAGTGCTTTAATGTACAATGTGCAAGACCTAGGTATGGAAAATTACCTTTTAAATGGTTGTTTTGTGAGAAGACTACTCATTGTTAGAAGTACATTTGCAAATATTTATTCCTTTATAAAAAATTTTTAACTTCAGTTTGTGGCTGTTCACATTTTGGACACTACAGGCATGTAACAGAGAGCTTATGTACATCCTCAGGAGAGGGATGGCATTAATCCAAGTTGGCTTAATCATACTGTGATGAGTTTGAGGCTTTCTCAGTGCTTGGAATGTTGGTGGTTTTTTTCATTTATATATGTTGTTTATTCCTTTAATTATTGCTGAAACACTTAGTTGCAGACAGCTTTGTTTCAGCATCACGTAAGTATAGGCAGTATGATTATGGATAAGCTTTTTTCTCCCAAAGGGCTCTCTAATTAATCATCACTAATGAAGCTGCACAAATTAACAGTAATAGGGTGGGTGAAGGCCTAGAAGAGTCTGAATTCCATATCTAAGAACTGTTGTGTGCGCTGAACACTCTCCAACCCTGGTACAGAGTGAGATGTGAGAGTGTAGAGAAAGACAAGTGTCTGAGTTTGCAAGTGCCCAACCTGGGCAGCAGGATTTAGGGTTGTGATGGTGTTACCTTGGTGTTTTCCACAAGTTCTGCAAATGGATTTTTACAGCTCATATGTTCTTGTAATATTTACCAAACTCTTAGAACCTCTTTAAGTTGTTGCATTAATTTTACTCCAGTTTTCTTTCTCTGTGTGTAGCAGGTTTGTACAGGCCTGATAAATATGTTTGGCTTCAGATCAGGACAGTTCTTAGAGAATGTAGTGGAGTTCTTTTGCAGGACTTCCAAGATTATAAGTATTCCCACATATTCCTCTAACTTTCCTTAAGTGCTATGAGATTTCACCATTAAGTTTATAAAAAAACATGTGTAGTGAGCGTCAGACAGTGGTCACAGGACAGTGCAGATTCAGGCATTTATCAAGCTGGACTCTGACAAACTTAGGTTTGTCTGGGTGACAATTGTCTGGGTAAGTCAGCACTGGTGACTAAGTGGCCACTTCTATGCAGTACTTTGTGTATGAGGAATTCTCAACTTTTATTTCCAGCTTGTGGTTTCTTTAAACCATGTCCAAAGATAGCTCATCAAGCACAAGATTTCTGAAACAAAGACCTTGATACAAGTATTGGACACAGGAGCAAAGTTTGAAGACCATGAGTTGTGTTTGTGATTTAACATAGAATTCTGACCACGACCTGTTGTCACTGGTTCTTCAAGGCTTTGCACTGAAAGTTGCATTCAACAAATTTTTGAGAGCACAGTGTGTTTTTATAAGAACTCTTGTTGTCTTTAGAACTGCACAAGGATCAGATAAGGGGAGAAACATGATTATTTCCGAACAACATAAAATCATCAGCATTTTCAAAGTACTTTAAAATTTGTGGGTTTGTCTTTAATTCTGCTGTTACTGTGCTTGCTCATGAGTTGTGGGTGATAACATGTGATTATCATCTGCCTACTTGATCACATGCACATTTGTGATGCTTGCAAGGGAAAACATTATCTGGCTGGTAACTGTCATACTCTGCAGAGTTTAAGAGACTGTTTCCCAGACAACAGAATAGTCAGATTGCATCCGTGAGCTGTGCACCGCCGGGTACCTGCACCCAAGCCAAACACCTGGTGGCAGCTGCTGCTCCCACTAATGACACAGATGAGATGGAACTGTTTGAACAGCCCAAATCAACCTGCCTGAGCTATGGAAGTCAAGGAAACTGCACAATCTAAACAATAAAAAAAAAAAAAAAAAGAAAAAAAAAAGGAAGTCAAAATTTGTGGTTCTAACAAGTCAAACAGGACAAATCTTGAGTCAGTTTTTAAATTGAAACCAGATCAGTCACTAGCCAAAAGGCATTTAAGGGCCATGTACTACCCGTTTAAGACCTCTGCTGCCAGGCATAAATCCAAGGGCAGCTGTACAATGTGGTAAATCACTTCCCTGTGGCAAATTGAGCACCTTAAAACAGAACAGCCCAGGGAGCAGGTGGAAGGGCCAACACTGGAAGCAGCTGGGGCGAGAGGTGAGTGGGGCAGCTGGGGGGGATCCTGCGTGCACTGGGTTTGCATTTTGTGAGCTGTCAGGTGGGAGGGAAAGCTGATAAGAAAAATAATTATTTGCATTCAAATTATATAAACAGCACCAGAGCCTGGTTAGTGTAGGCAGTGTTAGACAGTGTGGTTCCCAACTGCAGTACACGTATCACATGCTCCATAAGGAAGGTATATGAGGCAACAAGCCCTCTGAAGGTGTGCAGCTGCAAGACTCTTAGCACATTTATGGCAGAAGAATAAAATAAAAGCCATCTGACAGTCAAATGTTTGTCCTAGGGTTAGTGCCAGATCATGCTATTAAAAATGCACATTTTTAATATGCTCTAACTTAAACTCTATGTTCTGAAGCAAAGATAATGTCTGGGTTTGAATTTATTGGAGGTGGGGGGAGCAGGATATTGATGGGATTTGGGGTTTTTTTTCAAGGTGGATGTGTTATTCGGGGAAGGGAGAGATTAAACTGTTAAACAAAATCTCAGTCTCCCCTTGATGTTCTTAGCTCTAATTAGCTAAAACTGACTGAGCTGTAGCAGTGTGGCCAATTAGCAGTTCATGTCCCATGCTATCCTTTCATATCAGGTGGCCACAGGTTTCTGAAGATCTTATCCCAAGTTTTTCATTTTTTACTTGTTAAGAATGGCTTCAAGTGTGAGTGGAATAGTAAATTAATTTGCTTATTTATCCTGTTACATTTGGTCAGAATATCCTGTAAGTTTACAGAGGGTTCTTTAGGGTGTGTCATTCCCTCTGTGGGTATTATGAGAGATCCAAGGGTAGAATCTGATGGGAGATTTATCATCTATACACCTCTTTCATATCTAGTTTCTGACTGCAACTCTGCCTTTCAGAGCTTCTCCAAGAAAAAGTCAAGATGAAGAGGCCATTCTCTCTTCAGCCAAAGACCACTTTAAATCCTTTCAGAATATGCATCACCTCCTGTTAAGAGCTTCCTAATTACGTTCTGTGAATGCTCTCCTAGGCTTTCCTCACTGCTTCCATAATTAAAGGACCAAAAACTCTTCCCTGGCATGCAGTGCACAGGTTTACAGCAGGACACTTGCACTCTGAATTGTTTTTCTGTCTGGAAAGCTCAGTGTGCCGTTACCCGAGACACTGGATCTGCTTTATTTAACTCACATCCCTGAGAGTTATCTGCTGTAATTGTGCCTGTGGTGACAAGTGACTGCAAAGGAAGGAAAAGCTACTTCATCATAGAGGAGGACTTGTGGAAATTGAAGTCTAAAAGACTTCTTGAGCATGTGAAGCCCCATGGACAGGGAGAGGAATACACAGACAACACATGTGATCCAGATTATTTCTATAATCTGATTTTTCTTCAAATTGAGGGAGGAAGAGCCCTAAATACTAAAGGGTAGAAAACTCTCCTGAAAGACACATTTGGCCTAAGGAATCTCACCACGGGCTTCCACGGGGTTTTATATTCTTTTGTAGATGTCCATCATGGTCCTTGGTGCTCATCTTGGTAGTGCCTGAGACTGGACAGAATTAACTGAGAGAATATTTCCTTTGATTTCAATTATTAGACAGATAATGTCAACAGATAGGGAGAAAGATATTGAATTTAACTTGCAAGGCATTAAAGAGCTAATTCTGGAAGCATAGAAAAGGAGCTTTGCTATCCAACAAAGTTCTTGTAAGAAGTACATTAAGGAACATAAAGCCAAGCACGAACAGCCTCAGATGCTGAATTTGCAGCTAATGAAAGAGTGTTTATAGATGGGGCAGCCTGTAAGAGTTTTATAATGGAAGTCATTGAATAGGTTTGTCTTGAAAAGGAAACATTGACAGTGTCAATTCTCTGCCAGTTCCACTGCCAGACTGATGAAGGGAGTGGGAACTTGTTTTTCCAGCTCAAGAAAAAAGAGCTTCGAATGGTTTTCATTAATACTGCCTGTGAATACCAATATTTCACACACATAAAACTTGTATTTCAGACCAAAGAACTGGTGCAGTGTTACTGCAGTGTGGCTGTATGTCAGAATATGACAGGGGGAAAATATACGACAAAATACAATTTTCTGAAGTGTAAGAAACAGTGAAGACAGCTGTGATGTGAAAACTGTGAAGTGTTGTGATACCTGGAGCAGGGGAAGCAACCAGAGCCCATATGCTGCCTATGGCAAGGGAGTGCAGCAGGGAGGTGCAGAACTTTCCACACTTACTCTTTGTCTCAGTCACCTCTGCACAATTTGGTTCTGGTGATCCATTACGAATGGCACTTCTGACTTGCATTCATTTCACTCAGAAGTGCAGCCTGAATCACTGCCATTGTCAACAAACCCTTTTCAGGTTAGAATTCAGTGACTTTTTGTTCTGCAAAAAGATCTAGTTGGTCTCTGGAACAGGGCTTTGAACCAGGGGGGTGTTTGCTCTCCTGGGACACAATACCTGTATTTTTCTTACAGAAAGCCAAACTCCCAGTTGTGTGGGCCTGAGTGGGTTTGACAATCTGGGCTTTTGGTACATATGGAGTGCAGGAATGATCTGGACCTAACGCTGGAGATAAAGCAACTTTTGGGATGTGAGTTATTTCCTGATATTTGTACTTTTCAGACAAAATCACGGCTATTTTATGAGGCCACTTCAGGAGGACAAGTCACGTCTCCCTGCTGGCAAACACGGGTCTGGAAACACAAAAACATAACCCTTTGTTCTGCAAATAAATTCTTTGGGACCTCAGAGCACATTCAGACACAATTCCTAGAGCAATTTCAAGTATTTCTTAGTCACGCCAAGGAGACTGCTCTGCCAAAATCCATATGAAACATCTGATCACAAGGCCCATTTCATGCATCAGTTGCCTTCAGAAGTTGTGAGCAAACAGCTCCGGAAAGACACATTTGGACTAAGGAACCTCACCATGGGTTTCCACAGGGTTTTATATTCTTTTGTAGATGTCCATCATGGTCCTCGGGGCTCATCTTGGTAGTGCCTGGGACTGGATAGAATTAACTGAGAGAATATTTTCTTTGATGTCAATTATTAGACAGATAATGTCAATATAGAGGGAGAAAGATATTCTATTTCACAGTA
The DNA here is from genome assembly GCA_035583135.1 of Lophotriccus pileatus. Classification (NCBI taxonomy): domain Eukaryota; kingdom Metazoa; phylum Chordata; class Aves; order Passeriformes; family Tyrannidae; genus Lophotriccus; species Lophotriccus pileatus. The sequence continues at coordinate 10,612,683 of JAWWES010000051.1, forward strand.
TTACATTCTTGGTCATGACAATGTACACAATGTTCTCAAGGTGCAACATCACCAATGTAAAGAATTGTAACGTTTAGGATGTGGCACTTTTTCCTCTGCAGTTACAAATTTCCCTAAAATCTGGCTTTATTATTTATAATTTCGTTATTCCTCTTACAAGTCAGGTTTATAAGTCGTTCCGCCCTTGATATCACTCAAATACAGAAACTTAACAAAACTCCTGCTTGAATAACCTGAAGTTTCTGTGAGCAAGAACTGCTGAAACCTAGCTCCTAATCTGCACCATATGTTGGTATGCTCCTTTCTTGGAGATGACATTTTGCTTTGCTTACAGTAGATAACATTTCTTTTGCAGAAAAAAAAAACCCTGATGAGAGGCTACAAGCAGCCTGATGGATCAGGGATGCGCTTATTTAAGGGTCACCATCTTCCCCAACTGTTTGTCACACTGAGACCTCTCAAAATGCTTGGCATTTTTAACATCCTTTGCGAAATTCTCCCGTTGCGAAAACAGCTGGATCGGTATTAAGACTACAGTGGATTTAGAACTGATCTTCCAGAAATAACTCTGTACACTACGGTAGATCACCAGCATGTTAACGTTTAGGAATGGTCCTGTGAGCTGAGACAGTCGGGGAAAATAACATCAGTTGGTATCTCAAACAAATATTTATTCTCTTAACGGCTCTCATTTAACCATTTGCTACCGACTGAATCTGGTGTTGTATCATTAAAAAGTGGTTTCCCTGTAACACAGCTGATGCATTTGATGTTCAGTGTGAATGAAAGATGCAGAGGGGACATTCCCGGAATGTGGGGCCGGGATTTCTGGTGCTATGTGCAGTAACCTGTCTCTGGGAAGTTTCCCTCTCCCCCTTTTCCAGAGGGGCTATTTCTGTTCAGTCATGAGCACACAGCGGTCACTCCCTCTGTGCTGTGTCCGCGAAATGCCCTCCGGCTGCTTGAACAGAAGTAAAAATTCCACAAAACTCACGGGACGTTCAACATTGCCGAGAATTTTAGCAGAAAACGCGTGGTGCTGCGCCAGGGGAACATGTGGGTTTGTTTGTTGCTGCAGCCGACAAAGCGTTATTAACATCGTAAATCACTGGGTTTGAAAAGGTCCGGGACAGTTCGTGGAAACCCTTCCACGCTGGGACAGCGCGGCCGCCGGTTATGAAATGCCTTACAAAACCCGTTACAAAAGCACTTATAAAACCCCTCACGCACCCCGTGGGTCCGCCCGGGCGGTGTCACCCTCACACCGCCCGCGGTGACGTCACACCGCCGCCGGAAACGTCACCGGGCTCCCTGCGCCCCCTGCTGGCCGGCAGGGGGGAACTGCGGTGTGACGTCATAGGTCACCTGCGGCCGCGCTGACGTCATCGGTCAGCTGGGCGGGCTGGGCTGGGCTGTGTGAGCTGCGTGTGAGCGCCGGGCCGGGCCGAGCCGAGCCCGGCCCACGGACACTCACGGACACTCACGGACACTCACGGACACTCGTGTTTCCCACACGGCGCCCGCTCCCCGCCTCGGCCGGACGGGGTCGGCCCCGTGACGTCACGGCGGCGCGGCGCAGCGATTGGCGGGCGCGGCGCGCGTGCCCGCGCAGGCGCGCGGTGGCGGCGGCAG